>JAPWTK010000040.1:1397500-1997500 GCA_029963805.1 Aromia moschata
CCCCCCCCCCCCCGCCCCCCCTCTCCCCCCCCCTCCCCCCCCCCCCCCCCCCCCCCCCCCCCCCCCCCCCCCCCCCCCCCCCCCCCCCCCCCCCCCCCCCCCCCCCCCCCCCCCCCCCCCCCCCCCCCCCCCCCCCCCCCCCCCCCCCCCCCCCCCCCCCTCCCCCCCCCCCTCCCCCCCCCCCCCCCCCCCCCCCCCCCCCCCCCCCCCCCCCCCCCCCCCCCCCCCCCCCCCCCCCCCCCCCCCCCCCCCCCCCCCCCCCCCCCCCCCCCCCCCCCCCCCCCCCCCCCCCCCCCCCCCCCCCCCCCCCCCCCCCCCCCCCCCCCCCCCCCCCCCCCCCCCCCCCCCCCCCCCCCCCCCCCCCCCCCCCCCCCCCCCCCCCCCCCCCCCCCCCCCCCCCCCCCCCCCCCCCCCCCCCCCCCCCCCCCCCCCCCCCCCCCCCCCCCCCCCCCCTCCCCCTCCCCCCCCCCCCCCCCCCCCCCCCTCCCTCCCCCCCCCCCCCTCCTCCCCCCCCTCCCCCCCCCCCCCCCCCCCCCCCCCCCCCCCCCCCCCCGCCCCCCCCCCCCCCCCCCCCCCCCCTCCCCCCCCCCCCCCCCCCCCCCCCCCCCCCCCCCCCCCCCCCCCCCCCCCCCCCCCCCCCCCCCCCCCCCCCCCCCCCCCCCCCCCCCCCCCCCCCCCCCCCCCCCCCCCCCCCCCCCCCCCCCCCCCCCCCCCCCCCCCCCCCCCCCCCCCCCCCCCCCCCCCCCCCCCCCCCCCGCCCCCCCCCCCCCCCCCCCCCCCCCCCCCCCCCCCCCCCCCCCCCCCCCCCCCCCCCCCCCCCCCCCCCCCCCCCCCCCCCCCCCCCCCCGCCGCCCCGCCCCCCCCCCCCCCCCCCCCCCCCCCCCCCCCCCCCCCCCCCCCCCCCCCCCCCCCCCCCCCCCGCCGCCCCCCCCCCCCCCCCCCCCCCCCCCCCCCCCCCCCCCCCCCCCCCCCCCCCCCCCCCCCCCCCCCCCCCTCCCCGCCCCCGCCCCCCCCCCCCCCCCCCCCCCCCCCCCCCCCCCCCCCCCCCCCCCCCCCCCCCCCCCCCCCCCCCCCCCCCCCCCCCCCCCCCCCCCCCCCCCCCCCCCCCCCCCTTCCTTCCCCCCCCCCCCCCCCCTTTTCCCCCCTCCCCCCCTTCCCCTCCTCCCCCCCCTTTCCCTCCCTTTTTTTTTCTTCTTTTTCTTTCCCCCCCCGCCCCCCCCCCCCCCCCCCCCCCCCCCCCCCCCCCCCCCCCCCCCCCCCCCCCCCCCCCCCCCCCCCCCCCCCCCCCCCCCCCCCCCGTCCCCCCCCCCCCCCCCCCCCCCCCCCCCCCCCCCCCCCCCCCCCCCCCCCCCCCCCCCCCCCCCCCCCCCCCCTCCCCTTCTCTCCCCCCCCCCCCCCCCCCCCCCCCCCCCCCCCCCCCCCCCCCCCCCCCCCCCCCCCCCCCCCCCCCCCCCCCCCCCCCCCCCCCCCCCCCCCCCCCCCCCCCCCCCCCCCCCCCCCCCCCCCGCCCCCCCCCCCCCCCCCCCCCCCCCCCCCCCCCCCCCCCCCCCCCCCCCCCCCCCCCCCCCCCCCCCCCCCTTGCGTAACACCCTTATCGTCACGCTTGCGCATCTTGCAGCTTTCGACCCTTTGCGTAAACGGTAGACAGGGGCGTCTTTACATTTTCTCCCGTTATCTTCTAATTTTCCACAATCCCCATAGATTGAAGTCCAATATTGTCAGATCCGGGCCTTCATTAAATTCGGAATTGAGCCAATTACGGACAGTAACCACATGATGAGCAGGGCACTCAGCTTGTTGGAAAAACATTCTCGTTCGATAACTAAGTTCATCAAGTTTATCTGTTAAAAATTTTTGTAGCATCTCCAAATATGTATTACGATTTAAATTTTCTTTGAAAAAATATGGACCAATAATGCCATTTGTATATGAAACTGCACACCACACATTAACTTTTTTGAAATATTGTCTTCGACAAGAAATAGTAAAGTGGGGATTTGTTTCACTCCAATACCGGCAATGCTGAGAGGAAACGACGCCGTTTGTTGAAAAAGTAGATTCATCGGAGAACAAAATTCGCTTATGAAATCCTACATCATTTAAAACTCTGTTGCCCATCTCCAAACAAAAATCCACACGTTTGGCTTCATCACCCTCCTCTAAGGTGTACCTGAATTTTGGTTTAAATGGTAAAATCCGGTTCTGCTTGAAAATTCTCAGTAAATGCGGTTTACTTATTTCAGTTTCAATTGCCCTTCTTCTAAATGATAATCTTGGAGCTTCTCTCACGGAATGGAGGGCAAGAACTGAAGCAGCATAATCTTCATTCAACCATTTTTTTGATTGTTTAATGTCTGAAACAGAGCCTGTTTCTAAGAACTTGGACACCAACTTCTTCGCTCGGAGATTAGAAATGGTAACTTCCGGGTATTTTTCGTTAAATTTGTTAATAACAACACGATAGCATTCCTCCCCAGTTCCGTAGCATTGAAACAAATAAATTCTTTGTTCTAGAGTCAACATTATAACATATAAATAGTAGCAAAATGACGAAGATTCGATTTGAAGTTATACTGACTTATTAGTTGTCAGCAGTTGTCAATGATATCTTGCAATGAAATCCGTCTACTAGAATTTTTTTAAAGAATTATAAAAAAAATTCTGTCCAAATTATGAAGAAAATGGTATTATCTCAAGAACCGTTTGTTATATAAAAAGTAATTTGCATTTTGGGGGTTTGAAATCAAGCAGGGCAAATCATCAATAGTGACTTTTTCTGAGAAATCAAAAACACAAAAATTTTTCCTCTTTTAAACTCGATTCGGGGACATACTGTATATACATATATTTTTTTATTAACTACTATACTATTAGTATAACGTATAATGTATATGACTGGGGTCAGCTTATCGATGTTGCCATATCGTAGTGCCATTTCACATAGATCTATGTTAGTTTCGTGTTGTTCCAGTGAATCCCAAGCACGTACAAGAAAAACTGGCT
Organism: Aromia moschata; assembly: GCA_029963805.1. Lineage (NCBI taxonomy): Eukaryota > Metazoa > Arthropoda > Insecta > Coleoptera > Cerambycidae > Aromia > Aromia moschata. The sequence goes on from JAPWTK010000040.1 coordinate 1,400,504, forward strand.
CACGATCTAAAACACTCTAAAGACAGCATGGAGCACGGGAATGACAAAAAAGATCAAAATCGAAAAACACCCTCATCACGAGGAGTATCCCGATGTGGTAGCATACAAGTTAATCGACTCCAGTGATCTACAAGACGGATTCGCCCATACGCCAAGGGGCGCAGTTTTGTCTGTAACTTTAGGTAAGTCACACTGATACTTCTATCTAATTTTTAGCACATCTATAATTAGGCCTTTACCAGTCCTTATGTAGACAGTTTGAATGTGAAATTAGATGCACAAAAGCATGTTCATCTGTCACATGTCTGTGTGGCATGCACTATGCAGTAGTCAAGGTTTATCTAGTTTTTGTGAATAATTTAGTGTTTTCACAATACCAGCAATATTTAAGACATACCTTTTTATTAATCATAATTGTGATTATATTCTGAATTTGCCTTGCAGGTCTGATAATTACATTTATCATGGCAATCATGATAGGCTGCAGACTAAAAATGGTCAAGAGGAAGATACGAAGAGGCAAATCATACGCACACGACTCTGACTATCTAGTAAATGGGATGTATTTGTAATTCGAGCAAAAAAAAAACTATCTTCAGTCCACCCTGATGAAGTCTTTTGTCGCTTTTACGGTTCAATGTAATAGAATCTTGAGAACAATGAATTGCCATGCATTAGAAATGGGTCCGTAATATATGCATATTTTGTCTGTAGAGATTTACAGAGGAGAAACATTGAGCATATTGTTCAGGCGTTATTTAATATATAATAAATATACGTTTTGGAAGACATTGTATCGCAAAACATGATTTTATACTTTGTTATCGATATACTTGTGATAGGGAGTGAAATTAAATCTGTTGCATAGTGTAGAACTTTTGCTAAACAAAAATTGATCAAGTACTGTAAAATATATAGGCGATTAGCTGTCATATCTTAAGCGTGTTGAAAGTTTGACATAAATATAAAGCATCATAACAAAATGAAATTGTAATAATCTTCGTAAATTTTTCCTTAATAAAATTGTTATTAAATTCTGTGATTTTTGTGTCTGTGCACATATTCCTCTAATTAAAAAGGGAAAAATTTAAAGGTAAGCAATGCTTTTCTCTCCTCTTATATGTTTTTTTTACACACTGTGTTTGATGGCTTACTAAACTAATTACACATACTCTTAAATCTGGTACACCACGGTCTGTGCAATACATTTTAGTCCGAATATGTATGTCATGAAAAGCAAACAACGGTGTATAGCCCATTATCGTTACTTGAAAATTTGAAATTAAACTCGTTCGAATAAATATGTGTTAACCAAGATACCTTTGCCGATGAGCTTAGACATTCCTGGCATTAACTCAGCGGTTATTAGTTGTATATTGTATAAAAAAATTTAAGTCATATAAATCACTCGTTTTATTCAAAATATCCCTGATATAATACCTACAATAACTAGAGTGCCTCCCAAAAAAGGCGTTATCAAATCTGGCTATGAACGAGAGAGTAGAAATAGCGGTTATGTCGAAGCTCAAGACGAGACTTGTCAAACTTTTGACATGTGGCTGTCACAATTATAAAACAAATAATCACTTAATGTAACAGCCTTGACAATTAAATAAGGTTATATACATATTTAAGATAGGATAGAAATACATCTTCTTTTGCTCGGCCAATTTTGATGATGAATCTTTTTTTTTTGGATGGCTCCTTATAAACTTTTAGAGAAGCAATTTATTTGTATATACAGGGTGATCTGCCTAGTTGAAGCTTTAAGTGTAATATCTCCAAATGTTAAATCAAAATTCTAGAAAAGGAAATATGTTTGTTTGAAGGAAAAATACAGGTTTACAAAAAAAAAGTTGTCTGGATTTGGGGTCAGACCATACGTTTTTGTGTATATTTCGACACTGAATTCGAATCTATTTTTAGTTTTGCTCTACCACGTCAGGATTTTGAGATATCCTAACCTAAAAGTACAAAAAGCAGGATTTTTTGACATATGTATTATAGGTTATGTAACTTTGCGATTTTTTTTCTCGAAAAACCATGGGTGGGATCTGAAAGTATAAATCTTCCTCTTTAAAATGCCATTGAGTTTGCTCAAATATTTTTTTTTTCTCAAAAAATTCTCGAAGCTACATAACCTCAAATTTGTCAAAAAACCTTGTTTTTTGTATTTTTAGATTACGAAATCTCAAAATTCTGACGTGAAACCTGTATTATTATCGAAATTGGTAAAAAACAACTGTAACTGTTTGTGTCAAAATTGACACCTCGATACTTTTAACCACTTTTTTACATTCAATGCGCGTTTCGCCAACCATGTTGACATCATCGGATGATTAAGACAAATTTTAATCACCTCCTGATGATGTCATAAAAATGTGAATATGTTTCTACGCCAAAGGTTACAATTCTCCTTTACTGTCAAAACTTGCAACACTGTAAAACCACAATATGACAATGGACGACATAAAAATTTCTTAGCGGAAATGAAACCACAACTTGCAAGAGTACAATTTTATTTAATATGACACTTTCAATTAGTAAATAGTAAATATATAACAATAACTTACAAAGTACATTAAATTTCTTTGGATGATGTGTGTTATAATAAATGATATGTAACAAACTGCAACAAATAATAAAAACTCAAGATATAAATTCGCCATCTTAAACAATCCACGTAAAAACGAACTAAACACTAATAGAGAAATGTAAGGATTACATTTTCTTATCTACAGGTCAACATCTAACTTCGGTTACGTCGATGATTGAACGTTATACTCACAAATATTAGGAACGGCAAAGGTTTTCATAAAAAGTTTGTCTACTGTGAGACAACATGTATAAAAATTTTACACAAATATTTCCTAGGACATTTAAACTACACACAAGTTTGACAGATGAAGTTCCTTGCTATACATTTAACACCATGATATATTAAACAACATAATTACAAAAAACGTAATTATTTCTCAGATAAAAGAAATTCCTTCTTTTTTCAAGAAAAAACAGTCAACAAATCCATTTCGGGCCATTCTTCTCTTTTTAGTCAGGGAGCTCAGGACAAAAAACTACAGGTGTTTTGAAAAGGGCCGTATTTCAATATAGTGTTATATAGACATCCAAAAAAAAACGTCATCAACTCTGGCTATGAACAAGAGAGATGGAAATAGCGGTCATGTCTATGCTTTTCGTTATGTCAAACTTTTGACAAGTAACTGTCACAATTTATAAAATAAACAATGGCTGTCATATGATGTGACAGTTTTAACAAGTAACTAAGGTTATAAATTCGATTAAGAATAGAAATACGTCTTTTTTCTCGGCCAACTTTGATGACGTTTTTTTTGGATGTCTCTATATTAAGGGTGTAGATGAGTCAGCAACAACTCAAGATCAAGTACGTGGAGGCGGCACGTAAAACAAAAACGTGCCACAAAAGTGTTTTATAAAGGCTGAAAATTTATTCGTAAACAGTATATTGAATATAGATTTGCTACAAAGTGATCAACACAGCGCAGTTCTAGAACATATTACGTCAACACCTGATGCGAAAATAAGTGTTTTACAAAAACTTAAATTTTGCACAATGTCAGATTACACAGGCACACAAAAAAAATAAAAGTCGAGTACTAGAAGGCAGACGTATGTAGTCTCATGCATTTTTACCCGCTGAACACGAATCTGATGTCCATTTAATCCGATTGGCTCTTACATTTTTCCTAACCTCAAAAAATCTCAAATAAGTAAATAGAAAAGCTTAAATGAGCTGATTACTATTTTCATAAGTATTTTCGGGCACTTAAGTCGAATCTAGGGTCAGAATTGGACGATCAGTTAGAAATTCTGACCTAACCTCAAAAAACACACACCGAAAAAGCCGATATAAGTAAATAAAAAAAGTGGGGCGCTGAAACTGAATCTGATGTCTGAATTAGCCGATCAGTAAGGAATTTTGAAATAACCTCAAAAAACACGTAAAAATTACCAAAATCCCGAAATTATTTAAAGTTTTTGACTCAGGTTATATTAGGTTAAGAATTCTTAGTTTAAAGTTCTTGGTGTAAAGCTGTTGCCTTAGGTTATGTTAGGTTTAAAATTTTTTGTGTAATTTTTAGGTGTAAAATTTTGGTAATTTTTACGTGTTTTTTAAGGTGATTTCGAAATTCCTTACTGATCGGCTAATTCTGACCTCAGATTCAGTTTCAGCGCCCCAAATTACGTATAGATATAGTGATCAACTCATTTATCCTTTTTTATTTACTTGTATCGGATTTTTCGGTGTCTTCTTAAGGTGTTTTTGAGGTTATGTCAGAATTTCTAACTGATCGGCCAATTCTGACCCTAGATTCGACTTCAGCGCACGAAAATACGTATGGAAATAGTAATCAGCTCATTTAGGCTTTTTTATTTACTTATTTGAGATTTTTTTGAGGTTAGGAAAAATGTAAGAGCAAGTCGGACAAAACGGACATCGGATTCGTGTACAGCGGGTCAAAATGCATGGGACTACATACTGGTCTGCCTTCTAGTACTTGACTTTTATTTTTTTTGTGTGCCTGTGTTATTAATGTTATCATATATTATAATATACGATATATATAATACATGAAAAAAATAGTCAGACATCATGTAGGTACATTAAGCATGCGCGCATTGATATTGTGTACTGTCGCCAGTTGTTCCGCTACCTGATCTTGCGAATTGTTGTCATTTATACCCTTAATATAACACTATGTTGAAATAGGAGCCTTTACAAAACACTTGCAGTTTTTTGTCACGAACCCTTGGGCTATTTTAACTTTTGTGAGAAAACTAAACCCCAACGAATTCTCTCAGATCTACGTCGTCGCAGAAGCAGAAGACTCTTAACCATTAAAACATACATAACAGATTCTCACAACTATACAAATTCAAAGGACTATTTTACACTCAGGTTCGCCCTAAACTATTATGTACACTTCCACTACGTTTAGGATAAAATCTAAATAGAAAAATAATAGATTTTGTACTAGGATTTCCAATAACCTGATAGTTAACAAATAACCTAATAAGGATGCTCACAATAAATAGGAAATAACGAACGGGAAACAGTCAAGAAGAATTTGAAATGCTCGTTCAGCAAAGAGATAAGTAAAAAAAGTGTAGGCACGAAAGTACATAGAGAGAGAAAGACGGCCTTACACGGAACTAGAGCTAGAATTGCATTGCGCCAGCATGTGGCACTGCTGCTCTAACCTCTGAACGCTGGCGATAAGGTAGGCGTTTTCGATATAGAGGTCCTTCACTAGCAGGTCTGTCCTTTCCAGCTTGTCTAGCTGCTCGTTGCTGATGCGTACCTGTTGATCTAGCTTTTCTTGGAGGTACTTCAGTTTCGAGTGGAGGTCTGCCCGTTCACCCCTGAACTGTTGCCAATAATCTAAAAGAAAACAAAACCGTACATGATTGAGGTTAGAAAAAAAAAGTTTCAAACTTAAAGTTACATTCATTTTTAGCTAGTATTATTTTATTACTCTTAAAAACCCAAGTTAAATGTTTTGATAATAGTAGATTATTTATCAAATAATAATAATAATAATACTATTTAATAATAGTTCCAAATCGTAGAACTACAAATTTGTAGTTATGTTATGTAGTTAGTGTAATCTTATATAACTACATGACTTTTTGACATTCTGTAATGAGCAGTAATGCAAAGGACCGAAACATTAATAGAAAATTACAAAATCTGAGAAAAATAGAACATGTCGCTGGTTAAGAAGAAGACAGTCACAACTCAAAAAACATAAAAAACCTGTTTTTCCTGTAAAATGGTTGTAAATAAACTGTACATTTATGTGGGCCACATCTTAAGTTTGGCTAGTCTCTCCTAGATGGGGCTGGTGTCATATGACATAAGTGGGATATTTACAATAGATTTTAGGAAAGACCGTATTAACTAGTTTTGCGCGAAAATTGTTACAGGAAGGGTGTCGTAAATTTTAGTAAAGACCGTCACATTTCTAAGTGTGCCTTTACAGTTTTCTTTAGTTTTATTAAAGAGTGTCACAAACTAAATTGAAACAGTCTTCATTAAAGGTAAGTTCTGTTACATTGTATGTATTTTTACAATTTTTAAGAAAATTCAGAATTTTAGAATAATTGCGATAACTGCGACCAATGCAGATTAAACAAAAAAGCAAAAAAAAAAGGTCATTGGAGACAACGGCAAGCGCAATCCCCCGATTATTTTGGTTTTTACTTGACCATTTGGGGGGGGGGGGGGGGGGGGCGATCGCCGCCATCGCCCCCCCCCCCTGGCTACGCCCTTGCAACAGAAATTGTATCAAAGTTAGAAATCAGGGAGGTTTATTTGAATTTAATTTCCATTTCTCTCACAAAAAAATTGTAGGTGTATAAAAATACAAATAAATTACCACTATTGGGATCTGACATTGGTTGGTATCACATCTCCCGATCAAAGTAGTAAGCATTAAAATACTCTTGTGATATGCAGCTTTGCTTTGACATCCGATCTTCTTTTTTACATTTTTCCCCAAGGCTTGTTTTACAGTTCTCTGGTAGTTTCATACGGTTTTTCTTTTAAATTTGATTATGGTAATCAGAGAGCTGTAAAACTAATGTCACCCACTCATGATTTTTCACTATCCTGACATTTTATAATGTAACACTGGCTAGCATTCCTTATATTTTAGTTAAACAGGAGTTGCACCTACCCGACCACAAATGCTTTCCATATTTTAATATTAAAAAAATCTCTTTCCCGGCCTATTGCATATATGTTTAAATGGAAGATATTCTACGCCATATTGTGACATAATGTCAAAAGTAACACCAACATGTCAGATCCCAATAAGTTTATTCCTAAATAAATTGAATGAATACAATTTTTTTGGAATACAAACAACCCAATTTGATAGGTGCTCTAATGGAATTAATTTAATTATTTAAAATTTGTACTACAACTATTATTTTTATTTTGGGTACTTTAAACTAGCTTTAGTTTCTAACGTTATTTTGCAACTACCCTCTGCTGTGCTTAACTGGAACTTGACATGCCCCAGTGGGTCTGACATTAGCAACAACCACTAGATGTCCTTCCCGGAGGACACCACTCACAGTAATTCCATTAAGCTAATCATCAGAAACCATAGATTCGGATTTCGATCTTATTAACTCTTAGAGGTGGGTAAATTATGTAAAATTAATTTTACTGGTAAATTACCTTTCAAAATTGAAAGAAAATGAAAAATTGAAAGTGGAACAACCATCGTGTTCACGAAATAAACGTGGAAATTTAAACTATTAAAAGTTATTAATAAATTATTAACTGATCACAGTTCTGACAACAGTTTTCTTTTAATTCTAAGTATATTTCAAATACGAAAGAGAAACTAAGAGTCTCTCGTTAATTATTATATGTCAGATGAGACCCAATAAGATCGAAATCCGGATATGTGGTTTCTGATGACGAATGACAGCGCGGAAATATTCTTATTTCAAAATTATTAGGCCCTCAAAACTTATATTTTCAAGAATGTTTTCTACACTCATTTACTCATAATAAGAATGGGGCACTTACGTTGCAGTGTCTGCTCGTTGCAGTAGTGCTGCTGCTTGATGCACATCTGCAGATGCCTGACCCTCTGCTCCAGGTAGTTCTTCCTACCGTTCAGGTTGTGAAATGAGCTGAGCGGCAACACGACCGTCTGCTCCGCGCTACCCTTCAGGTTCTGAAAGCCCTTCCACTCGGGCTGCGGCGGCGCGACGTTAACGTTTTCCGCCTTCTTCGCCTCCTTCTCCTGGTTGTTCTTCTTGTACATGTTCTTGTCGTGCTTCCGCGTCCTCTTCGGCCTGCACGGCGTCGAGTTCTTCTCCAGGCACGTCGAGCTGGAAGAGGTGGACGCCACGTTCGTCTGGGCCTTGGTGTTGTTCGTGAAGTTCCAGTTCAGGGGCGCCGCGTTGGAGTTCGTGGACGCTTCCGAGGACATCTCGGACTTTGCCGTTTGATTGGTCTGTTGCTCCCAGACGAGGGACTGGTTGACGTAGTCCAGGTTGTTCGGAGTGGGCGAAGGGACAGGAGCCTGGGAACATGGGGGCATCATTTCGTCCGAGTACCGACTGGTGTTCTCAATGACGTAACTGGAGAAGTTTCGCATTTTCTCCAGGATCCGGTGTTCTTCGGAGTCTACGGCGACCTGGATAGCGACCTCGTTGACTTGTTGTTGCCTCACGGCGAATTCTGTGAGTTTCTCTTTGAGAATCGCGATCTCCTCGTCCTTTTTGAAGAGTTCATTTTCGCTCTGTGCCTTGTACTCTTCAAACTCTTGCTCCAGGTCAGTGAACTGTTTCTCTAGATTGTAAGTCTCTTCTATGGTGGGCAGGCGAGTGTCGATCACATCCTGGCTCGCGTACTGCTCCTCGTACTCCCTCATCTTTATTATGAGCTCGGTGAGTTTGTCGCTGTTCACTCTCTGTTCCGCCTCGAACATTTGCCTCTCCTCGTCCACCTTGTTCTGCCAGTAGTCCTCGCATTTCTCGTATTCGTTTCGTAAGAGTTCGACGCAGTTCTCTAATTCACTACACTTCGCGCACAGTTCCCTGTTCTCGTCTTCTAGTTTCCTCACTTTCACCGCGAACGAGTCGATGAAGTCGGTCTGCAGGCCGACATCAGACAGGAGTTTCTCTTTGATTTCCAGCCTGAAGGAGTTGCTCTGGTCCCCCTCGCCTAGCAGGGTCTGCTCTAGCTTCTCGTTAACGTTCCGCAGGGTATCACAATTTACGCAGTCTTTTTCGATCATCTTTCCCATCTCCGCCTTTATGTGGAATATTACCTGCTCAAGCGTCTTCACTCTAGTGGCGAGTTGTGCTGAGCTGGATTTCAGGCCTGTCTCTGAGTCCTGATGATAAAAAAAGATTGCCGTTATAAATGATACACACTGTGATAAGCAAATTAGTGATAAGAGATAAACACAAGTTTTATGAAAAAATAACGGAGATGTTTCAATAGTGAAGCCTCATTTTTATCCTTACCTTTAAAAAAATCAGGTTCTTTGTTTTATTGCGATTTTTGATAATTTAAGCACATATTGATTGAAAATATCTCAATTATTTTTTGGTTACACTTTGCAGTCGTACATAGATTTTAAGTCTGAGTAACTATTCTTTATAACATTTTTTGGTAGCTTGAGCAGAAAACCAGATTTCGCTACCAAAGGGAAATAATAAAGAGGTCAAGACACTTAAAGTACTAATGGCCCTTCAATTTTGCACATTTATTTTTATTCTGAGCAACTTTTAATAAAACTTTCCCATATCTAAAATAGCATATAAATGCACTTTTTCTACTCTGATCATGAGTTTCTGCTTCTGTGATGGCCTGCTTTTCTTTTTGAAAGTAAACATATAGCAAAAATATTTTTTTTCTCATAGTCAAGATCCCACCTCGTGATTATTGTCTTCATAATGAAATTGAATGTGATGTAGTTGGTGAAATATATACACATTTAATTCCCGAATTAAAGTTTATTTATTCTAAAATTAAGTCATTTATTCTAGCCGCAAGTACCTGTAATCAATGAAATATTTCTTTAACTACCTGTTTTTTAATTTTTCTTCTGAACCGTCATTCTGACAAAAAAAAATAAGAGGAATGAAAAGTCCATCACCCAAAGCGCGGCGGTCAGCAGCTTCCTTTTTGTATTGCATAGTGCGGTTTTTAGGGGATGATTAACTGGACGAAAAATAGGAAAATTTTTGCACTACAAAAATGCATTTGCATTTCTTTTTACACAGCGGCCTAAAGGACCTATGGTCCCACTTAAGAGGTCGTCGAAATGCCCAGTGGTGCTCTACAGACAGACTTCTAATTGTTCCGGTTCGATACCTGATTTTTTTTCTGACGTTTTGACGCCTCGTCTGACTCTTTAACTTTAACATTATTTACATTATTCCAAAAATATGGTGATGGAATTTCAAGTGGGATATGCGGTTTCGAAAATGTCATATCTAGTGACAAATAGCAAGTTCTGTATAAATCCTGTATAAATGGGGTGGCTGGCAATGGCTGCAGCCGATTGGGGTGTAGCACCCCAATTTTCAATTACCCCTTGATTCGTTTCCTTCACAATAATGCATTATTTGATAGGTAATAAAAATTATTTTGTAGAATATAAGACAGTGAAGACAAATTTTCAAAATAACGAAATAAATATTTCATCTATTACGGCCGGAATAATTGAGGCACCTGTGGCTTTTTGGTTAAACATGTACATAAACTTTAATTCCCAATATATCACATTTTATTTCTTTATGAGGATAGACGGTTGTATGTCATACTATTAAGCAGTGCTGACTTCCAAAAGGACAATGTTCAACTCCAAAAAGAGTGACCCCAAAATTAGCCTGTTTTTCAAACACTTGTAACTTTACATGGAATTGATGAAATTCAACTTATAAATGCTCAAAACTTTCGTCTCATCATAACCTAGTGCGAAAAAAGAAGATTTATTGCTCCAGACTCTGTGCATTCCCTTAAATGAGGGTTAACTAACCCTCCATTTTTCCATTACGCACATGCGAGAAAAAGCATAATTGCTATTGCCTAATAAAAAAAGGCTGTTTTACGACATACAATATATGGTTTCCGAAGTATTTTTTACCTCCTGAACACAAATCCATGGTCAGGTTAGCTCCATAACCTCTCAGTCTTCAGCAAATCGTCAAAAATCTTCAGAAAAATGAAGATTTTCGAGAAGTGACCGAATCGGCAATGTGACACATAGTTTCCAATGTTTTTCCAAGGAAGCAAAAAAACATTGAAAACCATGTGTCATACTGCATGTCATTTCTCGAAAATGTTCATTTTTCTGAAGATTTTTGACGATTTGCTGGGGACTGAGAGGTTATGGGGCTAACCTGACCACGGATTCGTGTTCAGGAGGTAAAAATACTTCGGAATACATATATTGTATATCGTAAAACAGCCTTTTTTTATTGGGCGGTAGCTATTGTGCTTTTTCTTGCATGTGCGTAATGGAAAAATGGAGGGTTAGTTAACCCTTCATTTAAGGGGATGCACAAGGTCTGAAGCAATAAATCTTCTTTTACGAGCTTAGGGTAAGACGAAAATTTTGAGCATTTATAAGTTGAATTTTATTAATTCCAGGTAAAGTTACAGGCGTTTGAAAAACAGGCTAAAAAAGCTCGTTTTTTGGGGTCACTCTTCTGGTTTTTACATTTATTGTTAATTCCATCTGGGGACGCCCTATATTTTGTGAATTAATCAAAATTTATTAGGAGTATTATTAAACAAATTTAGTGGTAACTGAAATCAATCTGCAGTTTTTTCATTTTGTAGTTTATCAATGTTCAGTCTGAAAAAAAAACAAATTTTGAAAAAAAAATATGGTCTTGATAATTAGAAAAATAAAATATGTATAAACCAAAAATTCAACATGTATCATTAAAATATGTTCTCATTTTTCTAATGAATAAACGATTAAAAAAAAACTTCTAATCATAATCCTTTTAGTTATTTTTTTTGTAACTATACAACTTTTTAGAAGCCTAAGGATGTAAAAGTGGGTGAAATATATTAAGAGAATGACTAAAGGAAAACCTATTGTTTCTGACTACAAATATGCACAGACAGAACAAATGAGGTAATATGATTTGGGCATTGTGTTACATTAATGCGTGCAATTTTAAGGTGTTTCAAAAAATGGCCGCAAAAATTGATTTCCCTTTCAAACACCGAGTGCTTTTGTGCTTATCTAACTAACATAATGCATGCAACGCAATTGGAAAACACAAGCTACGACATCTAGGCTAAAATGCGGGAAGCTCCTCCATAAATAAAACAAAAAACAAATAATAAAAAGTACGTTTATTAAATCTCTAGTTACAATATAAAAATAAAACAATAAAAACATTATGGAGAAGCTTTAGAATGATAGCACCAGAGCAAGTAGTATACTATAATAAATAAATAAATAGCTACTTTACTTACACAATAATACTGTTAGATAGATCACAAGCGACAAGGATGTACTTATATAATGCTAAATTCCTTAGCTTCTCCAGTTAATAAATTACGATTCTTTAAAGAAAAAAAAGCTCTTAGTGCAACCATTCCATATTAAAAACTAGTCAAACAAAGGAACAAAACAAAGGAACACATAAATCAAAATACTTCCCATCACAAAAACTGATTCAGCATTTATTTATTGATGCACAACATAATCTCAACTTGTACTGTAGAAAATAGTACAGGAGAGAGACAAAGCTTCATGAATTTGATTCATAAATATACTTCTTTAGCCGACCCAACATACAGACCTAAACCCGATAGAAAATATACGTTGGCTCATCTCCTGTACTAAAAAAAAAAAGCATTTACGGCCTATCAAAAAAAAAAACCTACTCTCTCCTCAAACTCACCTTGGACTCGTTCGTGGGTATGGGTATGGAATTTTGGATAAGGATTTGCTCGAGAAAAGCCACCTTGGCCTGCAGGCGAGTGATCTCCTCGTTCTCGCTGGCCGATACGGAGAGGGACGAATCGTAACAGTCGACTTCTGTGTCGAAGCCACTTTCACTGGACGTGAAAGGAATCTCTAGATTTTCACCCTTGACCTTCTGGAATTTTCTAACCTTCCCAAGTCGCGGGCTGCCATCGGCTGAAACAACACCAAATTTTCAAAATAAATATCATATAATGTAATCTTTTAGAGGTTATACATAGTATATTACAATACTTCTGCCACACAAAATAGAGTAAAAAACAACATTTATATAGTACATATGGGCCATTCCGCGGTAATCGATACCAAAGAGCAAAAAAAATAATTTGCGAATATATGTTAAAATAGAAAATTAACAGGTATTATATTCTCAATTTTCATAATTCAAAAGAAATTCATCAATATTTTCGCCGATAAACATGAGAAACCCACGCCATAGAAAAGAACAGAAGAAGCAAAAGGAAACCTGAAAAATGAATAAAAATCATAGAACAGAAAATATGTAAAATCTTATAATACTAGTTTTAATAGTCTATATTAATAAATAAAGCCTCAAAGTGTACATAAGCTTTTGTTTAATTTGCACTCGTAACACCCGTCACAAATCTTGTAACACCCGTCACAAGTTTTGCTTGCAAAAAAAAATGTAAAAAATAATATATCCACAAATCTACAATTATCAGAAATGAAGATCATTTATCTCTCTACTTAGCTACTCATTTTGTTACAAAAACTTCTAATTTAGCTAAACTCTGATGTTTAGCCAACAAGGTAGCATATTTTGCAAAAGTACAAGTAACACCCGTCACAGGGCTTTTTGTTTTAATTAAAATATCATTTAACTGAATTGAATTATACTCAAAACGCAGACAATTTTGTTCTAATATAGGAATTATAACAGTTAGAATGCGTACAGATGTATCACCCGTCAACGCGGAATGGCCCATATGTAATTTTGGTGAAGTTATTTCTTCCGGGTTTTGCCGCGGTCGTCTAAATTGACTTGACGTTTCTCTGATCATGTTGTCAGCTTCTTCAGGAGGTTTCTAAAGACTGCCTTTTTTTCTAAAGACAGTCTTTAGAAACCTTCTGAAGAGGCTGACAGCATGATCAGCGAAACGCCAAGTCAATTTAGACGACCGCGGCAAAACCAGGAAGAAATAACTTCACCATTGGACAACAGCCGTGAAAGCCTGCATTCTACTATATATAATTTTATTTTATGAACACTGATAGTTATTTTGATAAATATTTTTCAAGTTAATAAACATCACACGTGATTGATCACCTTTGTCTAAGAAATAAACAATAAACTAAACGATGAGCTAATAATTCCACATTTCGCAACATCACTCAACAATGCACGTTTTAAATACCTTGTTTTCACCTTGCTGTTAAACTCACCACGATTATTTTAAACGGTCCTCAATTCTACCCCACAAAATACGGAATAAAACGTATTATTCTCTAAAATAATCAATATTCCATTATAGATGTAAAGTGGGTTCTTTCGTATCTTAACACTCAAATTGTAGATCTATCAGGTGCATGTAAATAAAACACTCTAGTGAAGTGAAATGCCTATACCGTTTGCATGACATCACCCTTTTGAAAGTTTAAACAATTCGCTTTACGAAATAAAAATCATAAATTATTTATTACATCCTACTCTCGGATTCCATTTACCATACCGTGGTGGCTAGTTCTGTTTAATGAGATCATTTGCTGTATTAGATATTTATTAGGTAAATTAAATTAATTAGGATAATATATGATCGTGATTTAATTATTTATTGATGATGGTGTAATAAATTACTATTATAATCCTTACACATCACTGAATTATTATACTACGAAGGTATGCCTCCTGATGCCTAACAATAATGCTCTTATTTATATTCACTTTAATACAGATAAACATTTTCTTTAATAAATAGAGAAAATGTTTAAAGAAAAACTATAAATATATAGATGTAATAGTTGTGTTTTTTCAGACAATATTAAAGTTAACCAAATTCTATGGTTAAAAAAACCTGACATTGACTTAAATTATTTGCATGTTTAAAGTCATTAAATATTATGCAACATTCAACCATCACTTACAACGTTAAAAATCGACAATTAACAACACGAAGTTCTGACTTACCTACAGGCATAACAAATAAAATAGTGCAATTATCACATAAAAATGTTGTTACTGACTCTCGATCAGGAAAGAGAACCTGACAAAAAAAATCATCAATCACTCAAAACAAACAGAATGCATTCATCACACTTCAAAAGATACACGACGTGCCAAAAATATCGTCACACCACACCTGAAGGACAAATCTGTACGCACTACGTGAGTTTTTCAAGCTTCACCTCCATCAGAAATCACAAAATGTTGATTGCCCACAAATGGTAGCTTGTGTGTAAGCGAGTATTGAATAACTTATGACAATGTCATGAACAGCAGGAAAACAATTACATACGTTTGAAATGAGATGGTAGATAACAGAAACAAAGTGTGTTAATCTAGAGTATGCTTTTGCCAGATCTAATTAAAAAAAAAAATACAGAAACAAAATTGTGCATTTTGAAACAAACTGGATATAAAGAATAATAGTAAAGAAAACAAAACGAACACACCGACATTATATCCATATCATTTAAAAATATTGATATTGCATATTAATTTCTTTAATGTGAAAATGTGCGTGTGATTAGCCAGTTGTGAATAGAAAATCAAACAAATCTGGTGTCTTACATCATAAGGTAAAAAAAGAAGAGAAATTTATTTTATATATTTATGAAGTAAAAAAAAAAATGATCTCAGTGCAGCTAGACGATAAGTGTGTCACCAGACATCCAAGTGAGAACCATATGTTGGTTATTTATTTTGGAGAAATTTTGCATAGTGTTCGTGACCTTATTTGGAGACATCCGTAGGCTGAAATAAATAGTCAAACATATGGGCTTTTTTTGACACCATGTGAAGAACTATGAAAATATCTCAGAGCTAACAAGTAACAATATTGTATTTTTAGTCTTCTTCAGAGATACAAAACAGACTTTAGAGCAAATGACTAAACGAATATTTTCTATAACATCAGAAAGAAAAAAAAACAAATTAGGGCATATAAGGAAAATTTAAATGAAAATGATGTGTAGCATTGCAACATTTTAAGGAAAAATTGCAATATCAACACAAAAATTTCAAATTTCAAATTACAGAGATTAAGAAAAGAATTCAATGACTTCATTGAAACCACATAGACATGTTTTTTTTTTATTTAGATGGCGATTTGAAAACCATAAGTAACAATAACGGAATTGTAAGTGGAACAAGAAGTAATGAAGCAAATAATTAGATAATAACTACATTAGATGAAATAAAAACATTATAAAAAAACAAAATATTTGCAACTCAGTGCATTTAATTTCTAGGCATTTAAAAAAAAGATATATTACGTAATAGGGTTATTTTACTAGTTGATGTTATTTTTTGTTTTTGGAGAAAGTTACTACTTTCCTAAATGCTGAGATCTGCAGATACAGATACATAGACTGCTAGATGCAAATGCAATCATTGCAGAATATTTGTTATTATCTGTTTTATTTTTCACTTTTTATTTAGAAGGGTAATTAATAATATCTAAACAACTCTTATCATGATTTTTTTAAAACTACCTTGCATAAGAAAATAGTGTAATCATTGCAGAATATTTGTTGGATATTTTTAATTTTAATATTTAGAATGGTAATTAGTAAACAAAAGAGAAGCTAAAGTTTCTTAAACTACACAAAAAGGTATTATGGTGACACAACACAATAAAACATCAATACCTAAATAAATCAAAAATATGTTATCCAGCACTCACCACTTTACTTCATATATTGTCTCAACTCATAATAAGCAAATAGACAAGTTTTTTTATTTTATTTCGATATCATAACGTATCATGATTTATGATTGGCGTATGGAATTTAAGTGTATATGTAATTTGCATGATTCCACTTAATATAAGACAGGGTTCGAATGGTTTTGAGATAATGGAATTTTCAATTAACGTCAGATATGATCATATTTATATTTACCAGTCCTCAGCTTTTTTTTATTATAAAGCTTCGGTTAAGGTAGGTAAAATTCAATATGAATTGACGCTTACTTTCAATGCATCACCGTATGAGAGGTCACTGATATAAACATAGTGAAAGGTTAAACATTTATGAGGATAATTATTACTTGTAAAACCAAACTGATTTCCTATGGTAATAAACACAAAAGAAAAGATGGTAAAAAAGTAGTTTCTGAATTTAGTTGTCTATAAAATTGTTTGAAAAAAAAATAAATTATGTTCGGAACTCTGTATTTAGAATGAAGAAGTATTTAAATTTTTCATGATGAAACAAACCAACATTTTGTTGATTTGAAAAAAAAAAGGGAGAAAGTTACTACTAGGTATTTCACAAATAGTTTACAAAACATTTTAAAAACATGTAATAGACAACCAACATTTTGTAAATACTTTTGCAACTATTATTTTCTGAAGCTTCTTCGTTTTCTCCTTCTGCATATCTAAAACTCTAGTTTCAATACGTAATATCAGATAATCGGAAGATTTTTATCAAAAAAAAAAAAAAAAACAATACACCAACAAATATATAAGGTTCACTATAAAAAAATGAATTTTATAATAATAAAGGAATGTTTATTTTGAATAGGTAGATAAAATAACTTTTACATCAAATGAACGAATAATATTATTATAATGTAAATTTTTCGTATAAATCAAGGATCAGACATGAGGTAAAAAACTAAATGCGAATGCATTTTTTTGCAGAAATAGAGTCCAACTAAAGGTCGTATTACAATTAAAAATACGCTTGATTGAACACTTTATTTTAATTGGCTGTAAAGTTCGCAGGAATTTCAGTGGTATGTTCTTTTTATACATTCGAAATCTATTAAAGGAAGTATTAAATATAAATGGAAATAATGTTGAAATCATGTCTGACCCAAAAGAATATAAAAATGTGTCTTTAACTCGCTTTAATATTGATGCGTCTGAAGTATTTTAATTTTAGATAATTATTATTATATAGTTACTTAAACTTTATGAGTTTAAATATATAAATTTGCAGTGGAAACTTTTATTACTCCTTATAGTTAGTAAATAAATTTACATACATTCTGTTGACACATACCTTTTGTCAACACAAAATGCATAGCAAAACTACTGTCCATAAAATCACACATGACTTTCACCTCATAAAACTAACACTTCTTTGAAAATACCGCTTGAAACACAAGAAACCACTTCAAACAGATGTTTTTTTTATTGCAGACCTGACAGTTAACTGCTATAAACCGACATTTTAGCACATACGCCAGATCCCTAGCCTTGATAAAGAAAACGAGTTATTTTTTATTACACTAAGTTGATGTCACTCTTCAAACATATTTTTTTAAACTGTTAACACGCCAAACGACCGACTAATCGCGCTGAAGTACTGTTCCGTTGGCACCTTTGCATCCTGACCACCGCACGCCACGGATATTCCAAACTGTACTGTTATACTTGAAGTTAAAGTTAGCTGAAGCCTCTTTTTTTTACGAGGAAAAAGATAATCTATTTCGTATGGCTCCTATTGGTTTTTTGGAGGACCCAGCATCCCAGTGAAAGTACACCTCAGAAACTACACAAACACTGAAAATACAACGCCAGTCGGACAGTGGATTGGGACGGAGGGCAATGAAGCGCGACGGGCAAAAACTGTTTAATAATTCCTAAGAAAATAAAAAGCGGCACAAACGCAATTTTATATTACGGATCCGATAAAAAGTTATTGGTTTCCACTTTTCGAGAAATAACAGTTCGGATTTAATGGCCGTTTTAAGAAAAAGCCTACACGTACCAATAATTTATTTGCACACAGTGATCTTTAGAAACGCCTCAGGAATTTTATTCAAATAATGAGTTTATTAAAAAAAAAGTCGTTACATCCATTCATTTTTGTTTAGACTGAAGTTTTTTAGAGCACTTTTTTTGCATAGAGTAATTTTTGACAGTTTAATCAAGTACATCATATAATTGGATACTTAATATCACTATTCCAAGGAACAAAAACAGCTGTTAATATAATCTTTAATATTAACCTCACAATATTATATAGTGTTCGTCTTCATTATTTATTATGC
Source organism: Aromia moschata (assembly GCA_029963805.1). Lineage (NCBI taxonomy): Eukaryota > Metazoa > Arthropoda > Insecta > Coleoptera > Cerambycidae > Aromia > Aromia moschata. Next base: position 1,419,215 of record JAPWTK010000040.1, read on the forward strand.
TGTTAGTTTTTATAGCATATGTTAAGAAACTAAGATTTATGTAATAAATAGCGGAATTTGTGAAAGCATAACTTGGAAGGATAGGAAAGCAGTTATGGAAGTAGGCTTTAATATTTGCAATAGAGTTATAGGAGAACATACAAAATTTAGATAAATTTAATTTAAAAATCACTTTTATGACTGTACCAGCAAAATGGTAATTTTAAAATATAGTACATAGAGTCAGCAGTGAAAACATTCATATTAGTCATATATGGATATATTCATGTCATTTTTGACAATTTTTATACTTCAGTATTGATTTTATTTTCGCTTCTGATCAGTGGCGGCTGGTGATAAAGGGCACAGGGGCACGTGCCCAGCCCAAATTTCAATATAAAATATTTCTTTTTTGTTAATTTACTATAAATTACTGTTACAATAATATCAATTAATTGTATACGACAAACTATTCATATTCTAATTATTATTCCTTTTATACCACAAATAATGATTTTTATCACATATATATGACAAACTATCGATCGAGCACCGAGCCACCGTAGTCGCATTTCGCGCGCGTGGCCGAGGGCACACAGTATCCCAGCCCTTGTTTTTAATCGGGCTTTTTCGGTGACTGGTAATATTTGCAGACCATTGCAGCAGACAGACGTCGTTAAATCGTTCGAAAATCAGCTGAACGGGTCACACTACTTGTTGAGTGACCTTTTTTTAGTGATTATTTATTTTCTTCGCTGAGAAGTGTGTTTTTACTGTTTTTGATTGTGAAACGTTTCAAAATGAATTCGGTGGACTTTTTATTGACTAATAAAGATATTACATACGAGATCCGAACGGAAATTAAACGGTTAGGAAGGCCGATACCCGATTTTTATTTCCAAAACAGACATAGGAAAATCGCGAAATTATTCACGAAATTTTAATAGTAGTGTCTACGACAGATTTAAGTGGTTATGTGGGTGTCCTAAGAAACAAACTGTTTTCTTTTATTTGTTTAGTGATGGGTGGCAACCAAAGTGCATGGACTCAAGAAGGGGTGAGTGATTTAAAACATTTAAATGAATGAGCTAAGAAACATGCCAGCTACAATGAAAAACATTTACATAACTTCTTAGATTTTAGTGTGTTGGGAAAGGTAGACATAAGGCAACAGATTGATAGTGCTTATCGTGAAAATATAAGACGTCACAATGAAAATGTGAATAAAAACAGACATATTTTAAACCAAATAATTAATTGTATTAAATTTTGTGAAACAAATCCGGGACTTTAATGAAAAGGTGATTAACATTTTTGTGAACAATAAGGACAGGCGAGCTGATTTCCTCTACAAATAACGGTAAGATACCTATATCAAATTTTTTCCACGTTGCCACCCATTATTTTAATATATTTAAGCCCTCAATATTCATGCCTAATAATTATTTAAAAACGATACCAAATCCCAAAAATTATTCTTGTGAAAGTATATTTTTGTATAAATGAATTTTTCATTGAAATTCTGAAGTCAGTAAAACGCATGACCTTGAAAATTTTAAAAAATTTCGCCTGCGGCGCCATTGGTAGCTAATAACTAATCCTACTGACACACCCTGTGCCCACCCATGTAACACACCCACGAGCCGCCACTGCTTCTGATAGGATTACAGCTTGTGAAATTCTGCAACTAATAAATCCTAAGTTGATGATACGTCGATTGTGTGAAATGATGTTGCTAAAAAGGTAAAATTGCGATTTTTGACAAACCTGTGAATAACTCCAAAAATATTAAATCCTTTTCAAAGTTCTTACATTAAAGGGAAATCTCCAGAGTATCTGACTAACTGAACCATTTTGAAAAAAAATCCTACACAAAACTGTACCATCCCTACTAGTTTTAGTAAAAATAACTTGAATGAAATTTTAATAAAACACATTGAGTAGGTAGTAGAGGTATATTGACCCTTTCATGTTGTGAGTAGCATACAGGGCTTTTTTTGAATATTTATTTTTGATTCAACTATAGTAATTTTTCATGTTTAGAAGATTTTTTTCTAAAATGGCTCAGTTAGTCAGACAGATCTGTCTGTCTGTCAGTCAGTAATCAGTCAGTCTGAAGATTTCCCTTTAATACGAGTCCAAGAACTTTGAACATGATTTACTATTTTCAGAATGATTCACGATTTCCGTTGTCTGCTCTATGACAATTATAAAAAAATATATCACGTTTAATGTGTTCAATGTTTTTTAATATACATTTTCTAATTGAGAGCCAAATTGTTAGACTTAAACATTTCAATACAATTTACTTCTTCTTCTAAAGACTGTTGACATCAAACTGATGCAAATGATTAATAGTGTTAATTGAATGTGAAATTTACATAACAAGTAATTTAGTTTTCATTAGATGATTGAATTTTTCTATAATTCAGTTTTGCTTTGTGGCCTTGAATTCAGAAAATTTTGAAGAAATGAGATTTTAGTAGTGTTATGAGTCATGTCTATGACCATGGTCATCTAGTCTTTTATTAGTTGGCATCCAGGCTTCAGCTGGGCACTTTTTAAATTTTAAATTTGCCGCCACTTTTTCAATTTTTGCCGCCGTTTTTTCAATTTTTTGAGGTTAACTTAACCTCCAAACTTCATTTTTACTTTTTACTTCAGATCACGTTGAAAAGCAAAAACCAAAATGCCTAAAATAGACAGTGTCGTCTGGAAATATTACAAACCAGTTTCCATAATTGACAGAAAACATGGAAGTTACATTTTCTTACATAAAAATGTATCAATCTTAAGCTTCCTGCCCGTCTTACACAAGCCCGTGTAATCAACATATTGAAGTTAGTTTAACCCCAAAATATAACCGATAAAAAAATTACCATTAAAAATTACCGGTCATTAGTCATCTATATTATATATGTTATTGACATTGGATAGCACCAATTAAATTTCAATGTTAGAAAAGGTCAAGTAAAATTTACAGTATAATAGATATTTTCTCTTTTCAAATCCTCAACTTTCTTCCATGTTTTTTTTATTCTTTAATTTTATAGTAAACAATAATTTAAAAAAACACTTTTGAGTCTGTTTGAAATATAATTTTTACTAAGCTGTTTTTTTAGCATTAATATTATTTTTTTGTCCCAGTAAAGCTCAATATAACCCATTTCTAAAGATTATGTCATTCACAACTCACGCATGCACACATCTACACTACGCCGACCAATTTAACAACAATAAGGCATACTTCATGGAAAGCACATTACTTACTCATACTGAACAGGTTGACGTCCTTGCTAGGCGAGTAGTCGCTTCTACGCTTGGCCCCCACGCCCACGCCCTCGCAGATTATCGAGATGTTCTCCTCCATCGATTGGTCGAGCGTGTTGTAGCTGGGGGTGGGCGTGCTGGACGCCTTGGTCCTCATGCTCGCCACCTGGCTGGAGAGGCACTCGATCTCGGACACCATCTCGTCGTTCTTGTCCTTCAGCTGCGAGTTCTCCAGCTGCAACGCCGTTAGCTTCGACAGCAACAGCTCGTTCTCCTGTCGCTCGATCTCGCTGGAGTTCTGCTTCTCATTCTCCAGGGCGCCGATCTGCTCCGTCAGCGAACACTTGTCCTTCTCCAGATCGGTTATCCTGCCGGACAGGATCTGGTTGTCCTTCTCGACGTTCAGGGAGTACTTCTGCGCGACCAGGAGGTCGTTCTTGAGCTTCACCGTCTCCTGCTCCAGGCTGGATATCCGACTCTCCAATGTTTGGTTTATCGAGGAGAGCTGCTCTTTGTCTTTGGAATATTGAGCGGTAACTTCCTTCAGTATGTCCGAGTGTCGCTGCTCCAAGAGCTTCACTTGGTTGAGGGTGTTCTGTTCCATTCGCGAGTGGTTATCGTCCACCTCCTGGGCCAGGAGGGTGGCCCTGTTATTCGCCTCAACCACATCACATTTCAGTTTCTCCCTCTCCGCGTGCATCTGCTCTAAAACGCTCTTGAGGCATTTAATTTCGGATTGGTACAGCGTGACGTTGGCCTGTAAGAGAGTTAAGTGGGGGCTTTGGTATTCCGACCTGGTAGCTTCGTTCATGCCCTTGATTTGCTTGTCCAGAACGTTGGCTAGCTCTACTATGCTGATCCGCCTGCCGTTAAAGCCCAACTCGTGGATCAGATCTTTCGGGGAGTGTATGCCGACGCTCTCCCACATCTCGACGAGTACGTCGGTGCTTATGATGCCGTTTCCGTCTGGTCCCAACGTTATGAACTGGAATGTACGCGAATCGGGGAATAAATTGTCGGTGGGCTGGTGGTTGGGCGGGGAGGGGTTGAGCACCTCGAACCAGGTCTCGTCCTGCTGCAGTGCCTCCAGCAGCTCCTGGAAGCTGATCTTGTGGTCGTAGTTCACAGTCAGCTTGTCGGACAGCTGTCGGATGACGCCGTCTGCCAGCTTGTGGAGCCCGATGGCGTCGCAGACCAGGATCAGCTCGGTACGGTTGAGGTGGCCGTCCTCGCCCACCCCCAGCTTCCTCCAGGCTTCCCGGAGCATCTCCTCGGTGCAGACCAACTCGGGCTCGGAAGAGAGTGTGTGTGACGTTATGAAGGTGCCGTCCGTGCCGTTGTTAAGCGCCAGATCGTTGTGGCCCGGCAAGGACACGCACCTCTTCAGCTTGTAGTTGGTCTTCCTCTTCTTCGAGGACACCTCCGTTTGCGAGTTGGACCTCTGCACCGACGCGTTGTTCGGGGACTTGTTGAGGCCGGTGTCGTTTTGTTCGTTGAATATCGGAGTGATTTCGTCGTTTCTCGGTCGCGATCGTCTCCCGTACTTCTTGGAGCCGTAGACGAATTTCGGGGACACCTCCCTGTCGGGGGACGACTTCTCGGTGTCGATGATGTCCTCGCTCTTCGCGCTCCTGTTATTCTGCATATTACCTAGCAGGGCGAGCAGGGCGTCCTTGAATTCGGTGAAGGTCGCCCGCGAGTGCTTGTCCTTGAGCAGGCATCGTATCAGCTCGGCGCCTTGCTCCTCTAACTGCAACGTCTGGCAGAGCTGGGTGAGGCCGTCGCGGTCCAGGCTGCCACAGCTGTCCCCTGTCGTGGCTGTCGAACACCTTCAGCAGCTGCTGCTCGTAGGGGTCCAAGGCGAATTGGTCCATCATCCTTTTAGCAGTCTGAAATATAAAACCATAGTGATATGTTATAGGATCTCCAAACATAAATTATTTGGTAAGTCAAGTCGGTCAAACTGTATAATTGCACAATAAATGAGCCAGAAGATGGATACAATTATTGTCGCCTTAACGTAGTACCAAAAGTTATTAAAAAAAAAACTCAATAAATTGGATACATATGCAATGTCATAAAAAAGAAATACCATAACTATAAACTGAGCAATTTTTCGGAAAATATGTTTTTTTTTGTTTGAATATATTTAATTTAATTATTTGATCAATTAAAAATAAAACCATGTTCATAAAGATGAGTCCAACTTTCCTGTTTCTATTTCTTTTAGTAATTACAAGTAAACTAATTTTAATGTCTAACTGTATTGATTAAGTAAATTAACTGCCTTACCATTTTATTTGACTATAATTATTTAAGACCATTTATCCCTAGCCCTAACCAAGCCCTAATATCATTTCTGTTAAGTTTATTTTAAATAAAAAAATAATTTGTGATGACTCTTAAGGTCTTATGGTTTATGAAAGATGGAACAAAACAAGATAAAGAATCATATTCTTTAGAATACACTATTATTTGAATAAAAGTTAATAAACCCAAAACATTCTTGTTGTCCTTGACTTTTTTAATGTCTATCCAGTTTTTAAAAAATGCTAACACATATGAATCCCAGTAGTTTTCAACTCAATACAATACAATATGCGATTAAGGAAACAGATATGACCATAGATTATCTTATTTAATTTGTTTATTGTTTCCAATGTTATTTTCAGTAACTACTTTTCCTATTATGTCCAGGTGTAAAGAAATGTTGTATGTAGAATATTTTTTCTTGAAAGATTGAAAATTGGCTGGTACAAAAGCGTTTGCACTCACTTTATAAACACAAATACAACTTGTAATGTTAATGTTTGAAACCAAACTGCCTGCAAACTTCACGCACGTTTGAATAAGATCAAATGAATGATCTAAAAGAAAGGTTTAAATTTAGATACAAGCCTTATAAGTTTTAATTGCATTAACTTCGATACTTAGAGGAAACAATCCAAGAACTAGGAAGCAATAAAATTGTCAACAAATCAGAAATGGGCCTATAAAATTAAGGTGTTACTTCCCTTGGTACTAAAATAAATAGGTTATTTCAGTCCGCCAACTCATAAATAATATTTTACCAATAAATCATAGGTAAATAATAAACATTTGACAATAGATGTTGACATAATTTATATACCTATCTTATTAAAAATATTCCTTGCATACTTTTTGTACTAAAACGAAACAAACGAATATGAATACATAGGCAACATTTATTTGCTCCAAATGTGTTTTGGTACGGTTTTTATTGAAATTTTTAGTTCAGTGTAAAAAAATATTACCTCATTTATTAACACCAAATAAACTAAATTTGAATAATAAAAAATTAAAATTCATATTTATATTTTGTTACAATCCTTAATACAAAACGCGCCGTATCAGGAAATAATGTAAAAAAACCTGTCTACTAATAAAATATCTCTTAGTTATCTACTAGCGCTATCAATATCTTCATAATTAGAATATATTGTTCGATAAAAAATGTGTATAATATGTATTAAAAATGTAGGACTTATTTTTTATTACTATTATTTTTTGTTTTCCACGAAAAACCGAACTACTATACTTTTCTCGACGCGCGTTTCGCCAACTAAGTTCTTTATCTTCAGGAGAAGATTAAAACTGATTTTTTTTTTGAAGGAGAAGTTTTAATCTTCTCCTGAAGATGCCAACTTAGTTGACGAAACGTGCGTCGAAGAAAAAGTATAGTAGTTCGGTGTGTCGTGGAAAACGTTCAGTTTTTTGTTTCTACGCCGAGGTTCCAGACCCACTCCAGGATTATTATTTTTGTTTCACTTATACACAATAAAATTTCCATATTTTATTCAATTCCAATGAAATCATTCTTGACATACTCATATTCTTGATGTTGCTAGGCAAGAAGTAGGTTAATTTTACTCCAGTTAGTGTGAGAAATTAAGAGTTATATAATAAACTAATTAAAAACCAGTTTATTAAAGATTTACCTAATGCTTAACATATTTTTTCTTTGTTATATGCCCATCTTTGTAAAATACGTTTTTAAAAAAATATCCTATAACAGTACATTACATATTGTAAACTGTTTTTCTAGATTGGACTCCTGAAAATTTTTAATTAGACCAGCTTGAACTTATAATACCTCTTGAAACATATACAACCACATAAAAAACATTACTTAACTGTCTGCCTTTTATGTTTCATGTTACGAATAGTACGGCACATTGTGAAATAGCAGAAATAGTTTCTGTTGTAAAACCTGTTGTTAACAATTTAACCTTAACCTAAACAGTAATTAAAAATAGTAATATATATGATTTCTATATGGCTAAGGCGTGTTTTGTAACCACATGCATAAATTTAAACACAACCATTCGGGTGCTACCTATATTCAGTGACCAGAAAAAAATAAATGGATAGGTACGTAACCTTAAGAATGGAATTTATGTGTATATAATAACAGTCATTACACGTAACACATATTTCATACCATATTAGAACCTACATAAAATATATGCAAAAAAATTTTTAAATTTCTCATCTTTTCAATTTACTGTTGAAAAAAAAATTAATTTAAAAATTAATTACCAACCTAAATTATATAGACCTTCAACGTGATGCGTATGTAATAAAAAAAATCTTATAATTCAAGCTCTAGTATTACAATTTTGAACCTTAATGGTTGAGCTCTAGTTGAAAACTGAGGAAAGGCTTATATGCAAAAATAAACAAAATCCAGTGGGATCAATGGACTTATAAAATAAAGGGAACACTATGGAAGACTGCCAGTTTCTCCTCACAGGAATGTAAAGATATGAATTTAAACATGTACCTATCTACTACCTACTAAATTATTTAAACGTAAGATGTTATTTACATTTAGTACAACATTGCCTAAAATCACCTAATATGTATACCCTGTAAACATTTCAAAAGTTTACAGTTTTCAAAACACTTTGGTAACTAAAAGTTATCTCAAACATCACTTTAAAGTTAGCTTTAACACTCATTTGCTACAATTAAATATACAATACTGCCTTAAAACAAAAACTGGTGAACCTAAAAATAACATATAATGTGGATATCCCATTCGTCAACCTAATTTCTACACTTCAACAGTTTCTCTCTTGACAGGCGTAAAAAGTAAAAAGGAGTAAAAAGCACTCAAACACCCAATAAATAAATAATAATAATATACTTTTTGCATTACTCGATTTCATTCATAAACATTGGTAAGTAGTATAAAGAATAATATTGATTTTAGCAACATTCTTATATTTTTACTAGTATTACTACACAACATAAACAACAAATTACGTACCTAAAAAGGAAGTTGTTTTACATAGACATTAGCATAGTCTCTACTTGTACGGCATATCTAAACTTGTTTAGGAGGAGTACTGGACATTAACACACATCAACAGTATATTTAGAATCTCTAATTTTCTAATGCAATAAAACTAAGCTAAGATATGCTAACTATCTAGCACACAGAAGTTTGTGCACGTTTATAATTAACTTTATATACTAGTCTCTGTGCAGAAATTATAGATACTGAGATCATCTAATAATACCAGCTAAAATTATGATTGATAATTATTTAAGTTATTATACCGGTCCTGATATCTAAGAAAATATCGGTCGTAATTTCACGCATGTGATACCACTATATTGATGCAGGTTTTTTTATGCGTATTTTCTTTTCAACCGCGCCTTTATCCGATTGCTGTAGGTTAATTAAATCTTGTAAAAACTCACCAAAAACAACACTGCATTTATAAAAGCATAATTCGTATTAATTACTGACGATGGAGTTGCTAATACTGAGGTAATACACAAAATATAATAAACATAACGGGAAAATTATTTCTCAAGCAAACGTCACACAACTACGGTAGCACAATCACAACAAAAAACTGGGTTAATACTTAATGCCAGAACGTTAACTAATTTCCATAGATGTCAGCACTAAAACGATGTTATATTAATTTTTAAATATCCTTAGCGCCTTCTTTTTTTCATTACAAAAACAATAAAAAACGTATTTGATCATTATTACGATTTACCCATATTCGAAAGACACAAAGCGTTTTTAAAAAATAAGGAAAATTCATGTGATTATGGCGTGCTGCCATCTACGAAGAATATTTGAATTTACAGCTTGAATCTCCAGCACCTAACCTATAAATGTGTCGAGTGATCTAAAGTGAGGATTTAAGGATTTTCTTAAAATTACCTTAAGAGTAATAGGTTTTTTCAAACAAATATGACAACGGAGGAAGAAACAGCCGACAAAGCAAGTACATTTCTAATATTCATTGCCGATCATTCTCTTTCCACAAAAAATTGAATAAACTCTTCCAACTATGTACTGAGGAGAAAGTAAGTATGTAACGCCATCTACTGTATTTGCAGGGATTGTACCTTTTCGGGCGGGACATTTCAAAAATCCCCTGCTTTCGCAACAGCCTTCTGTACGGTATTGGTGGTGGCCTGTGTTTCGGGCTTGCACGGTTCATGATTACAAGCCAGACATTGAGATCCGTCAATTTCGCCGTCTATTCGTTCTCCTTCATCACGATGGCTTATTGGATACAATGCAGATTCAATTATTCGAAATCGAAGTTTGAAATGCTGAAAATGCAGGAGATGTTAAGGCAACGTGCCCTCCTCGAAGGCACTACTGAAGAGCAAGCTATAGAGGCTGAATTGGGATCTAAACCTGTGGATGTTTAGTTAGCAATTAGTTTATGTATTAACTAACATTAGCTGTACATATTTTATTTAATAAAGTCAGATTACTTTTAATCTTAGTCTTAATCAGCCAACATCATGGACATTTTTTTTTTTGGACTCTATAGAACATTTTGCAACATGATATGATAACATGTATTGTGGTTTTTGACCTTGCTGCATTTGCTTTAGAGAATGTGAAATGATTTTCACATTTTCTAAAGGATGTTTTTTGTTTAACTTTTGTTTTTTTTTTTTAAATTTTTTTTTTTTTTTTTTTTGACGTTGATTAGTGTGAGTATAAAGCGAGGCGCCTTGAAACAATATGTATTTTGCAGGAGGAGTATTATATCAATATTATGACAGTCAACATTCAACACACGACATTAATCGTAGGAAATTAGTAAGAAATTTTGTACCGGTACAAAAGGTACCGATGTGTTCGATACTGAAGAGTATCGGTACTTTGGCAGTCGATACGATACGATACGCTGTATCGGTACTGAAATATGGATCGGAACATCCCTATAACAAACCAGAGTACACTCAACATCCACATTTCCGAACTCCAAATTTCCGAATTCACGATATTTCCGAACTTTTTTCTCACGATATTTCCGCTTGTACTTCCACATAACCGAACTTATCGCTGATTGGTTGACGACAAAAAACCGCGAAATTTGAAATGAGAACAAAAATGTAAACACAATAATGCGATTGTATTCAAACATTTCGATTGTCACAGAATTCAGCAAAGAGGAAATCACCCTCCCTCAGCAGCACACCTGAGACAAGAGTTCTTCTTTGTACAAACCAGCGAAAAACATTTCTTTCAAAAGGCGTATCATAAGTACTGGTGCACTTTATTGTGTCAATCCGTCCTCTCAATTTTCGTCTTTTTTTCAGTTTTCTCAAAGTAAATTTCTTTTTTCCAAGAATTTCTGCCACTGACGATTTACAAATATTGTACATCTTACATAGATCAACATTTTTAACACCATTTTTTGCGTGATTTATCAAATCCAGCTTTTGCTCCAAGGTTAGCCTCTTAGCAGGCTCTTTTCTCTGCAAATAAACTGTACAATAATGTTTGTTTTGTATCACGGATTTCTTAAAAATACATATTTTCTCATAATTTCTCGTTTCAGTTTTAAATTATTATAGGTTACGTCAACAAAATGTTCAATAAAACAAACCTTTACTTTGAATTACAAAATGATTACCTGCATCACTCTCTCCTTTGCACCTGACATTTTTTTGTTTAGAAAAACGTTCTTTTATTAACATGTACACATGTATGTATGTATTACATTTGCATAAAAACCTCGAAAAACAAAGAAAAGTACTAGAATAAGCCAGAAAAACCCTTTGCGCATGCGCCAGCAGTTCGGTAATCCCGAGGTGACGAGTTCGGAAATGTGGAAGTCTGCGGAACGTAAATGTTCGGAAATGTGGATGTTGAGTGTACCTGAGAGTTTATTTAGTGCCTTCTAGCGTTATCAGCGACAAATATTTATAAGAAGCCTCAGTAGCGGCGGGAATGGCAGTCTTTGTTTGAAATAAATCGCGCGGTCGTGGGCTTCCTAAAACAGTCGAATATAAATGGTACAAAAATAAATTAGTGTTTGTTGATTAGTGCTTAATCCGTATTTGTATTTATTTAAATAAATAGTGTTAGTTGAAGTGCGTGTTTGAGTTTTTCACACCTAACGAACCCTAAAATGGACAAAACGTTACAGTATGTTATTGTATAGCTACATATAGTGCGGACCAAAATCAAAAAAGGTAGATAACGAATTTTCCGATTTTCAGTCGATTTTCCGACCTCAAAAATGTTTTTTTTTAAACGGCCTCCATTTTGTTAATCCAAAATTCCTTTTGGTCCAGGCGATAGCAAATTTATACTTAATAATTTCCCTTTTTTGTGTTTTTTTGTCAGATGTTCCAGACGGCCGAAAATGTCAACCGTCATTTTTTTACGTTTCTATAAAAAAATCGTATGACCAAAAAAACAATGTAAAAATCCAAAAAAAAATGTTTGTATTCTTAACCCGTTTCGGCCAAAAACGCCACTCCCGGTACATCGCTGTTCAGCGCCTCATAACTAATACTATTTGCGACATAAAAATTTGACAGGGAGGGAAAAAGGGAAAGATGTGCCCTTTCCGAAATTCCTACAAAAAAATTATTTCAAAAAAATTAAAATTGTTTTTTTTTAAAAAAACACGATTTTTTGCGCATTTTTTTAAATCAAATTTTCAATGGGTTTCCGGTCTGCAATGGACCTGGAACCTCACTAACCAGTAGAATAAATGTTTGAACTTTAAGTATACGTGGTTTAAAGATCGATATTTTGCCTTATGCGTTCAAAATGGCGCCTGAACTGCAAAATTTTTGCGTCAAAGTTCAAGAATTATTAATTGGAAAATGATGCACTTTTAAATAAAATTGTCCAGAATAAAAAGTTCTTAAAAATCACTGCACTAGAATTTTTTCAAAATTTTTTGAGCAATTTTTTGGATTTTGCAAATAGACAATTTTTGCAAAATTTCAGTGCATTCTGTGAAACTGAAGAACTTTTTTATTCTTGACAATTTATAGTAAAAACGCATTATTTTCGAAAAAAAATTGTAAAGATCAAATATTAGTATCGAAATTTATAATTTTTTTTCTCGAAAACAAAATCTACATTGCATTTTTACAAAAAATTGTTAAGAATAAAAAGTTATTAAAAACACTTCAAAGAACGCACTGGACTTTTTTCAGAATTTTTTTAAACAGTTTTTTAAATTTTGCAAAAATTGACTATTTGCAAAATCCAAAAAATCCACAAAAAATGAAAAATACCCAGTGCAATCTTTGAGCGGTTTTTAATAACATATATTCCTGACCATTTTTTGTAAAAGTGCATCATTTTCCAATAAAAAATTCTTGAATTTTTACGCAAAAATTTTGCAGTTCAGGCGCCATTTTGAACGCATAAGGCAAAAAATCGATCTTTAAACCACGTATATTTAAAGTTCAAACATTTATTCCACCGGTTAGTGAGGTTACAGGTCCTGAACCTCAGGCGCTGAAAAGCGATATACCGGGAGTGGCGTTTTCGGCCGAAACGGGTTAAAGTGTGAATAAATTTACCTGCAAAATTTCAAAACTATGTTTTGATTCCTCCTCTGAAAATTTCCTCCTTTTCCATCCTCAAGGTAGGAAGACCCCTTAAAAGACTTTTTAAGCTGTCATTTGAAACCATTTTTTTTTATTCCAAAGAAGTGATTGAAAGGTTCGTCATAAATTACACAGCCACACAAAAAAAAAATTCGGATTCGGGGGTCAGACCATGTTTACTACATGTTTTTGGTGTCGCTGAATCAGAATAACCCCATCGGGCTAGGGTTTCCCATAACTTCAAAAAAAAAAACATTATTGAGCTATATACCGATAAACCCTTCACTATACATAACCCAATAACCCCTAACCCCGGTAACACCATAATCCCATATCAAACGACACTTGTTAATTTCTGGCATTCTGTATTAATACATTTTGTCACGGATATTCAGAATAGTTTTGACCAGCGGAATCAAATGTTATAAACCCACAACACCATTAAACAATGATAGAACCGTCGGCATTAGCGTTACTCGATGTACACCGCGGGAAGGTTGCACGATCGGATTTGTACATCATATAGCCCTATCTTAAGGTGCGTATTCATTTGCAACAGAATGCTCCGAACGAACCAAACGCGCCGCGCGCGTTGTGACAAATTTGTCTAGTCAGTACGTTGCGCCAAACAGAACAGAACGCGCCGAACATTTTCCGAGGTTTGTCGGTAAACGCGATTTGCGCAAAGGGAATTATTCGTTCGCTGGTGCTCAGTGGATACGGACGTTTGATGCGTTTGCTGTGTTCGCTGTGGTGGCTGTGTTTGTCGCGTTCCGTTCTTGGCGGACAAGTAATTTATCGAAGAAAATGGACTGGAGCAGGGAAAAATGCCTTGAGCTGATTGATCAGTTTGAAAGGCAACCTGTATTATGGGATCCTACAAACGGCTTGTATTTTAGTAAAATTATAAAGCATGATGCGTGGGCGGTAATTGCCAAAAATATGGGATGCGCCCCAAATGATGTCAAAAAAAAATGGAAAGTCTTGGCTATTCTAGGACCTACTAGACATATTAGATTCTCAAAGTCTTCTGCAGCCATCCTCGTAAAATTTTTCAAATGCATATAATCCAGGTCACTGAGTAAGGCCATATTTTTACGTCGCAAAAAAAGGCGTATTGCCCACTTTTTTTTCTTTTCTCTTCTTTTTAACGCTCGTTAACGCATTTATAATTAAAAAAGCACCAGCGGCTACAATCACATAATCAGCATCCATGTCGACGAACACACAAACAACACTGATTACTGGTGGGAACGCAGCGAACACCGCAAACACTCCAAACAGCCCGAATTGTCCGCGCAAATGTTTGTTAAGCGCGCACGGCGCGTTTGGTTCGTTCGGAGCATTCTGTTGCAAATCAATACGCACCTTTATAAGACCGTGACGGCATGTAAGCCCAATCAACGGGGAGTAAACCGGTCACTAATTGTTATCAGCAAACAAAAAATATGGTCGTAAAGAGAGAAAAATTCTAGGAAATATAGCGTTTTTTTGCGACTCGAGTTTTAATGGCGAACACAACCAAAAAAATTCGCAAAAGTAAAAAAAAACGGTTTTTTGCAAATAAAAAAAAGCTTCAAGTACTACACAAGAAAGTTAAATAAGAAAGTTGTAGGTCTTAAAAATGCGCGTCGAATGAGATGTGAATGAAGAAAATCGGTTCATAAACGTTTGAGAAAAATTTAAAAAAACGTCAAAATTCGCGTTTTCGTATTTTTGCTGTATAAATTTCAATTTTGTTTGAACAGACTTCTTGTTAACTAGAAATACAGCCCAAGACAAGCGGAAAATGACCCTTTTTTTCAGAAATTCAAAAAAAGTTGTATTTTTTCGAGTTATAACGATTTTATAAAAAAAAGACGTTTTCAAAAATCAGCTTTTACTGAGGCAAAAATGATCGTACAGAAACGATCATGGGCTCATTTTATTCGCGAAGACTTGTACTTTCATGCTATTAAAAAACCAAATCGCTTTTATTTAATTTTTGCATAAAAAAATGCGTTGTAAAATTGTATCATTTTTCGAACTGGTTTTTTTCGAATAACTTCTTTAATTTTGGTTTTACATTTTTGGCCGTTGCATATTTGAAAAGTGCCATTCAAAACACGCATTAAAAAAAAATGAAGGTCCTAGGACCTCAGAGAGCCGAGATAATTTTTTTTAAGCTGAGGAAACGATAATTTTGCGAGCGCGATCGATTTGAAATCGTGTTTAGTTTTCGATGCGCCTAAGCGGAGTGTCCGTCCACTGTGTCGCCGTGTTCTTTCGCAAACAATTATGTCAACTTAATTTATGCGAAATGATTTGAAATATTTTTTATAGAAAGTAAAAGTCTTTGAGATCTATTTCGTGTAAAAATGAAGTCAATCGGACGTATACAGCGCTGTCAGGGATTAAAAAAATAAAAATAATTATCTCGGCTCCCTGAGGTCGTAGGACCTTCATTTTTTTTAAATGCGTGTTTTGAATGGCACTTTTCAATTGTGCAACGGCCAAAAAAGTAGAACCAAAATTAAAAAAGCTATTCGAAAAAAACCGGTTAGAAAAAATGATACAATTTTACAACGCATTTTTTTATGCAAAAATTAAATAAAAGCGATTTGGTTTTAATAGCATGAAAGTACAAGTCTTCGCGAATAAAATGAGCCCACGATCGTTTCTGTACGCTTTTTGCCTCTGTAAAAGCTGATTTTTGAAAACGTCTTTTTTTTATAAAATCGTTATAACTCGAAAAAATAAAACTTTTTTTGAATTATTGAAAAAAGTGTCATATTCCGCTTGTCATGGGCTGTATTTCTAGTTAACAAGAAGTCTGTTCAAACAAAATTGGAATTTATACAGCAAAAATACGAAAACGCGAATTTTGATGTTTTTTTAAATTTTTCTCAAATGTTTATTATATATACGCAATTTTTGGGAATCCCCTTTGTAGTGGTGTTATGGGGTTCTTACCTTTCATTTCACTGTTCGAACGTATCCTGAGTGCCGTGAAAATTTGCATTAATACAAATTGCCTGAGATGAACTGTTTTCGTTTGATTTGGAGGCAATGGGGTTATGGGGTTATATGATTATGGAGTTATGGTTTCGAGGTATCATGGGGTTATTGTGTTATGGTTTCAAGGAGTTAAGGGGTTTGATGTGAAGGGTTTATCGGTATATAGCTCAAAAAATGGGGTATTTTTGAGTTTATGAGAAACCCTAGCCCGATGGGGTTATTCTGACCCTAAATTTGGATTCAGCGACCCCAAAAACGTTTAGTTAACATGGTCTGACCCACGAACCCGAATTTTTTTTTGTGTGGCTGTGTTATCTACTATCTGACATATCAAGCAATCAAGTATATTTATGTAAGTAGAGCATAGGACGCGTACTAACAATAAACGATAACTGGAAGAATGACCCCCCTGATTTCATTCTGAACTCGTTGACGTTATCTAAAGCCACGTGGTACGCGCTGCAATGTTTACCGGAGCCGTTCAGTTCTGGTTGAGCCAACTATAGAATAGCGTTTGTAATTTCGCTTAACCGCAGATACTTTGCAATACGTTGCGTCCTGATGGTGCATTGGGAGGACAAAACCAAGAACGTCAATAACGTTCTGGTGTTTTTTCGTCAATGGAAAAAAGGTATGTCATTTTCTGTAAATTGACAGAGAAAATTAGAAATGTTGATTTCAGCTTCTCGAGCTTAAGAATTTTCATTTATTTTCATAACTTTTTTTTACAATCATCATTCATCATTTACAAATCATATTTTTTTACAAATTATTCATGCAACAAGTGTGTAGTGACCGTTTGTTGATGAGTGTGAATTTGAACGGAAAAGGGACTATATACACGTTTTTTTCAAATAAAAAACATACATAGCTTCACAATTTCTTATTTTTTCAGGCAATGACGCGAACAGAAAATAGTGGTTATGTTTGTTTTTTTTTTTAATAAAAAAAAATCGGTTATAGAAAAATATTTTCGCGTTTGCAAGCCTTTTTTTACTATAAGGAATATTCTGCATTAATATCTTAACTGAAACTTGTTTAGAAGACTTTGAAATCAATTAACCTTTTGTCAGCGTATGTTACAAAATACTAACATCAGTAAATTTTCTTACGAAGTTATAATTTTATTTTGTGATATATTCACTAAAATATACTGAATCTAAAGAAATTAATACAACACATGACTATACCAAAATTAATTAAGTATCAAATATATTTTAAAGTTGTGTATATCTGTAATAAGTCAATCCTTAATTAAGTTTTATTGCCCTTTTCTTTACGCACCTGTACGTAAAACATATTTTTATACACTTGTGCGAAACAACTCTGGAGCGTGCGTCATTATTAATTTTTTATTTATTTTCGTATTTATAAATATAAATTTTTTTGAAGGCATTTTTTTCTGACAAGTCCTGATAATAGGTATGCAATTAGAGGTTTCATCGCTAACTTTATTTTGCCTTAAATAATATCTACTAGAAATTAATTACTGAAAAAATATAATATGTTGTTAATCAATCATTTGTATTACGTATTAAAAAAACTATATATTTAAAAATTCATTTTTTTCTCATTAACTTTGACATTTTTACCAGCTCCTTCGCCAGATATTAGAATTTTTAAGAAATTGGTATTTGGAAACAATTTATATTATATTTAAGAGATCTATGTTTGTATAAAGAGAAGGGAGTGTTACATTATTTCGTATAAGTAACGAGCCATCCAAAAAAACGGCCTAGCAAAAAAGACGTATTTAATTGTTAAAGCTGTTACATTATATGACAGTCATTATTTATTTTACAATAATTGTGACAGTCACTTGTCAAAAGTTTGACGTTTCGTTTTGAGCTTCGACATAACCGCTATTTCTATCTCTCTCGTTCATAGCCAGATTTTATGACTTTCTATGTCTAGAATCACTAACTGAAGTAGAAACTGGGGTCAAAGATATTTCTAAAAAATATTATACCACTGAACATCTATTGTAAATACATCGTGTTCAGTATTATAATATTAACAAATACGCAGATTTTAATTTCATTTATTCTGTAGCTACAAACATTAATAAAATAAAAATAATATCCCTTTAATTAATGTAATTTGGCTAAAATGGAATTCAATTTTTTTTGTCGAATACTGTGAACAGTTGTTTTCATTTAGTTCATTTCCGTTTTGGAGAATTTTATATTTCAGATTTTTTGTTATATTGTTTACCTGTTTAATTTATTTACGTGTGACTTAATATTATTTGTTTATCACTGATTGGTACTGGTTAATGCAATGATATATAACGAAAAATGCACAAAAGAACGATTGAAGTATTGGTCTATAAAGAAAATCTCATTTTATCTGTATATCAGAACGATATAAGCATGTTTGTTGATTAATTGAGGTAGTTTATATCTTTTGGATATGCCGATACGTTATCGTAAAAATAATACTTTTAAAACTAATAATAAATTACAATATTGTAATTTAATTTGGGTGATAGAAAACAAACAGGTGGGATATTTTTACCTTTTTTTTATTTATATTATTCTTGTTAGTCTTTCTTGAAATACAGGGTCCGGCAGGGACGTAATGGATTTTTGAAAAGACTGCTAAACTTATTTTTCAACGAAATTCATGTTTTATTTTTTTTAAATACATAGCTGAAATGTTGCCATTAAATGATGCATTGTGGAAAATAAGAGAAAAATAATTAGGTGCGAAAAATTACGTCAGTTAGGTGGTGCCCATTTTTGTCTAAGCACTGCTGTAGACGGCGCGAGAAATTGTCCATACTCCTTTGAAGAATTCCACGTGGAACCCTTCGAATTTCTCGGATGATGGCTTCTGAAACGGCTTCAATTGTACCTACGTGGGTTGCTTATGTACATATACTCGAGATTTAAGGTAGCCCCATAAAAATTAGTCACAAGGTGACAGGTCTGGGGACCGAGGAGGCCACTCCACATATCCACGCAATGAAATCAAACGTCCTAGGAAATGTTCCCTTAAAAAAGTGATTGTTGCTCTGGATGTATAGCAAGTTGCTCTATCTTGTTGAAACCATAGAGTATTGTGGTTAATGCGTCGTCCTCTCAATTGCGGCAGAAAAAATCATGTAACATCGCTAGTATAACATAGCGACCTGTGTTTACAGTAACTCTGCTTCCATTTTCACGAAAAAAGTAAGGGCCAATAATAAAGCTAATCTATTTTGGCTAATGCCATACAAAACAGTAACTCTCTCGCTGTGTTCGAATCACAGAATGGCCCGTTTCAATGAAGGTGTTGAAATGGTAACTGAATGGAAAATATTAGGTTCATCCCACCTCACATTACACGCTCTTCAAAAAATTCCATATCTCCCTGCCGGACCCTGTACTTATGTATGTGTAAACATTTTTCTGTTTCATTTTTCAAATTAATTCAAACCATTTGTCCGTAAACATTAAGCAGATATCTATGTAACTTCACAACATGTATCACGAAGCAGTTTTCTGTATGTGGCAATTCGTCATAATCTTCGGCATGTTTAATGTTACATTACGCAATTTTCAAAATATCTCCTTATGGATATTAAAATAGAATTAGATAAGAAGGATTTGCGATCTCTTATCCATAATGTTTATTATCTATGTTTGGAACAGTTTACATGTTCTTTTTTAATAAGAATCCCGCAATAAAATAATCATTGCGAAATTCATTTGTGCAAATTATTTGACGCATCTAAAACGTGATCGAATGACTGCGCCTGTTTACAATAATTGAAATGATTCTTATGTTTATGTGTTTAAGAGAATATACAGAGATAAACACTGTTATCTTCACACATCAGTTCACTACCACTTTTTTTCACAAACAATACTACATTGTTTTTCCTAAGTAGGTATACTAATGTTTGTTTTCAGATTGAAGATGTTAACGTTGATCCAGAATGGACCCTGCTGCATTATTTAAGAAACAAACGTATCCTTTTTAAATGACGTACAATTATTTTTAAATAGAGAAATAGAGATAAATATATAATTATTAGGGTGCGGAAAAATGTGCTCTAACACAGAGCCGGCATGATATTTAAAGTATAACCGTATTTTTTAGTGTTGCGAAAATTCGAATTAAATAATTCGACTAATTCGATAGTTAATTAAAACTAACTAATTCGATTATCTTTTTCGATATATCGAGATAAAAATTAGTAGTATTTATTATTTAGTGGTAGTACACCGACGGGAAACGGAATTACGAATTATTCAACTGGTATACGCCTACACCTATCGAATATGTACGATGGAGGTCGAGTGTAGCCAAAGGGTCAAGTAAAAACGGAAATACTCGGGGGAGTGGTAGTGCCGTTGCCTGTGGTGACCTTTTTTTTTTAGCTTTTTTGTTTAATCTGCAGCCGATCGCCCCTCCCCCCCTCAAAGGGTCAAGTAAAAACGGAAATACTCGGGGGACTGCGGTTGCCGTTGCCTCTGGTGACCTTTTTTTTTAAGCTTTTTTCTTTTATCTGCAGCCATCGCCCCTCGCTATAATTTAAATTTATAATCCTACTAATAATAATTCGAATTATTAATTCGATTTTTAAATATGAATTATTACTACTAATTCGATAGTGAAAATAATTCGTTTAATCCCAACACTAGTATCTTTAAGCGCATATTTCTTGTCCCTGTATATGTACGCCACTGACCCTGCCTAGAATGCACACTGGACTCCTGTCCAGAGTTGGACAAATTTTAGTCGATTGATGACTAATGACTAATATAATCATTAATCATGAACGAAAGCGACTAATGACTAATTTATTTATTAATCATAACAACAATGATTAATGACTAAATTAATCATTAGTCACGGAAATCACTCATGAATAAATTAGTCTTATTCATTAGTCATGACTAACCCATTAATCATGAGTAACCATCAATCATTAGTTGTTATCAGCCATGATTAATCACAAAAAATTAAAAAAAAATTGGAAATGAAATAAAGTGTAAAGAACGAAGTTGTAAAAAACTACGAATTGAAAAATACGAAGTTATTATAAAAAACCAAAATTGTTGATTAAACTTAAAAATTAAAAAATATGTATTAAAAAAGTAGTTAACTAAAACATATTGATAAGTAATGCAAGCATTAGAGGGACGTCCCATTAGGTGGTGTACAGATCAATACCGTAAGGTGGGGTGAAATTGATTTTAAGGGGTGACTTTGATATTTCGCATAAGCTAGATTTTTAATTCAAATTACGCGCTTTAACTTTATCCAAGTAAATCGCATCCATCCCAAAACCTTCTGTGGTATTTCTGGCGTATTTTGTTTGTTAAGAGAACAAGGTAAGATTTTCTTATGATATTTTTTAATCACGTTGAATATTAAAACCAATATTGTTATTTTTACTCCGTTAAATTTGCTTTTTATTAAGTTCATTTATAAACCATCTTTGGTTGATATTTGATATAAATGTTCTGTATACAGGGTGGCCCAGGGGTCATGTACATCCCCAAAAAGAGCTCCATTTTTTGTAGTAGGAATTTGAAATTTTACATACGTAAATGAATCGTTGAAGCTCAACTTTTAACCTATAGAGTGGATATTTCCTATTTCCGCCTTAACCGGAAGTGATATCAACTTTATTTTTTTCAAATGGCAACCACCAATTTTTTTATGCGATTCGGCTAGAGTATCGGATTCTTTATCTGTCTGTTTTTTAAACAGAAAAATCGGTTAAAAAATGGCAAAGATACGTACATTATTTATATTTTATGAAGGCGGCTATGAATCAAATATTAGCGCTTGCTTTTTTAACAAGTAAGCCATGGAATTTACAAAAAAGGGTACAATGGTACTGTTGTAAATTAAAGTTGGATGTAAAGTTACGCAGAATATCTTTATCTTTATGCAGAACTTTAGAAAATTTCATTTTTCCAAAAAAAGAAAGGGCCAATATTACGTTTTTACAAATGGCAATATTCATTTTTGATATTACAAGTTTGAAATGTTCCCCAGTTAGTATGCCATCGAATGCGTCTACTGATTGTAAAAATTACTAAATCAGTTACCTGTCAAACTCAACGCAAACTTTTGTTTTGCACAGCTCTTATTATTTATGCTTAATCTTATTAGTTATTAGTCTGTAAGTTCTGACGTAATTTTCACATGCTGTATGTCAAGTTGACATTATGTGTTTCAAATTTATAAAATAAATAATGGACATTGTCATTTGAAAAACTGTAATAATGGCGCTTTCTTTTTAGGAAAAAAAGAAGTTTTCTAAAGTTTTGCATAAACATAAGTTATAAAACATAACAAAAACTTTGCATCCAACTTCAGTTTACAACAATAGTACCATTGTACCTTTTTTTGTAAATTCCGTGGCTTACTTGTTAAAAAAGCAAGCGCTTAATATTTGATTCATAGCCGCCTTAATAAAATATAAATAATGTACGTATCTTTGCCATTTTTCAACCGATTTTTCTG
This sequence comes from Aromia moschata, assembly GCA_029963805.1. Taxonomy (NCBI): domain Eukaryota; kingdom Metazoa; phylum Arthropoda; class Insecta; order Coleoptera; family Cerambycidae; genus Aromia; species Aromia moschata. The sequence goes on from JAPWTK010000040.1 coordinate 1,441,799, forward strand.
TTAAAAAAACAGACAGATAAAAAATCCTATACTCTAGCCGAATTGCATAAAAAAATGGTGGTTGCCATCTGAAAAAAAAAGTTGATATCACTTCCGGTTAGGGCGGAAATAGGAAATATCCACCCTATAGGTTAAAAGTTGAGCTTCAACGATTCATTTACGTATGTAAAATTTCAAATTCCTACTACAAAAAATGGAGCTCTTTTTGGGGGTGTACATGACCCCTGGGCCACCCTGTAGTGTAGACATAATCTCAAATGATCAATAATTGTTTGGCAATAGCGAATGGCAATTAGTTGGCAATAGCGAAAATATATTTTTTCGTTATTCACCCCCCCCCCCTGGCATGGTACAATCCTTTTGTTAATTAAGGACTCCCGAGAAGCTGAGGGCCTCAATAACCTCGACTCTCCATAATATCTCTCTAATATCTCCAATAGAGATATTGGGACATAATAGCTTTAGTTTTAGTGTTGTCGGGTGCAAAAAATTGAGTTTTGCGTACATGAGGGTCTAAAAGTCGAGGTTATGGGGTTATGGGAGTTCGACAGTTTGAGTTATGGGGTCACTTTTCGCCCACTGTGCGTCGCGCCGCGCGGAACGCGCTGTCTTCAACTAATGTTTTCTCCGTCAAATCTTGGTCGAATCGATCCAAAAAAAATCTGCATGTAAAGTAAACCTTCTACTTTACAACGAGCCCTTGTTAATTAAAACATATTAATTAGAACGGCCAGAATACCGTTTTAAAAAAAAAAGCTATCTCAGCTCCTATTGGTCGGATCGGGACGTTTTTTTTTTTAATTCTTGTTTTTTCAAGCACTATTCGATGCAATTGGTTTTCAATCTGTATATAAAAAAAACGCCGAGATGAGGCCCTTAGTTACCGCATTTTTTTCGGTTTTTTTGTTAATAACTTTTTTATTTTGCAATTTAAAAATCTGAAATTTGCAGAGTCGCGCGATATTGCGATTACCTATCGATCTTTTTCTACCGCATCTTGATATCTTACGTTTTGCGGAAATTATACGCGCTCGCGTTTTCAACTTTATAATTTGGCAATAGGCCGCCATTTTAAAATTGCGCGTTCGGATTGCGGGCGTTTGTTGAGCAGTCCAACAGCTATCTTTTCCTGTAGTCTCATCCATTTGAAGTGAAATCTGTTTGTTTTATTTGATATTGAAGATTTTGCACTTTTTTTTCAACGCTAATTTTGCAATGAAAAAAAAATGTGCCTACCAGCGGAAATGCCTATCCCGATGGCAATTTTCCTCAGGAACAAAATCGACAAGTATCCCTCAAGTCGATTAGACGCATATTTTCGGAGATACAAGCATACCCCTCTATTAACATTTGCGGAGCTACGGCGATTTGAAAATTTAAAATCCCGTTTTTCATCCCTTGTGTATTACTTACAGTAATGCCTAGCTTCGAGGCACAACTAGATCCCGAACGGAACCCACGTACCGAATTTCATAATTTTTGGACAACGTTAACTGGCAGTCACGGCTACCTTTGTTATCCGTTTCTACGTCCCTTGAAACGTAGACACAACAAATTTTGAGGAGGGGGGCTGTTAAATTTTTTTTTCGTGGTCGATTCCAAGGTTTTATTGAAAAGAATAAACCAATAAGTGTTTTTAGTATTTAGTCATGATTAATAATTGTTAGTCATACTAATGATTGATGATGATTGAGGTTAGTCATGACTAATGATTAAACTCAATCATGACTAACCATCAAGCATTGGTATGACTATCCACTAATCATGACTAAACCGTAGTCGTGACTAAATACTATGATTAATTTAGTCATGACTAAAGTTTAATCATTTTAGATTAGTCATTGGTCATTTAGTCATATTCTGCCCAACTCTGCTCCTGTCCACCAATTCCCGTACGGGACCTTTACATACGTTTTCTCCATATAACAACGAGACACCTGCTGTCGCTGTAAACTGGTCGATATCCGCTTTGAAAACAATTTTTTTGTCGTGAGTGACTAACCGGTGAGTTCGTGTACTGTATTTACATATTTGTATTACCTGATTTTTTGTGGTTTTTTGTAATAATAACAGAGTTGTTACCGTTTGTGAATAGACTGAAATAGATGATTGAAAATTATGACGATTTTAAAATAGGCGGATCACATATTTTATGTATTCCTTGCAATCGTGGGTATATATTTCGTAATCGTCGAGAGTGTAAAATACATTTGTATTGGACTATCCATCAAAAAAATATACCTGGCACTGTTACAAAAGAGGAATTTTGGTTTGATTGTGGTCGTGATAGAACGTGGTCGACCATATTTACTTGAGACGTTTTTTTGCCAAAATATGTATCCGATTTTCCATTGGTTAGTCGTCATACATTGCGTAAAACTTATTTACCGAAGACATATCAACGTGCCATGGGAAATATTAAAGACGACATACCCAATAAATTTCTGTGGCTGACAGTGGACAATGCAGACTACTGGTCGTGGCAACGTACGCTCAATCAATGAGGACTGTCGGTGTTTCTGAATGACAAGTAATATATATGTATGTACATATATTATTAACACATTTTTAGTCCTGTCTCTTTGATCTGTTATATGTCATTTTCCGTCAATAAAATTACTGATTATGAGTCCGGCCCTGCGTTACTGCACACTTTCCGAACCCTAATAAGTATATATATAGCATCCAGGTTACTGTAGATCAGACCTTTCTTCAGGGTTTTTTCAATATTCTGAAAACTTGTAGACATTTTGTTTTTATACTCATGGAAAAAGTTCTTGAAGTTAATAGAGAATTAACAGGGTACCCAGCAACCTGAAAAACCGGGAAAACTTGGAAAAGTCAGGTAATTCAAAGGAGTCAGGGAAAAGTTAGGGAAACGACTGAAGACTGGCGTTTTGTTAAGGAATTTTGTAATACAATATAGAAAAAGTTCCTTAAACACAATTGATTAAACCAAATTTCCTGATGCCAAGGTCATCGACCGTTTGGAATATCTTACAAAACGTGTGCACCTTTTTTTTTGAAAGCAGCAAGGAGAGGTAAACATTTTCTGGAAAACCTGGAAAAGTCGTTGAATTTAAAGATTTGATTTTGCTGGATACCCTGACTACCCTGCATATCAGAAACAATAAATTATAATTAGATCGAAAAATTTATAATATCAAACAATTTCTGTTAAAAGAACATAAGAAAATGCAGATGTACAAAAAAAAAAAAAAGAAAAGGAAAATGGCAGGTTTAAAAAAATACGCCTTTTGTTGATCAGTTTGTCCATAAAAATACGCATATTAAGAACTTTTCTTGATATTTTACAATCATTTGTGTTTTGCACCATGTAAATATCAGTTAATCTAATATGCCTTTCATAAATAATACTATTTCACAACTTTGAGAATAAATAAACTGAATTTATTAAAATAATAATGTAAGCAATTGTAAAAACATATCATACATTTAGAAGATCTCATTCGGCTTATATCATTCGAGAAAAACACCACCGTCGCGTAAAAACACAACAATCATTCAATTTTCAGGCATTTTCCTTAACGTTGGATACTTAGTAAGGTTATGTGGCACAAAACTCGGATGTGGAGAGGGTGGCTGCGGTGCTTGTACCGTGATGGTCTCGAAGTACGATAGAAAACGAGACAAAGTATTGTATCCTTTTCTAATATCACCTTAAACCTGTTAATAATATCCTCAAAGACAATTTTAGAAATGGCGCGCCCAAAGGTTCTTCCTTGGGGCCTCTTATGTGTACACCCGAAACATTCACGATTCGTGATTAATTATAATCTCCTTAATATATGTTTAGTCACTTGCCCGTTAACGCGTGCCTTGCTCCAATATGTTCCATGCACGGTCTAGCAGTAACAACAGTAGAAGGCATAGGATCGACCAAGACCAAATTGCACCCGGTCCAAGAAAGAATAGCGGAAGCGCACGGCTCTCAATGCGGTTTCTGCACCCCCGGCATCGTCATGTCCATGTACACACTGCTGAGGAACACCCCAAAACCCGCCATGAAGGACATGGAGGTGGCTTTCCAGGGAAACCTCTGTCGGTGTACCGGCTACAGACCCATAATCGAGGGCTACAGAACGTTCACCGAGGAATGGGAGCGAGCTCAGAGCGGTGCCCAGCTGAATAACAACGCGTGCGGCATGGGAGACAAATGCTGCAAGATGCAAAACAACGCGGTGAATAAACACAACGAGGTAAACGGTGTGAACGGTGCCAGTGATCCAAGCGACGTGTTATTCAACACCAGCGAGTTCACGCCTTACGATCCATCCCAAGAACCGATATTTCCTCCCGAACTCAAGTTAACAGACAAATACGATGACCAGTACCTAACGTTCAAAGGTAAAAATATCGTCTGGTACAGACCCACCGAGTTGTCGGAGCTGCTGGAATTGAAGGGCGTCTACCCCGAGGCAAAGCTGGTCGTCGGAAATACGGAGGTAGGCGTTGAAATGAAGTTCAAACACATGAGCTACCCGGTGATCATTCAGCCGGTACGAATTCAGGAGTTGGCGGAGATCACGGAAACCCAATCGGGAATTAGAATCGGGGCTGCAGTTACTCTGGATGAAGTGGAAGCATTTCTTAGGGACTTAATAAGAAGGTTACCGGAGCACAAGACCAGGATCTTCCAGGCCATGGTGGAGATGCTGAACTGGTTCGCGGGCAAGCAGATCCGATCCGTGGGGGCTCTAGGAAGCAACGTAATGACTGGAAGCCCCATATCGGACATGATACCCATTCTGATGGCCGTCAAAGCCGGGTTAGAGCTACGCAGCAAAGCTACAGGCACCAGGCGGGTTGTATTAGACGACAAATTCTTCGTCGGTTATCGAAAAAGTATCGTAAGACCCGACGAAATTTTACTAGCCATTCACGTCCCTTTTTCGAAAACAGACCAGTATTTCCAAGCGTACAAACAGGCCCGTCGGCGAGAGGACGACATCGCCATAGTAAACGCTGCGATCAACGTTATTTTCGAACGAAAATCTAACGTTATTGCCGACATAAGTTTCGGATTCGGCGGGATGTCGTTCAAAACGGTAACCGCGCCAAAAACCGAGAAAAAACTGAAAGGCTTGCCATGGAACAGGGAGACTCTAGAAATTGCTTACTCCTCCTTGCTGGAGGACCTGCCTCTGGACCCTGGCGCGCCAGGAGGTATGATCCAGTACAGGCGATCACTAACGCTTAGCTTGTTCTTCAAAGCGTTTCTGGCCATATCGCAAAAGCTGCAAAGTTACGTACCGGACATGAAGCTCGACCCCAGGGAACTCAGTGGAATAGAGGGTTTTCACGGCAAGGACTTGAAGAGTTCGCAGTACTTCACCGTCGTCCCGAGCACCAAAGAAAAGACCGACTCCTTCCAAAGACCCATCGTCCACATGTCGGCCTACAAGCAGGCGTGCGGTGAGGCGGTTTATTGCGATGACATTCCGTATCAAGAAGGCGAGCTGTATTGCGCGTTTGTTTTGAGTACGAAACCTCACGCCAATATTCTAAACGTTGACCCAAAGGAGGCCCTGGCAATGGAAGGCGTTTATAGCTTCATTTCCGCCGAAGACATGGACGAAAAGAGGAACTGGTGGGGCACCGTGTTTCACACCGAGAAGGTGTTCTACACAGACAAAGTCACGGCCCAGGGTCAGATCATCGGCCTGATAGCCGCCGAAGATCAAAACACCGCCCAAAGGGCGGCGAGAAAAGTGAGGGTGGAGTACGAGGAGCTGGAGCCTGTGATAATAAGTATCGAAGACGCCATCGAACACAAGTGGTTCTTCAGGAATCCGCTGAGGGTTATAAAGAAAGGGGACGTAGAGAAAGTGCTGAGAGAAGCGTCGCACGTTTTAGAGGGTGAGTGCAGGATGGGGGGCCAGGAACACTTCTATTTAGAGACGCAGGCGTGTCTTGTTGTGCCCAAACCAGAGGACGGGGAGATGGAGATTTTCTCATCCACGCAAAATCCAACTGAAGTGTCGGTAAGTTGAAAAATTAAGATTTTATAGTTGTAGTTCCTTGAAGGGAAACTGAAATCTTGCGTACAGAAACATGATAACTACCTCGCATTTGTTTTTCACATAAAACTCCTTAAACATTCCCAAATATAGGATCGAATGGAATTATACATTAGGATTTTATAAAACAAGCTCTAAAATGTTGCAGCAAATCTGGGCAAACGAAGAAACGAATTTTGATTAGAATCAAAGATCACACGTCTCTAAAAACTGTTAAGCCTAAATAAAAAAAAAATCAGATTTCATTTCTTTGTCTATATGTGATTTTCAGAAATGTGTAGGGCTGTTAAAATGTACATATTTTGTGAAAGTGTTACATTTTCCAAATGTCAAACATTTCTTTTTTTTCTTCAAATTTAAAAATATTATCAGTCATTGACATCATCTCCTACTGATGCCACTTAATTGACGCAACTACAACTAACAAAGTGCAGAATATCTACATGTTTTTTGGAAGATGTATCTAATTACTTCCAAATCCATGTAGTGACTGAAAGTATAATATTCATGAATTTTTTTCTCTCAGTAGGTCTAAAATCTTCATAAACATCGAGATTTTGGGATTTTGAGTAAGCGAAAAAAATTATGTCTGTCGGTCGGTCTGTTAACTTTTTTGTGTACACGATAACTCGAGACCGTAGATAATTTGAAACATTGTTTTATCATGACGAGATCTGGAGATGATTAGATTTAGATTTTGAGCTTAATTAACACATAACAATACAAAATATGCCCTTCAAATTTGATCAACTAAGGGTTTTTAGTTTAATAGGGTGTAGATTTAATAACATATTATGTCAGTTATTATAAAGTGGGCAGAGCTCTAAAAAATTCTTTTCCTTTTGAAAAAACGTATACAAGTGTGTATGGCCAAGCCAAATCATTGGTTTTTTAATATTTATTATGGTGTTACTTGTTGTCCCATGGGAGGGGAGGGGAGAGAGAGGGTTGTTTAGCAATATGACTTATGAAAAATATTCATATGACTTGTAGTTTTATAGGATTTTGAGGTAGAAGAATTCAAATATGACTTTAATAAACCTCTACTTTTTACTACTATACCCATTTCCAATACATAATTATTATTACTTATATAATACAAAAGTCATATAGATATAAAGGTCATAAAGGCCTATTTATTGGTTATAAAAATCATAAAGTTCATTGTGGATGACCCATATGAATGGGTGATACTAAGTAATCATGAAAGTAGTGATTCGTTCGACATGTTTTTTTGAATTTCCAGAAATTAGTTGCCGAGGTGCTCGGCGTTCACCAGAACAAGATCATCACCAAAGTGAAGAGGTTGGGGGGTGGATTTGGCGGGAAGGAGTCCAAGGCAGCCATGATAGCAGCACCGCTGGCGGTGGCAGCTAGAAAGTTGAATAGGCCCCTCAGATGCATGCTCGACAGGGACGAAGACATCGTAATGACCGGGGCCAGGCATCCTTTTCTGATGAAGTACAAGGTGGCCTTTGACGATAGTGGAAAAATTCTGGGTTGTGACGCAGACATCTACAACAATTGCGGATACGCTGAGGACCTTTCGTTTTCCGTAAGTCGTATTAGTTCCCTTGCACAATTATTAACGTAAACGTAAGAGTAACCACAGCTACAAGGATGCTGTGTATGAAAATAATGCTCTTATCTACAACAAATTCAATTAAAATCAGCATCTATAAGGCATGGATAAGGCACTTTATTCATAAACGCAAAGATGAAATTATTCTTTTCAATATTTTTCCGACTAGAACCACTGTGCGTCGTCTGCTAGTATGTGCATATTACAAAAATAAATGACGAAAATCAACTGAGAATTCAACACAGGATATCTTAATTTTCAGGTCCTGGAGAGAGCTATGACGCATTTCGAAAATGCGTACAAGATGCCCGTGGTGAAAGTGACGGGTTACCCGTGCAAAACGAATGTGGCGTCGAACACCGCGTTCAGGGGTTTCGGCGGACCCCAGGGTATGTATCTGGCGGAGTGCATGGTGCAGCACATCGCTGACTACCTAGGGAAGGACCCCGTCGAGGTGAGTTATGTGAATCTGTACAAGGAGGGAGATAAGACGCATTACAACCAACGGTTAATCAACTGCACCATCGATAAATGTTGGAAGGAGTGCATCGAGTCTTCGGACTACTACAACAGGAGGAAAGAGGTCGACCAGTTCAACAGGTAATGAAAAATTCCATATTGGAAATGTCAAAAAATATGAAGCTCTGATTAAAAATAACATATAGTTAAAAAGTTACAGGGTACGACACCTAAAATTGACACCCCCCCCCCCCGTATTTCTCTCAATTTTCATCGAATTGAAGAATTCGAAAAAGAGTTTAACACGATTTTTGGTGAATTTTTAGGAATCTTAAATGAATTAAAAAACTCCTAACTCCTAACTAAAAAAATGCAAGGGTATGATTTTTTTTAATAAGAATACGCGAGGAAGTAATAATTTTTTTATTTAAAAATTATGACCGTAAATTTCTCACAAAAATGTATGATTATTGTATATTTCCTGCAACTATCTGCGAGATATGTACATATATATTCTTTCTATTTTTTTATATAATAATATAGATATCTATGTGTATTGATAGCTCTCCTTTGGTACCTAAATGGTATCTAATAGGTATATATACCGGGGGTCTCAACTCTTGAGACAAGCATTATTTCGGAAACGGTTTAATGAAATTTAACTTGACCTTGAACATCTTAAATATAAACACCTATTTTTGACCCCGGATTCGAACAGGACGTGAAATTATTATACAGGGTCAGATCAAGGTTGAGTTAATAATCCAATTGGTCGATTTTCTCGAAGTCGGGAAAACGGGAAAATGACGTATACATTTGTTTGGTTTTGAGAGAAAAACTTAATCGTGACTTTTAACTTGATTCAGGGTCATTTAAAGATCAACTTGAAGCTTTCAAACGCAATCGCTTATTTTTGACTCCGGATGCGAAAAGATCTTGAAATTTCACATTCAAAAACATTATCATGCCGTGGGGCCAAAATGTCATATGGGGTCAAACTAAAGTCAATTTCGAGTATTTTCTCGAAGTGGTGACCTAAACATAGGAAAATATATCCTACGAAACGTTGTCCTATATAACCTCGATATGGACAGATTTTTTATCAAATTTGGCGATCCGAAGGTCACTTTGATCGTGCGTAAAGGTACATTTAAATGTGCAGATTTTTGTCCTTTCCAAATTCGGGTTAAAAAATGACTGTTCTAATTTGAAGTTTCTAGTTGACCTTCAAATTACCTTGACAGTCACAGTCAAAATCAAGTTAAAGGCCGTGATTAAGTTCATCTTTCAAAACGATATAACTTATGTAAGCTTTTTATGGTAATTATATTTAAAACAAATCACAAAACCATTACAAATGTACAATTATTGGAACATTACGGAAGATATATTACAGATCTGTCACTTCAGACAAATATCTCCTCGAATGCCCGCTTCCCCGTTTCCTTGGTTCCTCGCAAATGTTTGTTTTATTTCCAGGCACACCATAACTCACACATTCCCGCGAGTCCACTTGAGTCGTAGGCCGCTATCTACTGCTGACACTTGTATGTCAGTCATATTCCCGATTTTAGGTAACTACTTAGAGAAAATCGATCAAACTGATGATTAACTCAACCTTGGTCTGATTCTGTTTGATCTTTTGCCTCATGATATGAATATATGACGTGCGTAAATTAAGTAATGAGACTGATTTTTTTTATTTAAGTAGAATTACAATTCAGTATTGTCTCTTTCACAATAACTTCCTTGAGAAGCCACACAGCGCTGGAGACGGTTCTTCCATTCCTCATACATGCTGCAGCTCATATAATGGAATAGGCTTTAGCTGGTCGGTTACAGCCATTTTAATGTTTTCTATGGTCCCAAAAAGACGTCTCGGGAAGAGAAAAAAATTCACACTCAAGTTAGGCGAATAAGGAGGCTGAGGAGCTACAGGAATGTTTTTACTGGCTAAAAACTCGTTTACTGAAATGGCTGTGTGACAAGGCGCGTTGTCGTGATGAACATCCAATTGTTCTTGATGTTTGGTCTCACACGCATGGTCTCATCCCCAATTCGTTAGTCAAAATCTGATGAACAATGGTGTGATTCAAATTTAACTCTTCCCCGATCATTCTTGTCGTCAACCGACGATCTCAACGCACAACGTACAAGATTCCGTATTCTATCGACATTTTCATCGGTTCTTAAAGATCTTCCGCTGCGTGATAAACCTGTGTACTTGAAAAAACGCTGTCTGCATAGGCGTGTTGAAGTTTTTCAAAAGTATCTGTTGCGCTGTGTCTAAGTCTCAAGCAAAACCTAATAGCACACCATTGCTCAAAATTAATTCACTCATTTTTAAATTTTGCGCTAGAAAAAACCGGTTTACGAAAACAGTCACAAAGTACAAAAAAATGACTCTAACAAGTTCAAACTTGTACTGAAGGTGCATTACATGTCAACCTACCGCCCTTCCAAATCCCGTATCCGCAGTGTTGCTAGATCGGGCGCTACGTTGCCAGAGTCACTACTTAATTTACACAACTCGTACTCCTATAAAATGTTACGCATTATCCGAATCGGCAGTCAAAAATGGGTATTTCTATTTGGAATTTTCCAGTTGGCCCCCCAAAGGCCCTGGGGGGCCCCCCCCAGGGCCCCGCCAAACCCCCTGGGCGGGGGTTTCCCCATGAACCGGGGGGCGGGGGTCCAGGCCCCCCCGCCACCCCCCCTCCCCCCCCCTCCCCCCCCTTTTTTTTGTTTTTTAAATTTTCTTTTGAAAATTATCTAAGGGCATTACTGTCAACCTCCCCCTCCCACCCCCCCCTTCAGGCCCCCCCTTTCCCCAAACCCCCCCCAATTCAACCCCCCCCCCCCCAAAATCCTTTTCCCCCCCCCCAAAGTTGACCTCCAAATGACCTTGAGAGCCACACTCAAGGTCAAGCTAAATATCATGACTATGTTCGTATCTCAAAACCTATATAGGCACATTACGTAGATTAGTTTCCCGATATCAGGTCAGCACTTCGAGAAAATCGGCCGTCCGTTTTTTTTTGTTCAGTCTGTGTTATTTGACTTTTTTTTAGAGAGAACCGTTACAAGAAGCGCGGCCTGAACATACTGCCCACGAAGTACGGCATCGCCTTTACGGCTCCCTTCCTGAACCAGGCCGGTGCCCTCGTTCTGGTGTACACGGACGGCTCCGTGCTGCTATCCCACGGCGGCGTCGAGATGGGCCAGGGCCTCTACACGAAGATGATCCAGGTGGCGAGCAAGGCCCTGGAAATCCCCGTGGAGAAGATCCACACCAGCGAGACGGCCACCGACAAGGTCCCGAACACCTCGCCGACGGCCGCCAGCTCTGGCTCGGATCTGAACGGAATGGCCGTATTGGTAAGTACAATAGACCCTAAATTTATAGTAGACATAAAATATCCAACAAAAAACACACACAAAGCGTTGCTTCAAAAAAAGACTGAGGAATAAGCGAATGGACAGGACCTTATTCCAAATTTACTATAACATTAACTGGAAGATGACCAAAACACTGATACTACACTATATAAAACATAAACCAAATGCCACCATTAAATATGTGTACTACATTATGCTATACACTATATTATGCTACACACCATTAAACTCAATAAATCACAAATACAATAGCTGCACTCCCGACCGCACTCCCGAGTATTATTCTAGCCTGAACTGCTCGCCAGGCTGTCGATCTGGGCCGAGAAGTCCGAATTACAAAGCGCAAACTCTCTAAAAAACAATGTGAGCCGCCTGAGACGAGTGTAGTTAATGTTGAACAGTTTGAACTCATAAACGATAAATCATGGACAACTAAATAAAAGCATTTAGGAGAGGAGCTTGTGCACATAATTATAATTCCAATTATAAACATATATTTCCAATTAAATTTTTATAAAGTTTGAAGGTAATTTTTTAATCTCGATTAGGTATAATGATGTCAATTCACAAACAAATTTTTCAGTATAAACTATTTTTTTATGCACTAATAAATATAATATAACAAAATATAACATAAATAATACTCTGGAACTGTTTCACCTGTAGGAGGCTTGCAACACGATCAAAGAAAGGCTGAAGCCTTACAAGGAAGCCAACCCGAATGGTACCTGGGAGAGCTGGGTGCAGAAAGCCTATTTCGACAGGATCAGCCTGGCTGCCAGCGGTTTTCACGGTATTAGGGACATAGGTCATAACTGGGAGACGGGGGGAGGGGAATATGTTCAGCTACTTCACGTACGGCGTGGCCTGCAGCGAGGTGGAGATCGACACCCTAACTGGTGATCACCAGGTGTTAAGGACCGACATTGTCATGGATCTAGGTGAGTTTTTTCTGGAGATAGGCAAAGTTCGTAATAAACTGCTCTTCCAAATAGCGTATCCCTTGACTAGGCTAGCACCTACGAGGCAGCCCACCCAAACAGCACCTTTTTCCACTAATTTTACGAGCTGGAGCATGTTCGGGTGGCCTACCTCGCAGGCGCTAATCCAGTCGAGGCTTAATGAGCCCAAGTCACAGTTAATATTTGCAGCGCTTACCAGGCATCTCTCGCGAATTTCGCTATTGCCGATTCATGTAAGTGCAAAGGAAGGTTCCGCCTACCCAAGAAGCCTTCTTTCAGGAATTTTCGACCACTCAAAAATGTTTGGAGGTGGTCAAAAGGGGGAATGGCCTTCCTTTTCCCATCCCTTACCCTCTTAGGATTTTCGTATGGTATTACTTTTGGCGCTAGCCATCCAGTTGTTCCACCCTTAGTTCAATTGCCTTTCGCCCAACAGGGGCCACGAAACCCTTAAATGAAAGGGTGATTAAGGGGCAATGGGTAAGAAACGGACGTACAAATTCTACTATTGGAGGCTTAAATTGGTGGATGGATTTTTTACCCGACAGGTCCTTCTTATCCATCTAATGTCTTTGAAATGGCCGTAAATTGAATTCAAATTTCGACATAGGTTGCTTTTTGGGGTGTGGACGGCGATGTTTTGGAGGTGGTCAAAGAAAGAGGGTGATATGACGCAAAAGAGGATTTGAAGGATACGGACGACTTTGGGTGTGCCAAAAAGAGTTCATGCATCCTCAGGAAAGCTTTCTGAGTCACCCCACGCATCAAGACCTGCTTACAACCTCTTAGAGCGGCAAATTTTCAGGGGGTGGGTTGGAGTTCAGGTGGAATATCACTTTTGGCGCTCAATCGGCCATCCGCAGTATGTTCCACCACCTTCAAGAGCCTTCAAGTATAGCCATTTCGCCCAACAGGGGTCAAACCACGCAAAACCCTGCGTAAATGTAAAGGGGTGACTTAATGGGGGTCTGGAAATGGGTTGAAGAAACGGGACAGCTACCAAATATACATAACTTATTGAGGAGGTCTTAAAGTGTGGTGGGATGGATTTTTTACCCGACAGCGTCCTTCTTAGTCCATCATGAATGTCTTTGAAATGGCCGTCAAAATCTTGCGAATTCAAATTTCGACATAGGTTGCTTTTTGGGGTGTGGACGGCGAACCGTTTGTCACAACGTAGCGCCGAAAATTAAAAACCGCAAATATCTAACTCGAATAGAACGCAAATGGCGCTAATCCAAAAAGTGTTACGCTAATTTTGACCAGCAGTTTATTACGTATTATTCATACTTTATAAAACAAATACGTATGTGATTATGAAGTGTACTAGATACAATACGCACGCATATCCATTAATTAATGTTTGATTAACCGTTGAACAAATTTTGTTGGTAAGAAAATATAGATAGGATGACTATAATGATAAAACGATACAATTTAAAAAAACTGACACTAACTCAGTTTGACATTAACTACATATTTCATAAAAAAATGCACTACAATGATTACGTATCTTAAAATCGCATAAAACTCACAGTCTTATTTTATTAGGTCCAAATCTTATCAATAATTTCATAACACAAAAAATTGTCGGACTCCATTCGCCATCCATCTTGGTTACGTCATCCTATACAATAACCGTGATCGTAACCGAAACATCGCCATCGGCCTCCCGGATCAGTGACCTTGAAATTAGATAGTTATATCACAACATAACTACTAAAAAAATGTTTCTAGGTGAGAGCTTGAACCCGGCCATAGACATCGGTCAGATAGAGGGCGCTTTCATGCAAGGCTATGGACTCTTCGTCCTAGAGGAGATGGTGTACTCCCCGAAAGGGGACACCTTCACCAGGGGTCCAGGAACGTATAAGCTTCCCGGATTTGCTGACATTCCAGCGGAGTTCAACGTGTCGTTGTTGAAAGGTGTTTCTAATCCCAGAGCTGTTTACTCATCAAAAGTAAGCAAATATTTGAACAGTGGTAATACGTTTACCCTGTCTTCGTGGTTGTGTTGTTTGACATTTATTATTAATTTTTAAGGCGTCGACAAATATTTACAATGATACATTAAAAAATAGTTACGTCTACGATGTACGGATAATGTTTTGGATAAAATGTTATTTAGTTTTAAAATCCCTGCTCCAATTGTTATTGCGAAACAATGGTTTACTGTTCAATTACTACTGGCTTATACGAGATACAAGAAATCTCACTATTTATCACTACATTGCTTACTTATTATCTGTTGTTATATTCTAGAAGAATTAAAGTAAATAAACAAGAGAAAAGCAAATAAATTTAAAGAGGTCTTAAATACACGTGTGGTCAATAAAGAGAACTATAGCGAATGTCATTGTATGCTATGTAAGAAAGTGATCAAATAATATAACAATCTAGATGTAAAATAGAAGTAAATATTTTATGGCTATTTAAATAACAATACATTACCGACTCTTTTAGTTCTAGTCCTTGAGTATACAACAAAAAAATGGGTTTTTGAGCAATAAAAGTTCAAATTTATAATAGGATATGCTGCTTTATGCAAAAAGAGGTGTGTTTTCCTAGTCTATACTCGTTGGCAGATCCCAATTCAGTTACCATGGAGCTGTAGACTACATCTCATCGTGTGTTTGTTTACAACATCTTCATTGAAACGGGCCGTTCTGTGATTCAAACTCAGCGACGGTTTCGAATTCATTAGCCGAAACTTTATTATTGGCCTTTACTTTTTTCGTGAAAACGGATGCACAATTACTGTAAACACGAATCGCTACCTAGCGATGTTACATGGTTTTCTGCCGCAATTGAGAAGACGACGCATTAATCTCAATACTGTATGGTTTTAATAAGATGGAGCGAATTTCAATACATTCAGAGCAGCAATGGGTTTTTTTAAGGGAACATTACCCAGGACGTTTGATTTTGTTGCATGGAGATGTGGAATGGCCTCCTCAGTCCCCAGATCTGTCACCTTGTGACTATTTTGTATGGGGCTACCTTAAATCTCGAGTATGTATACTCGAGATTTAGTTGTTTGTGTAAACAAATCAAAGTTTGTTTATGTAAACAAACCATGTGCATTTGAAGCCCTTTCAGAAACGATCATCGGAAAAATTCGAAGGGTTCCACGCGAAATGCTTCAAAGGAGCATGGACAATTTTCGCGCCGTCTACAGGAATGCCCAGACAAAAACAGGCACCACCTAACTGACGTAATTTTTCGCACCTGATTTTTTTCTTATTTTCCACTATGCATCGTTTAAATGGCAACATTTCAGCTATGTATTAAAAGAATAAAATTTGAATTTCGTTGAAAAATGACATAAAAAAAAACAATCCGTCTTTTAAAAAATTCCATACCTCCCTGTCGGGCCCTGTATATTCTAAACATTTTCAAGTCTGTTAAAAAAATAAGTGCCAAAAATTTTTTTATTGAATTCCGAAAAACTAAAATACATGAAATTGTTCTTTAAAAATTTACCTATATTGTCATTAAATTAAAATAATCTATCACTAATGGGGATTGTGCATCTCACTTAGGTTCGTAAATGACGATTAAGTGTTTTTATAAAAATACTTCTTACCTGAAGATGGAACTGTAATAGTTTCGAAACTAAGAGCAATAAAAATTACGAATATTATGAATAGTAAAATGAGTCGAGAAACCACGGACCCATACCAGAATATATTAAGAGAAGTAGATAGCAGTGACGGTTGGTGGAATTAAAAATTCTCGTATTTTCGTAAGAAAACATGAGACCATGTATTGTAATATTTTGATGAGTGATTATTACACCCAAATAGAAGGCTATAATAACTTTGATTATAAAAAAAACTTAAAGCAATAAAACTTTCAAACTCGAACGGCTTGTAGAATATCTGTATTTTTTTCCCCACAATTATCAAGCGAAGTATAAAAACTTATTATAATTTAAACCTGTCCTAAAATATCAGGAACGAACTGCTTATATGAAATAAAAGAATCACCATAACTTTGAGAGATCCTGAGATTTCGAAAAAAATACCTAACAATAATAAAAATACTTCATATTTGCTTGGCGATTAAAAATATTTTGCAAGCCTAATTTCTGAAGTCTCGAAGACATTTTTTTGAAAGTATCATTTGCAGTTTTTATAGTTTTTTGCTGTTATAACATTCTATTTAGGTTTAATAATTACACCCTAAAATATAATGTGTGTCTCATGTTTCCCGACAAAATAAGAGATTTTTTTAAATCTACAAACCATCACTGCTACCTACTTCTCCTCAATACTCATTTGATATATCGATATAAAAAAATATAATTTATTATTGGAGGTACTGGTTTCGTTTGTAAAAAAAATAAATAAAATATTTTATAGGAATATTAGTAATTAGATTTATTTTTTTCTATTTAAGGCCGTAGGTGAACCTCCGCTTTTCTTGGCATGCACCGTCCTTTTTGCTATAAAGGATGCGATAAAGGCCTCTCGAGATGAAAATGGGGTAGAAAGGTCACACTTCAGGCTAGACGCACCAGCCACTGCCGCGAAAATTCGAATGGCTTGTAAGGATTCCATCACAGCAAAGGTAAAAACCACCCTCTACAGAATAACGACGTTCTAGCCCAGTTTTTGCATTTTTCTATATTAAATATCTAAAATTCATTTATTTTAGCATTAAAATACACTTATTTTTTCCTTATTTACTAGCTAATGTCTTTCTTTTTAGCTAATGGAAGCGAAACCTGGATCTTTTAAGCCGTGGAATGTCGTCGCGTAGCCTAAACGTCCAAAAGAAACGGCGAGAATTGCATTTGTAAAAAACAAGTATTAACGTAATTTAAAATATTTTATATAGATTTAGTACGAGTACAGCAAACACTATCTCTTACAATTTGTACATACGTTACAATATTCCTCGAAGTCCTTCAGATCAATGTCCTTGTTTTTTGAACGTATCAAATAAGTCACAGCAGCTGAAATAAAGATTAAAAAGTTAAATTCTAATTATTTCGTAAAACCCAAACTCTGTATATGATATGAAGAAATCTCATACTGGTGATATGAAGAAGTAATACTAGCAGATAATAATAATTACTTGGTTGTGTAGGAAGTACCAAGATATATTTTAAAACTGGTTTCTAGAACAAAAGTTATAAACGTTTTTAAAAAAAAACTCAAAAGTTGGAGATGTTATGACACAATAACAACTGTAAATAAGTACACGGAATTTTTTGTAGTCTTTTTAGTACCTCATGTTTTTCGTTTTGTTAAAATTTTATCAAAATGACAACTCAAAATGAAAAAACCGTTACCTCTCAGTTGACTCTCCGTTTTGAAGAGCCCTCTGCCTATGTAATTGGCAATGACGTCGGTTTTCGAAAGTAAACCAATTCGGTACTTGCAAATGAAAGCTCGTATCAGCTTCAAGTCTTGCTCAGTTAAGGCCCTCCTGGACTTCTTCGCCTCCTTCACGGAAACCTTGTAGATATTCAAGAAACCCTCCAAGACCTGTTCTTTTATTTCGTCCTCAAAGTTGACGTCCTCTTCTTTCTGCAAGAGTTTCTGCACAATAGTTTTCTACCGACTTTTTTAAAGAAGGAATATGAGGAACTTACTCTTAGAATCGAAAAATCTCCGTCCTCTATTCTCTCGAGCAGCTTTAGCAGCCCGAACATTTTCATTTCGTCGTTGATGCCTTTGTTGACGCTGACCGCCTGCGTCAAGAGGGAAAAATACCTGCGGGCATTGTAGGCGAGGACTTTTAGGTTCTCTTGGTGGGTCTTTTCGAAACGGTTCTCCTACAACGTTTCAATACTATTAGGTGTACATAGCTGTAGGGCGTAAATAATTTCGCTGGTCGACATTCATCATCAGAAAGGACTTATGCGGATTTCGACATTGGGTTGTCAAAGTGTGAAAGTGAGTGGTGGCATCCCACACCAATTTATTAGGCAGCATTAGTATCAATAGATTCGCCCAACAGAGGTAAAACCACGAAAAACCCTCCGTAAATGCAAAGGGGTGGCTTAGGGGGTCTGGAAATGGGTTGGAGAGATGGGACAGCGACCAAATACACAGAACAGGAGGTTTTAATGTGTGCCGGGATGGAGTTTTTACCCGACAACGCCCTTCTTAATCCATCCTGTATGTCTCTGAATTTGCCGTCAAAATCTTGCGAATACAAATTTCGACATGGGGTTGCTTTTTGGGGTGTGGACGGCGAACTTGACACTAGATGTAGTCTTCCGCAGCATACCGCTAACGGTAGGTCCGTTAAAGTAGAATGAGAATACATTGTATTTCTAGTAACTCCCGTTCACTTTTAATCGTCATCAGAAATCACAGATCCGGATATCGACTTTATTACATCTTATCAGTGTGAGATATGTGACGACGAACACCAATGAATGAGAGTCTCGACTTATTTCTTCTTCTCGACTTATTTATTTCTTCTGAGCTAATCCCCTTGCAAGAAAATAGGCCGAGACTCACGTTCCTTTTGTTGGTCGTCTGACATAAAAGGTTTTCCAATAAGAGCGGGTTGATGTTAAAATGGAATAAAACAAGCTGTGTGTGAGGTATTAGCGAAACTCTTTTATTTGAAACACCCATGTATGCCATTATGTATGGAATATGACATCGTTCAAATGTCCGCCGCGGTTCTCACGGTGGCACGGATGCGACAGGTCCAATTTTCAATGACTTTGTCGCATAGATCAGGCCTAATTTGAGAGATGGCCTGGGTTATGTTCACTTTGAGGGCATCAGTCGATTGCGGCTTATTAGCATACACCTGCGACTTCAGAAAACCCCACAAGAAAAAGTCTAGCGGGGTTAAATCTCATGATCTTGGTGGTCAATTCACGTCGTTCTGCATCGTTCATGCAGAATGTCGATCGTGGCGTTCGCTGTGTGGCACGTAGCGCCGTCCTGCTGAAACCACATGTCGTCCACGTTCATATCGTTCAATTAGGGCCAAAGTAAATTGGTTATCATTGATCTGTACCGGTCGCCGTTGACAGTGATGGCCTCACCAACGTCGTTTTCGAAAAAGTACGCCGAAAAGTAAGACTAATGACGCCGCCGGCCTCCTTGGGGGTCCTCTTCCAAACGCTCCGAAGCCCAGTCAGTAAACAACCGGCGTTGTCTATGGTCATTCACTTTGAGCTCCTGGGTCAGTTGGATATTGTACGGGTGCGGCCGATTTGGCGTTGCTTTGACGTACTGGTGTTGGCAGATTGTTTCCCGAACCGGTCGTCTCGAATTTGGCCACCAAACGTTGGAGAGTCGACTTTGAAGGGCCATCGCGTCTGCTGTAAAATGGGCGCAACATTTTCACTAACGAACACTCATTTTGATAACAGAGTTTTATCATTTAGACGTGCTACTTAATCGTGTAACTTGCCATGGTGATTTGGCAGTAGTGACTGGATAATAAACAACATATTTGTCAGACGCTGCCAAAACAACATGGCCGCCACAGCCTGTCAACATCGGCCCGTCCCTATTGGAAAACCCACACTGGTGAGTTCCAATAAGGTTGATATCCAAATCGACGATTTCTGATGCCGAAGAACAATGAATGTGACTTATTCTCATTCTTCGTTAGCTTAACGGACCTACCGTTAATGATACACTTCCGGGAATGACATCTAGCGGTTGCTGACCTTGTCAGATCCACCGGAACACTAGTCTTATTTAGGCACGCCAGAGGGCGATCTTTATATATGTCACCGCTTTAAATTGAACACAATTCTGGGATCCTTTTTTTAGAAAATCTCATATGTTTTATCTAATACACGAATACTATGTCTATTTACATGAATTAATTTTGCATAAATATATTTTTCTTACCAAAACTTCATCGGGACCTTCCTCTATGTTGGAACCGGAACTATCAACTTTTGGAGTAAATGCCTTACCCAGGCAACCCATCAGCTTTCCCGTAATAATTTTCGTCTTCTGCTTCCCTTTAATCCATACAGCGTGTTTAGAACTGTCGTCGTATGTTTTCACGTAATCCACCAATCGGTTGAGGAAAAGATCGTCTTGGAAGAGTCGCGTGGTGACCGCCAGCTCTTTCTCGTACACGTCGAGGAGGTTCTCGAAAAACTTTTTCGCCAACAACTTCTTAACATCGGCCGAATCGTGGACGTTGGTCGGAAGATCGTGATCGGAGATCTTTTTTGTCAACCGGAACATCTGTTTTGCTAGCTATTAACGAATCCTTTGATTTACCTTCGTCGCTGTTGGTGATCAACGTGGAACTGACGATGTTGCTCAGATTCGATTTGGTTTTTTGAACAGATCTTATTTCGTTGTATTTCTTCTTCGACAGCTCGGTGAGTTTTTCATAATTCGCGACGTCTTCTTTTATACCACTCTCTGATTTTGGTTTGGTGTCGATTAGAGTGAGACTGCACCTGTTCAAGTTAGTACTGCTGAGAACTGGACGACTTTGTATCGGAGATTGACGAATGTCTACACAGCTATCTTTGAGATGCAGTTTCTTCGATTTGACAATCTCCAAGCAAGGCTCGTGGCTCTGATGTTGATTTCCGAAGTAAATCAACGTTTCCATTTCATTTTCACTCTGAACTAGATTCGGTTCCATATCCATACTATCTACTGAACTACTGTTCCCTAGAGTCACACCGTTAACATCGTGCTTTGACTTGGAGAGTTCCCTGCACAGGCTGCAGTTGCTGTTGAAGCTTTCGCTTTTACTTTTGGCGAGTAGGATGTTCAGAGGAATTTCCTGGAATGGTTCTACATCTGTTATAGCTGCTTTGCTCTCGCTGTGAATACGGACCTTCTGGGCGTACTCGTGACACTGCTGCGTCATCAAAGAATAATCTGTCATGCTGGGCATAGCACCGGTAAGTGAAATTTTAGATCTGGAGCTGATTTCCTCTTGAATTCTGGGCTTCAACAGCGCAGCTATATTCGGTTTTTTAAAGAAATTCGTGATCGATGAGAACCTCTTGGAGCTATTGCTCGAGTATCCGCTTTCACCTGACTCTGTAGGGCTGTTTGAAAGTTGGTCGATATTCTTCCTAAAGTCTGTTAGTTTAACCGAGTGAAACACCGGCGTGGTGTCGTTCAAAGCGTAACCCAATATAGTGTCCAATGGCTTCGTAATGTTTGCAGCAATTGTCTCTTTGCTAATGTCCGACTCTTCTTCGTACAGGAATTCAAAGGATGGAGGTGTATTAGCAAGGGCTGGACAACTGGAGCGGTAGGACATTACATTACACCTCGGTGGTGGTTTATTTTTTATCGTGGGTGGTATATTTGTAAGCTGGTTGGTTTCCTTATAGGACTGAATGCATTGATTTGTCCCAGCTAAAGGGGTTTTTGCCGGTATTTCCTCTACATTTGAAGACTCATCGTCACTTTCTTTATTTTCTTTATTTTCAACATCGGCAGGTATCTTCGCCCTTTGAGTCTCGTCGTCTAGCAGGAACAGTTTAGAATTGCAGTAACTGACAATCGATTTGCAAAGGCAGTCAATAATCTGCATGAAATTCTCGCTGTCGTTATTCGGACTGAAGTTGTCGTTGCCGAAACAAGGTGTATTATCGACACTGGTCGAGCTGCCTTTTAATAACAACGAAGAACTCTGAATGTCAGCTAGCTGCTTGCAACAGCTAAACATATTAGAAAGGCTATGCTCTTTAAAGTCGGCCGTTTTAGATATGAAGATTTCTTCTATGCCTTTTTCCGTGTTCTGTATCTTCCTGGACTTTGCCAGCTTATCTACGTCGTAAAGTGTAGATCTAAATGGATTTCTACCCGAAACAGAACTAACCAGAACGTCTTTCGTCGACTGCATTTTGATGATACTTCTTAGTGACTTTTTTGGAGTCACTCTCTTCCGGAAGTTGTTCTTAGAAGACTTGGAATTGCAGGAGAAAGTGGGAGGTTTTGTGCGAATTTTATTAGACTTAGACGCAATACTTCTAGCTACCGCGTCAGTTCGATTTGCCTCGGTGTTATCGGTTTTGGTTTCTGGGTCCCCTTCAACTGTTAAGAATCGGACTTCGAACACCTGCGGAGGCGGTTTACTTGGAGTTTTTTGCCTCATCTTCTGCCTTATACCCTCGTCGTAAAGTTTCCGTCTCTGGTAGGAGTTCATCTCACGCGAAAAGTCCTTCGTCAAGAACAGCCTGCTAGTGTGTGGATTGTCGTTAATAATTGACTTTACGGCGTTTTGCTCGAGCGATAGCGAGTTTGTCTTCACAGGGCACGTAATCTCGCTCAAACGAGCTGAACTGTTCTCGTTTTCGCCTTGCACTGTTGCTGTTTCCCCGACATTCACTGCCGATTTAGAACTCCGCAGGTTAGCGACATCCTTTCTGTTTTTCTCCGAGCAAGACACGCTTCTCGTCTGTTTATGTTGAGTACAGCTTTTTAGAACCTCTAGGGATTTATTACACGTTACAGTATTGCTAGAGCATTTTTCGGTTTTTTCGTTAGTATTCCTTTCGTAGCTTGGATTTGCTTTATCAGGTTTTTTTGGCCCGATAGTTTTTTCCTTGGTCAGGGACTGTTTGTCTGGATTCTTATCTTTTATGCGATCGAATTCGCTTTTTTTGCCTGCTATAGGGTGCGAACCTTCTAATTCTAGGAGACACGATCAGTCTCAGTGGTTCTTTACGGGGAGGCGATGAGTTTTTGACCAGGTTGCCGCCCTGCCCAGGCGGTGGTTCAGGATGCGGAACACTGGCCTCGACGCCCACGTTGCTAGTTTTTTGCAGACCCTTTTGAGGATGCTTGGGCCTCTCATTGCGGTAAATAGGGAACTGTTTGCGGATGACCTTGGCCTCAACGGCAACCTCCGCTGTCTTGGGAAATGGCTTCGGAAATAGCTCGATATTGTTGAGGCCCTCGATGAGGTTGGCCTCAACTCCGACGTCTATCAGTTCTTTGAACTGGCAGCTGCTGTTCCTGACAACCTTCTCTGGAACGCGTGTGACATTTTGGGAGCTACCCGCATCGGGAAACTGTATTCCCGAGGTCTGTCTCTCCACGTATTTCTTGCTGGGTATCCGAGAGACCTGATTGTGGGCGCTTTTCTTTCTCAGGTGGTGCTTTTCTACGTCAGAGGGCACGTCCAAATTGTTGTCGTTTTCATTGACGGTCTGCGATTCGTTGTTATCTGTATTTCGGTCCATCGATTCCTTCGAAGGCTTATGGTCCACTTTGCTGGAGTTAGATTTGGCGCGAGTTGGAGATCTATGATGGATGGTGTTCTTATGGGAACATTTTTTCTTTGTTTGACAGCAACTTTTCTGGTTTTACGTCAGGAAGTAAGTCTTCTTAAAAAAAAAGGAAACTTAAGTTAAGCGCCTTAAAATATTTGAATAAAATAGAATAGTTTGTACAGACTTTTGGAATATCGATTTAAATTTCATTCCATCTCGTTATTCTAAGAGTACTCACCTTTGTTCGCTTTTGTTCTATAGTTTCTTCCTGCGTGAAGCGAATCGTAGGAGATATCAATGTCAGATTTGGATGCGAACTTCCCTCCAAAATCTCTGGGCGCCCTCTGGATTCTGTGGGTGCTCTTTACAACGTCCGTCTTCGGTTTGTTTTCCAGGCGCTTTTCCGAAAGTTTAACTTTCTTCTCAGGTTTACTATCTCTCTCGGGAGACTCCTTCTTATGACGCGATTTGATCACAGCGATCTTCGCCATGTTGAATTTTCTCGAAGGAAGGCCGAATCTTCCAGGGTGCATACTCCAGTCGGAAAGTGTCGATTTCCTCATCACCTGCAGGTTGCAATCGGAACTGCTCGTGTTCAGCAGCTTGAAGTACTTGCAGTTAAGCTCGTCGGGACACCTCGAGGTTCTGCTGTGGATGGAAACGTTGGACGATTCTTCGAGGATGTTATTCAGCTTCGAGGGTTTGGGCGTTATGGGAGTTGTTTCCTGTACTTCCTTGCTTTGTGCTCGAGCACCTCGTTAAATATATCGCAGTGCGTGGTTCTTGTGTCTTGATCTTTCTTCATAACGAAGAAGATCTTCCCGGAATCCTTGGTGGGTTCCTCTTCTTTGACGTCGGCGATGTTGTCCGAGTTAACCGACTCTCGATCATCGACCGAATTATTGGACATAACCCTGCAACCAGCGGTGTTAAATTTCGAAAAATTAAGATCATATGCGAATGATAGCGAATATACACAAACAATCAGCTCCACATAATTTATTTGGAACATTTGAGGAATTTTTATCTTTCAACATGCGAGCATATAAAATTAACAAGGTGCATGAGGACACATTAGTTATTAAACCGCCGCTGGTGTATCATGAAAACGTGTATTGTGTAACAATAAGAAACAGTGTTTTTTCCCATACATTTGCGATGGCCAAAATATTGCTCTAAAAATGTTTTAGATGAAAGTAATTTATAGGGTGTTACTTAGTCTGTATTTATTTTAAGGACTGATTACTAAATATTTGGTTTTCGAGATAAAGGATGCTAAAGTTTTTATTATTAATCGATTTAGTAAAATTCTCGGTGTGATATGTTAAACTAAATTATGATACAAATTATTATGGTTTAGAAATACATTGTTTGACTAGAAATATTTTTTTTTATTTAATCAGTGGCGTAGCTATACTTATACTCGAAGACAATTTTAACGAAAAAAATGTTACATCACTGATTTTTTTATGAACACGTCTTTTTTTGCTCGACCAACTTTGATGACTTTTTTTGGATGGCTCGTTATTATTATTAATAACCGTGCAATTTTAAACTCGCTTTAATTTTTGTCATATAACTTTTTTTGTAAATAATCGATAATTAAAAAGTTAATATACCGGGTGTTTCAAGAATGTGGCTCACCCCCATAACTGTTTTTTTCAGTGTCAAAATGTAAAACGAATAGGTGGTACATATTTCGATTCTACACGTCATTTTAAGTAGATTTTCATCCTACCTGTGACCTATCTTCTACAGCTTACGAGCAAGGGCGTAGCCAGTATTTATCTTTGTGGGGGGGGGGGGGGGGGGGGCGCCCAATGCAGATTAAACAAAAAAGCCAAAAAAAAAAGGTCAGTAGAGGCAACGGCAACCGAAAGCCCCCGAGTATTTTGGTTTTTACTTGACCCTTTGGGGGGGGGGGGCGATCGTTGCAGATTAAACAAAAAGGCCAAAAAAAAATAAAAAAAAGGTCACTAGAGGCAACGGCAACCGCATTCCCCCGAGTATTTTGGTTTTTACTTGACCCTTTGGGGGGGGGGGGGGGGGGCGATCGCCCCCATTGCCCCCCTGGCTACGCCCTTGCTTACGAGTTATTTCAAGTTTTTTGAAATTTTATTCATAAGCACCATAACATTTGAAACTATCGGTAGCGGTCATTTTTGAAAATAAGGTATGGGTATTGTCATTATTGTTGGTAGAACTCTAAGTCACAATAGTGCACAATAGCGTTTGTATTATTTTTTATGCTGCATAGGGTGTTTAAAATAAAACTAGGTACCTTTTATTGTAACTTCAATCAATTCAAACTTTTTTTTAATACAATGTTCCATATTTTACTTTATATTTTGATGTAGAATTCAATTCTGCATTGATATGTGTTTAGTATTTCCTTAGAAATATATTTAATAGTTTTTCAGTCCTTTTACGGTTTTTTTTTTTAATTTGCTTCCATCTAACAAATTATTTGATTTTTCAATACCTTCAGTAGTTTCGAATAATTTTTACAAGCTGTAATACTTTTAACAAATGACTTCAATCAGTCACCCTGCATAATTTTTTGAAAAAAATAAATAATCGCAAACACTGACTGGATGTGGACTTTTTATGTTTATCAATATTTCTGAAATTTTTGCAAAGACGCACTCCACCTTCTAACCGCCCAACGATTTAGCATAGCTAAACGTGCCTTTTGATCGCAAATATTTGCATTCCCAAGCCATTTCCAGTGCCTTAAGGTAGTATTCTGATGTAGAAGGCCAAAAAGGGCCGATTTTGTCTATTTTTTTTAGAAAAAAACTATTTAATATATATTTTTGCGAATTTGAGCATTTATTGTGCATACCTAGAAGTGTTCAAATTAATTTTCTTATTAAATTTTATGCATAAACAAGCAAGTTATAAATAATAGACGTCAGCGTCAAAAAAATAAAAACCTGCGGTTGCAGCGTAGAGCCTCGTTGGATGATCTGAAAAAAAAAAAAAATATTTTTCTTTAGTTTATGAGTGTAGTCAATTGATGTATATTTAAGGTTTTAATTTTTTTTTATACATTATAAAAACGCGATTGAAAAAAAGTCCTGTTTTTGCGAAAATTTTAAACTCATTTTTGTTTATAAACAAAAAAACTTTTTATAAACAAAATTCTTACTTCTAAGAATACATTCATCAAGTGGCAAATTAAATAACCTTTCATTTAAAAAAAATCATATGAATCCATCTGTAAAATTCGGAGTTATCTTGCACACGCGTTTCAAAAACATGGTTTTGAGAAAAATGCATTTAAAGTTTTTGAACGGGACAACAGTAGATAGAACATAATTTGACAGCCGGCTTGAAAATACGTTTAGAAAGTGTATATACCTACTGTAGATTAAATAATATATACAATGCTCTTACAAACCCTAGCTGATTGAGTACATTCGACATCGACATATCCGAACTTCTCCGTTCCGGGAAATTCCACATTTCCGAACTGTCTTCACCTCGGGATAACGGGATAACCGAACTGAACTGAACGCTGGCTCATGCGCAAAGGGTTTTTCTGGCTCGTTCTATGTACTTTTCTTTGTTTTTCGAGGTTTTTATGCAAATGTAATACATACATGTGTACATGTTAATAAAAGAACATCTTTTAAACAAAAAAAAGTTGCCAGGTGCAAAGGAGAGAGTGATGCAGGTAATTATTTTGTAATTCAAAGAAAAGGTTTGTTTTATTGAACATTTTGTGGACGTAACCTATAATAATTTAAAACTGAAATGAAAAATGATGAGAAAATACGTATTTTTAAGAAAACCGTGATACAAAACAAACATAATTGGACTATTTATTTGCAGAGAAAAGAGCCTGCTAAGAGGCTAACCTTGGAGCAAAAGCTGAAACTGATAAATCACGCAAAAAATGGTGTTAAAAATGTTGAACTATGTAAGATGTACAATATTTGTAAATCGTCAGTGACAGAAATTCTGGTTTGTACAAAGAACTCTTGGAGTCTCAGGTGTGCTGCTGAGGGAGGGCGGAGGATTTCCTCTTTGCTGAATTCTGTGACAATCGAAATGTTTGATGACAATCGCATTATTGTGTTTACATTTTTTTTCTCATTCAAATTTCGCGGTTTTTTGTAGTCAACCAATCAGCGACAAGTTCGGTTGTGTCGGAGGACAAGTTCGGAAATATCGTGGGAAAAAGTTCGGAAGTATCGTGAGTTAGGAAATATGGAGTTCGGATATGTCGATGTCGAGTGTACAATATAATAGTACACTGGGGTCTCCAAAATTTGGCCCTCCAAAATTCTTTTACCTCCACAATTTGGCGAAAAATCCCTCCGCAATTCGGCGTTTTTCTATCCCCACTATTACCACGAGCTCTTTGCTCCTGTGCGGCGCGCTATTTGAAATCCTTGCAACATTAGTTTATCGAATAGGAAGCAGAATTATATTTAAAAACGCGATATTCCTTTATATTATGGGATCCTTTATGTGTATTTATAGAACCCTTACAATTTTTGGCTCCATTACTAAAAATTTACTAAAAATTTGGTCCGCGCACTCCTACGTACATTTTTCACGCTGGCAAAACAACAAATAAGTACAGCCTCACTTGACAGTAAGCACCAATGCCGTGACTTTTCAGTGGCTGTGGTGGGGGTACCCCTCTTGAAGCCAAATTCTGGAGACATTCTGTTCCCGAGCTACGCCGAATTTTGGAGACTCCAGTGTAAAAGGCGTTGCGTGGCTCCCTCTCTAGTTTTACTGTACAGTGCGCTCGGGCATACGTACTTCTCAAGCTCACTTTTATCCGCTAAAATACAAATTCATACTTGGGGCTTTGAGAGCATATTCTACAAGTGGTATACTATCACTTAAGACAAAGAAAAAAAAACGATTTTTTGAAGCCGCTACACCAGGATACCCCCCTTAAATAAGATACCTGTAACTGTCGCTAATCACGCTCTTCCCGTCGGTAGAATGGCCACTGTCCGATCGGGAACATTTATTATCGGCGACCGAATACTTGTAGTACAATTTGAACCTTTTCGACTGCTTCCTCCTCTCCACTGCATCCATTGCCGCGTTTGCGACGCTTGCAGACGGGCTGGTCTGCGCCTGGCTGTACACGGTCGACGCCCTTATCTGCGACGGGATGCCGATTATCGAAACCGTCTTGCACTCCAGGTTAAAGGGCGCGCCTCGCGCCGCCTGTTCCTCCTCGGGTTACACTCCAGAAGCTTCGCGGGTTCTACTCCTTCCACGCGGAAATCGCTCACGTACTCCCCTTTCTCGTTTCTTTCGCTTTTTTCCAGGTCTCTGTGCGCCTGGGGACTCCTGCTGGACCTTAACTTCGATTTCCGTCTCTCTCGATATTCTTCGGTTGTTGGTGCTTTTGTTACCACCAAGGCGTGTTCGGAACTGAAACTGTTATGGACGGCGGCCTTAGGGCTTTTCTGTCGCTTGTGAGGTTGTTCATCCTCTTCCTCTTCTTCATCTGCAACAACCAATTTAGCTGGACTTCTACTCTTGTCGGCGTTCTTTGATATCGGGATGTGGTTGTGTCTGTTCCTCCTCGAATCATCTTTAACCTTTTTTTGTTTCTCTGAAGGTCGAGATCGGTGACTTCTGCTTTTATGCTCTTTTTCTTTACTTTCATGTTTTCTGTCTTTTTCCGACCGTTCTCTTTTTGACTGGCTCCTATGACGGTCGGATTTTTCCTCTTTCCTCTCCTGGCTGCTGTGCTTGTCTCTCTGTCGGTTGCTGTGGGGAGTTTCTGTCGGTTGCTCGGAAATAAATTTTCCCTCTTTGCCCGTGCTGTGAAGAAGGTAGTCGAGTTTTTTGTCTATCAGAGACTGGATCTTTGTGAAGTATCCCTTAAGGTCGTCCTCAATTTTCTCGCGCAACTGCTCTTGCTTGATGGGCTCGTCTTTGCTCTTTTCGGTTAACTTCTCTTCAGTGGAACGTTTTCTCTTGCCTTTCCTCTCCTTTACCTCTTCATTGACGTCATGATATTTTCGATCGTTATTGGAACCGTGCCCGGTTTTTCTGTATCTTCTTTCTTGTCGGTATTGCTCAGTATTGTCCATTTCTGAACCCTTCTCAAACACAAAATATTTGTTGTAAGGACCCAAGCTGATTGTGCTTCTTGGGTCCTTGGGGCATTTGGTGTATACCTTTAATTTGGATTTTCGCGTTGAGTATTTTATAGGGTCGGAATGCTTCCTTTCTTTGGTCCTTTTAGAATGACGAACTTCGGCTACCGAAGTCTCTTCTTTGACGACGTGAGTTCCATCACCACACAATGTAGTACAAAGATCATTTGAAGATGATTTTCTTGCTTTATTCGAGACCTTCTCGCTGCGACCCTTATGGTCTCGTTTGGCATACAGCTCGTCTACCGAATACTTTTTCTTCTCCTTCTTGAAAGGGTTTTGAGTGTCGACGTGGCAATACATTACTGGGTTCTGGTAGTTTTCGATGAGATCCTTCTTGGTGGCGTCTTTTTGTTTGTGATAGTACATCACCTGGTCTTGGCAATTATTTTCAGCGATGTTTTCCTTGGTCGGCTCCTTTTGTTTATGTTTATGTTTCCACTCGCTTTTCTCCTTTGTCTTCGGTCTCTTTATTTCCATTACTCCTGGGGCGATCAAGGAATCTGAGTAATTTGATTTGCGTAAATTTTCCGCGTGAAAGGTATTTTCCCTTCGAATGTGCTTCTGCCTGCGTTTGAGGAGGTACTCAGAGCTTTCGATGGAAAATGAACGAGAACGGTGTTTGATTACGCGTGGTTTGTTGCTGCTTTTATTTAATTCTCCCAGAAGTTTTTCAATGTGAGATTTTTCTTCGTGTTTGCTTTTTCTTGATGACTTTTCTTTGCGTTGTGATACATGTTCGTTTTCTTTTGACTCTTTACGTTCGTTATTAGACCGGCTAGACTGTTTGTCGCGTTTCTTGCTGTGATGGTGGCGTTCAGTTTTCTCGTGCTTATCATGGTCATGTTTTTCTGATCGTTTTTCCTTGTGTTTGTGCTTCGCTTTATGATTCCCCTTGCCCTCGAGATCGTCGCGACCCCTGCGCACATCGCATTTTGAATTTTGAGGAACTGTCAGCTCGTGAATGCTCACTTCGCTGTCTTTCTTAGACTTCGCGCGCACCCTGCTAGACGAAGGAATCTTCAGTGGGGATTCTCTCTTGTGCCTGTAATGCTTCTTGTGCATCTCATTACTGTTCGCGCTATGTAATTATGTAACTCGTGGAAGACATATAACTGGTTGACGAAAATTTTTCGGATTTCTTCACTTTTGACGCATAAGTAAAGATGACAGACTGACGTTTGTTTAGCTTGTTACTCGCACCTCGCACGAAATAAAAAAAGACAGAATGAACATTTTATAACCCGTCGAGAAAAAAGAAATACTATTAATAGTCCAGGCGGCGTAGATTATTTTTTAAAATAATTAGTTGCGGCACTTTATCAACGGTTTTATAAGGAAAAACATCGTCTGAATCGAATGCACATGTTTTAGACAGCGAAATATTATAGGAACATAGCGAAACCGTTGCAAACAGTTACAAAAAAAAACAGTTTTTTCTATTTTTAGGCACAAAAATAAATGTTGAGTAAAAAAATTAATAATATCACGTTATAGCACTTGAAAAGACGAATAAAATGGTTTTTGGATCATTAAAATCGGTTGATAACTTTTTGCACAAAAAAATAAAAACTGCGAAAATTAGAGATTCTTCGATGTTCAATTACTCGGTCTGTAATTATCCTAGAAAGGTTTTCCAACACCTATCTACAGTTAAATTTTTGTTAAAAAATATTCAAAAAGTTTTCGCGCAAATTGCGAAAAAGTAAAAACAGGTACTTTAGTAAAACGGCCCCTATTTCCACAATAATTATCGTAGAGCAATTTTGCAAGAAGCTACGTGTTCTTGAAGACTTCCTCTACAACCATATCAAATTTGAAGTCAATCCGATAGTAGTAAGTACCTCAAAAGCGCGTCTGAAAATCGGATAATTACAGACCGAGTAATTGAACTTCGAAAAATCGCTAATTTTCGCGGTTTTTATTTTTTTTGTGCAAAAAGTTATTAACCGATTTTAATGATCTAAAAACTATTTTAATCGTCTTTTCAAGCTCTACAACGGGATATTATACTAACTTAATTTTTTTTCGTGCCTAAAAGTCGAAAAAACCTTTTTTTCGCGCACCTTCTTGCAATTTTTTCGCATGATCCTACAATCGGATTTTGTCCAAAACATTTTCATTCGATTCGTACGATTTTTTTTTTTCCTAATTATCACGTGGAGAAAGTGCCGCAACTAATTATTTTACAAAATTACTTGTTTTTTGCTACCTCGCCTGGACTATAACTAATTGTAATTTCTACCGACTTAATATAGACATCCAAAAAAAAACGTCATCAACTCTGGCTATGAACGAGAGAGATGGAAATAGCGGTCATGTCTAAGCTTTTCGGTTATGTCAAACTTTTGACAGGTGACTGTTACAATTTGTAAAATGGCTGTCATATGGCTGTCATATGATGTGACAGTCTTGACAAGTAAATAAGGTTATAAATTCGATTAAGAATAGAAATACGTCTTTTTTTCTCGGCCAACTTTGATGACGTTTTTTTTTGGATGTCTATATGATAAATAAATATTTTTTATATTTAGTAAATGGTCAAAAATCTAGAAGCCTCTGAAATTTAAATCGGTTTTGTGCAGTTTTCTTTTTAATTCTAACTTCATTCATGGCCTACTTTTTACAATTATGATAGTACTACTATCCAACGTAAGATGGCACAATTTAAAACGCACCTCCTTAATGGTTTAATTATTAATTAGTGTTTTATATAAGTCTATGTCAGTTATCTATTTATTTATTTTATTATTAAGGAACCTGTAGATTATTTCTGTGACCATTTTAAACTGTCACGGAGAAAACTAGTAGTAAAAAGGCCAATATTTCAGTCCTGTCCTTCCCCTAGCCAAAAAAGTTTAAATGTTCATATTTTTCTCTTTTAAAAAAATATCAAATGGGGATCTAAAGGTATGAAGTGAATACAAAATTGTAAACATTGGCAATGAATAATTCAAAATAAAAAACCAAGCTCCAATTATAATATCCATATATTTTATTTTATACACTTTTTACATAATTATACAATTTTTTAAAAAACATAAACAATTAAAAGTTTGTAACAGACAAAACTGTAATGAAAATAGTCTAACGAGTGCATAGATTGTGTGATGACTTAATATGTATAATTATTCAATTTTCTGCAAGGTACGAAAAAATAACCAAAAGTGGAAAATGGAAACTTTGGTTTATCGGGACATAGTTAGTAAATAAACACAGACAAATATTGAAATTAATAATAAAAGCAACAGCTAAAATGCTAGACCATTTTCGACTGCTTTCGGTTTACCTTATCTAAGGAGTCGTTTGAGTGTTCCGATCCTGAACTAATCACCGAACCTAGAAAACAAGTATAAAGAAAGTATAAGATAATTCAACATGTACAGGATGTCTTATGGCATTAATTCAAATAGAAAATGTCTTTTAAAGGCATTAACAAATGTGAAGTAACAAAAGCTTATAAACCATGAAAACTTCTATAGTTATAAAACTTGAAATGTGTATATCCACAACCATGAAGAATTGGACCGTTTTATATAGGACGTTTCTTATTTAACATAACCTCAAGAACACGTGCTGTCAGTTTATATAGTATATCACGCACACAGGGTGTTATAACCAAGCTTCGGGGTTTATTGGTTTTAACCTTGAATGGCTGTCAAGTAAATATGAATGTCTGTTCATCGGATGTAAACCTTATTTCTTATTAGTGACAATTTTTTAGTATATTTGGATATACGTGGTTAGAATAACTGTATTGTATTTAAATATATTAAGGTTTTCGAACATAAATTGGTTATTTTAACCACACATACCAAATTATACTAAAAAATTGTCACCAATAAAACAGAAGATTTACCTCCGACGAACAGATATTCATGTTTTCTTGACAGCTGTTCGAGGTTAAAACCACGTTTATCAAAAGTCTGGTTATAACAAATATTTAGTTAAAAAACAAAAACTAACCCATTTTTACAAAAAAAGTAGTAACACATTAACAAGAAAAAAGTAGTAACACGGTTTCTTACATGTTGCCATTATTTCACAGTTAGGTAGAATATTGAATTGATTTTTAAAATTTTATTTTAAATAAGGTACTATTTAGTATAACGGTATAGTATAACAAACAAATATTTTTTATAACTAAAAGTATATACTTTTGGAGAAGAATGTGATCCATTTTTATAATGAGATATTTGGATAAAAAAAAGTAATTTATTTTTTTTATACTTTACTATCGGGAATAATACTATGTGAGAGAAATGAATGATGCATAAATACTTTGTGAAGAGTACAATGCTTTGTGAGAGAAAGTAGTTGATGTACAAATATTTATCTGCCATTTTTATCGAGCTCCTATGTATAAAAAAAAACGAGCCATAATATTGTTGGTTAAAGGTAAAACTCGTAAATAACATCAAGCCATTTCTTAAAAAAAAAATCTGATTTTCTAGAACAGAAGATGTAATACTACTTTTTAATTAGCCATGACCCATAAAACTTTTAACAACTCAGTGAGTTTTTGTAAAGACCTTAATAAGTCACGTCTCGTTCGTCACCTACTTAATAACCCCTTCGCCTCAGGTCGATTTGCTGTTCACTCAATTGTACATGTAATTTAATATATGGGCTTATTGCATAAATCCGTTAAGTCCAAAAAAGTGGTTGTCGAGATCAACGTATTTTTTTCAAAGGAATTCTTTTTCTCAAACTTTAGTTTAAGAAAAACAAAAGCTATGTCAATCATTTATGTAGATTTTATTTTAACACAATATAGGTGACCCCTATGAAAGTGAAGAAACATTTCCTACTTTAATAATGGAGAGCTTCCAATACAGGCTACAAACAGTATCGGATCCAGGTGCTTATTTCTACCAACTACCAAGTGCACAGAAAATATATTATAATAAATTGCTAAATTTTCAATAAATTTTGAATTTACAGAAAATAAATGAATAAACTTTCATAGCACATTCGTGTTTTATGACATCATAAATTTCGTCACTTGGACTTGCACCTAGATCCGGTTCTGTTTGTAGCCCGCGATTTGGAAGCTATATAGAAGTACAAACACATCAACAATAAAGGATCAACAAAAATAAAAAGATTCAAGATTAGAGCAAAAATGATAATTTTAAAACCTAATGTTCAATTGTTTGCTCACCTTTCGTATTCCTCCCATTGGTCCTAACGTGCGGCGGTCTTTTGTAGTCTCTCCTATCGTCC
This sequence comes from Aromia moschata, assembly GCA_029963805.1. NCBI lineage: Eukaryota > Metazoa > Arthropoda > Insecta > Coleoptera > Cerambycidae > Aromia > Aromia moschata. The sequence goes on from JAPWTK010000040.1 coordinate 1,476,805, forward strand.
CTACTGTTGTAGGGGCTGTACCCCTTATGGGAGGCGGCGACGTGCCGTACTCGGAATCGTACAGGGGCGACGGGCTATTTCGATCGTACGGCGAGAAGGCCGAAGTGTCCGGGGAGTACCTGGAGTTCAGCGGGGGCGAAGACATCCTGCCCAGCGGCGGAGGCCGGTGGTCGCCAGGGAACATGGTGGGAGGGGGCGGCATGAAAGGTGGCATGCCGTGCAAGGGTGGGGGCATGAAGTGACCACCGAGAGGCGGGGGCAAGAAAGGCGGCAGGCCGGGTAGAGGGGGGATTTTGTTATGTGGTCTCTTCCATATAGCAGCGGGGGAGAGGCGGGGGGAGTCGATGGGGTGGGGCGATAGGGGCAGTTCTCCGTTCTGCTCCAGCGGGGACTGCAATCCTGGAAGGACAAACAAACTGTGATATATTTAAAAAAAAATTAGGCTGTCGCTTACTGTACTATGGTAGATACAGTAAGCGGCAGCCTAATGCATACATAGGTGGATATTAACAACATATTAAATGATACATTTTTATGTCATAGTTAGGCGAATTTACTTGGGCCCGGAAGGCACAGCGAAACAAGGCAGAACCAACGGTCCAATGCGTCGGCTTCGGCGTACAAAATTTCGGCGAATCGTAGCTCAGGTCAGAGTCGGGCTCAGGTCACTATTATTGCAAAGTGATACACAGAAAATACATCAGAATACATTAGTGAATATTCGAATAAATGTACTAGGAAGCGTACTATTACACAACGGTATTTAGGTGTGGTAATGTCAGTGGTCACGAAAAATGAAACTTAAAAGGACTTACCCATTAAAACTCATAAATTGTTTAATACAAAAAGTAACATTACTTTTTAACTAGTGTATGATATTTTGCAGGGCATATTTTTGCAACCTTTTTCGTCTTTAAGGGTTTATAAAAAAATAATTTGGAATGTACAGATTGAGTCGAGTCTACCTCCCTGTATAAAAAAAGATTGGAATGTTTTTTCAGCTTCGTATGGAAATATCTTCCCTTCTGATGTTTAAGGGTGGGTTCTCCACCCTTGGGGATTGGAGTTATTTGTTCATAAATATCGGTAGAAAGTAATTTTTTCTCAATTTCTTACGATTCCAAAGACCTAAATATTTTTTTCAGATTTTTTAAAAATTATAATTTTTTTTTATTTCACCCCCTCAAGGGTGAATTTTTGACCATCACAAGTTTTCATCAATCATATAAACACATTGATACTATTTAAATGTTTCACTTTTTGGGTATTTTCAATCCCTAAATAGGGGCGATTTTTGAAAATTTTTAAAAAACTGAAAAACATGGTCATCTTGATATTTCATGACGAGTAATTTGGTACCTGTCAAATACTTTTAGCATTTTTCTACGATTCTCTAGCGAGGTCCAGAAAACGGGAAAAAAATAGCTATTTTTTTTTGCAGTCCTTCTTTGGTATTACCTAGTGATGAAAAACACCTAAGTAGGTAGCGTTTTTTCTTAAAAAAAAAATCAAAAACGCATTTTTTTTGTGTCAATCAAAATAAGATCGCAAAAAAAATTACAAAGGTGTTCTCGTTTAATGGACCATGGGTACATCTGTGTAAAATTTCCCAACACAGTTTCTTGGAACTTAATATTCCTCTCTGTGAAACAGTACAAAATAAAATATGAACACTGCTCAAAGTACGAGCACAAATTTGAAACTCTACGTTATGAAATCTGGATGTACTTACTGTTCTGAGTTCTCTCTTCATTTATGGCCCTCTCTCGCAAAGTTAAACGGTTGCGTAGCTGCGCGGCTTCTTGCCTGGCATCTTCCAATTTTCTCTCCGTCTGCCTGGCGGTCACCCAGTTTTCGTGGACCTTCTTCTCCAGCATCGAAATCTTACTCTTCAGGTCGATCTCTTGAGAGATTATCTCGTCTTTCAGCGCATCGTTCTGGGCTCTTAAAGAAAAAGCGGCCCATTACAAGATCTTCAAGAAAACTTAGTTTTCAAGGTATTTATTTAATTGCAATTTTCTCAGACACACACAATCCTGGAGTGAGGACTGGAACCTTTGGCGTAGAAACAAAAAACTGGACGTTTTCCACGAAACGAAATTTTATACCTGATTTTCGGTCAATTTTTCCTGAAAAAGCTCTTTTTTTTTTCAAATCGCCGCCATTTTTTTCTAAATCAATATTTCGAAAAGTTCCTACGGCCGTTCACTAGATTAGATTTTAATAGAGCGAATTTGCGACCTGTAGGAGTACGGCAAGGGAGGCCATAAAAAAAAACAATGTATCGGGATGAAACATTGTTTTTTTTTTATGGCCGTTGTGCCGCCATTTATGAACAATATAAAAAAAATATTTTTATATGCCTTAAGAGATGTGTACAAAAAACCGGAATTGAATGAAATGTTTCGTCTTTCCACAATAAATTCATGGAAATCACCCTTGATTTTGGCCTAATACAAGGAAGTATTACCCCATAAACATGATGAGGTGTTATTAGCTCGGTTTTGAAGGAATACTTTTTTGCTTGAATGATCTTTACATTAGAAATAAATTTGTTAGCAAATATTTTATTATTGCACAATTTATTGAGAAATATTTTAGACGAATTTTTTATGCAACTCACTTATAGTTCTCAACCTCTTCCTGCATGTGCTTGATTCGTTCGGTGGTAGACGTGGCTTCGCCCTCCTTCGTTTCCCAAATGGACTTGTACTTGATCACTTCCCTGTAAACAGGCTTGAAAATAAAAACAAAAACGACTTTGTGTCAACGTACTCTTGTAACTCGGCCTCTCTCTTCTTGAAGTAGTTGTTCAGCACCTCCAGCCTAGAATTTGCCTCTACTTTCTCCTTGTCGGCCAACTCGTACTTCTCGTGCAGTAAATTGACTTCCTCGGTAATAGCCCCGTATTTTTTCTCGTATGCTATTTTAAGCGTTCTTTCGTTTTGCAATTGTTCGGTGTACTTTTCGTTTTCCGCCTTCAACTGCTGCAGCTCGGCTTTTATAGAGGTGACGTCCAGTAGGGACCGTAAGGCTTCTTTGTCGTTCTTCATGGATTTGATCTTGTCGAGGCTGTCTTGTAACGACTGATATTCTTTAGTTTTTATTTCCGCCTGTCTCTGAATCTCGGCCAGCTGCACCCTCAGGATCTGCAAGGAAATTTTAAAAAAGGACACGTAAATTGAAACAAACACTTAAAAGGTCATGGGTTCAATAAAAAAAACTCTCATAAGGGCGATTTTTGAGTGGATATTTTCAGTATTTTTAATATATCGAGAACAATATGTGAAATTTTACATTAAATATGTTTAATAATTTTTTAGGCAAGATCATTGAACAACCACCGCATGTTTAAAAAAAACTGCAATGTGTGTAGTAAAATATTTCAAATGTATATGTAATTATTTTGTAGGTTGCAACAATTGCTAAGGCTTATATGAGGACGTGGAATTGAGGACTTTGTGTAGAATAAAAAATAAACAAAAACTGATATATGTGTCAACGTGGCTGCAATATAGAGATCACATCCCTAAATTGAATTTTAAAAAAGAGAATTTAATATGTAGTTTTTTAAATATTAAAAAATATTTCAGAGGTCTTCATAGTGTTAAAAAAAAAACAAAAGATGTGAGTCTTTGATCCCCTAATAAATACATTATTATTAATTTGGTCCCCTAATAAATTTCTCAATTAATTCCCATGTTTATAATTATTCAATTAAAATTAGGCTTTTACATCCTAAATTTAACTGTGACTAAAAACAAATTTTCAGTTTTCAATATCCAGTTACAATTATTCTTTATTTACCCTTAGATTTTATTAAGAGGGTTATAAATGTACACTTTTCTCAAATGGAACTATGTTCTAGACTCTCCTTACCTGAATCTCACTATTCAAGATATCCACTTTATTGACGGCCTCGCTATACTTCTGCTGGTAAACCACAATCTCACTCTGCAACGTATTCTGCTGCTGGTCCTTCTCCCTCTCGATCTTCAATACCCTGTCGACCATTTCGTCAAGCTTCGCCTGAAACTCACCGACTTTCTTCTTGCCCTTCTCCAACTCACTCTCCAGCAATTGGTTCTCCGACTCTTTCTCCTTCAGAGCCATGCTTATCGTGTTGATGGTGTCCTTCTGCTCTAGCAGCTGTCTCTGAAGCTGCTCCATGTTTTCCTTAAGCCTCTCGCTGCCGTCTCTGGGATCGAGCATTTCGGAAATGATTCTGTTCAACTCCATTCCGACCTCCGTGGAGATTTCCAGTTCCTTTTCCAAACTCTCCACCTGTTCCTCTAGAAGCTTGCTTGCCCTCAAGTTCTACGGTTAGCTCCTGGACTTTCAACTCAAGAGCACTGTTGGCGAGCTGTACGTCTGCCAACCTCTGCGTCATTTCTTCTAGGACTTCATTAGGAACTGACCCTGTTTCTGGAACCACCAACGTGGGACCTTTTTCTTCCAATAATTCCTTTTCCTTCATGGTTACCAAGAGTTCCTTCTCTAACTTGTTTATCCTCACAATCAGGGGAGACTCCCTCCTGCTTCTATCCAACAGCATATACCCGAATAGAAAGACGATCACAGAAATGGAAGTTGTCAATAAGTAAACGAAAATGTCAGAATTAAAGCTTAGTTCTATGTCTTCCAACAGGGTATTACGACTTGTAAGGTCCTTTTTCTCGCTGGTGTTGCACGTCTCTATACTAGCATCACAGTACTCTATCACAGACTCTTGGCGATGGGTTGGCCACAAGTTTTCACCGTCAACCTCTTCAGGTTTACTGGAGCCTTCGTCGGAAGGCAGGGTTGAACTTGATTCAGGCTCTTCACTACTACTACCAAACCACGATAATATATTTGAAAATATTCCTCCTTCTGCCTCCGTGCTGCTGTCTCCATAGTTAACAGTTTCTTTATTTGGGGCAACTTCCTCCACATTTGTTACTTCAGTGCTGTCCTCTTTGGGACCTTCATTGTTATTGCTTTCTTCATTTGGTGTATTGCTTTCTTCATTTTTCACTTCACTGTTATATTCTTTGGAGTCTTCATAGTATACATCTTTATTCTGAGTATCTTGATCAGTATTTTGTACCATGCTGTTACCCTCTCTGGAATCCTCAAGATTATTATTCCCTGTAACTGTAACATCATCTAGGTTTTCTGTACTTTGCTCTTCAACTCGATCACTCACTTTTACAACTTCTGAACTGGTTGGTTCTTCTTTGGAGGTATCAGATTCAATAGAAATGATTAAATTTTCCTTCTGCTCTGCGTCACTAGCTTCAACACTACTTTGAGTTGCTACAGCTTCGGTAAATATTTGGGATTCTTTAGATGCTTCATTTTCTTCTTTGGAACCACCAGTATCTTTTGCAGGATCATTTAAGTTTTCACTTGGAAACTGTTGCTTTTCTTCTACTATATTTGGATTTAACATGTTTTGAACAGGGTTATAAAAACCACCAAGTAGTGGTGGAGAAGGTAATTCTGCAGGGACTTCTTGATCTTTGACTACATGAGTTCCACCTTCTTCAACAACTTCAGCAGACTTCATTTCATCAGTTGTAATGGGTTCTTCTTTAAAGGGTAATACAGAATTGTTTTGTAAGTGATCTGAGGTTGAACCAACATTTTGACTTTGGTTTTCTTCAGCTTGCTGCTGTGCTGGCATGGCCTGGTCCTCGTTAATCTTTTCATCTTGCTCAGGTGAGACCTCTTCGGTTTTTGTATTTAAGGGATTTGGAGTTACCTCATCAACATAAGGTACTTGTTCCTCATCAAAAGGAGTTGGTACAGTAGTAATTTCTGGTAGAATGTCTGGTGCATCTACAATGTTGTCTTTAGGATCTTCAGTTGTTGTATCAGGTAACACAGAGGATGATGGAAGTTCAGTAATTACTTTGGGTTCAGGAGATTCATTTTCTTTAGATGCCTCGATTCCCAATTTCTCTTCAGGAACCACTGTTTTCTCAAAAACTAACGGATCTAGTATATTTAGCGAAGGAACAGTACTTATTGGTGGAGGAGACTTAAGGTTTGAATCAGTTTTTGCTTCAATGTTACCTGGACCTTTTAACTCGGTTGTTACAGGTATGGACGCAGGATTTATAACAGCGTCATTACTAATAATTTCTTGCTGTGGAGGTATTTCCTTTGACACTCCACTTTCTTTACTTGAGATTGGACCCTCCTCAAGACTATAAGTACTCAGCGTTACCCCAAGAGGGAGATTATGTAACAAATCGGGATCTTGAGATTTCTGAAGAGCAGACTCATTTTTAGCTTCATTTTGTTTTTCTGCATCTGTGAGATCGTTCTCTTCTATACTATCTTCCTCATCCTCATCCTCATCTTCATCATCCTCAAAATCATCATCTTCTTCTGGATCCTCTCCTTCCGCTGATCCATCAGTTTCCTTTGTGTCGTCCTTCATCCAATAATTGGAAATTGTAGAAAGAACATTATTGACAACCGATTCGGGTATTGTTTCTTTTAAAGAGGACTCGTCTTGAGACTCATCTACTGCAAACAGAGATAATTTTTAGAACATTTTTTTTACCTAATAACAAAAACAAATTAAGTACCTAACTTTTTAAATACTGTAACGTTTAACCATTATAATATTCTCTACTGAGATAATTGTACTTTTAAATATATATGAAAGTTTGATTTGATGAAAGAAGAGAAGAATAACTTATCAACAAAGGAATTCCAAAAAAAATGTTATAAATTGTGCCTACTTGTTTTATTAATAATGTAATAAAGTCGCTATACATGCTAACATTAAAGAATGAACGTCAACTTTGTACTGATATAAATATATAATTGAATTCATATTTTTCTCTATCTACATATATTTTTTGTTATTAAACAAATACTCAATTGAAAAATATTTGACAAGAGATAATTATTTTCAAAATAGTTAAAATTGTATTTCAAAGTGCCTACCTGGTTTTTTTGAAGCTTCTGCCTCTCCCTCCGTGGTTTTACTTCCTGGAGGTACAGCTGTTGGCTGAATTGGACTCTCAGTGCTGCTGGGATTAATACTGTCCTGTGGATTGATGTAAATTGTAGTACCGTCGACAACTTCAAAGGCCTTTTGCACTGCGTCGGGGTCCACTTTTTCCTTGTTGGCTAGAGGCACTTGTGACTTATGTTTGAGTTCAGTATCGACAAGAAGCTGTGGCTTTTTGAACACTTTATACTCTCGAACTAAATTTTTAGGGACGTAGCCCCTTTTTCCTCTGATCTCGGCACCCCATAGGTTCGACTGGGAACCAGCCTCTTTGCTGTAGATAGTAATCTGTTCGTTGGGAGCGAACGAAAGCAGTCTTGGGTCCGGACTAGAGTACCGTAGGAGGGTCTTTGCGAGAGACACTGGCTCTAAAATAAAAATTAAGGTATTCAGGACAATATGTCACAGAGGTTAAGATGATTTCTGCTTGTTATACATTACCTTTGCAATCCGCGTCGACGCACAATCTCTTGTCGGATATTTGAGCATTCGTTTTATATAGATTTAATACAAATATAACAAAATATATTGACTTAAAACTACACATTTTGTCATACTTTGACAATTCGTTTCTCGCAAAGCCACATCACTGTTTTTGGAATAGTGGCGCCATCTGAATACTAGGGATCTGTCATTTTATACAACTCCTTAGGCCATTATTTGCGGGCATATACTTTGTGGTGATGAAGGAAACATTCGGAAACATTTCCATTATAAATAGTTGAATTTAAAAGTAAATCGAAATTCAGTCAATAAAACCTGTTCCTCAACTTAATTCACAAACATTTCCAAACTTTATTTTTCTGCACTTCATTATAAACATGTATTATATCAAAAAGAAACAAACCAAAAGTTAATTTGTGCAACTGTAAAATTCTTTTGGTCCTCTATTTTGCCGGATGTGGGCAGTGTGGGCACAGTAAATAGGTGTAAAATCAATTACGTCCGTATGTGATTACGTCACCGGAAGACCGCAACATCCTCCCAATCCCAGGGTTTGTCTGGTAATATCGTTAAGTTGTGTAAATCACTTTTTTATTATGACCCTAGTATGAATTGAGCTAAATGCAAGCGCATTTTTACCTTTATCAGAAATTCAATTAATGTTAAATAATGCTCTTTCCGAGTCTTTTCAAAAGTTTCTTCAGATTGCAAAATTAAAAATTAATCCGATATCGGAAATAAAAACTAGTCCTAGTTTATGCCTTTGGGTAATATAAACATATAGGAAGTGTTAGTTATTGTTTAAGATTTACAGATGGTATGTTACCTTTTATTATTTCCATAGGTTAAAAAACATAATGTAAAAAAAGTCGATATACCTATATATGTGTGTATCATTTTTATTGAGTGGATCAGCTTTACAAGATTCAATTTATGAATTCATTAACTTTTAAAACAGACTATACAAAAAATAATTATTAAGAGTCCACAACCACCACTTGAAAACCAAATTTTTCATTACTTTCTCCAGGAAAAATGGCACCTTTGACATAGCTTCGTAATACCTTCCACTCGATAACTTAATTACTAATTACCTTATACTTAACGAAAATAAATTAGTTATAAATACATAACAAAAAAAATGGGCGTTATCAGTTTATCACAATCTTAGATCCGTTTGAATGTCCTGCAAACGCCTTCGGAATCCCTCGCCATTCCAGGGCCGCACTGCTCGTTTTCGGCCCCGAGCAACTTCAACGTATCCCAGGGCACCTCCTTGATAACCTTCTTTTTGCCGTCCTTTTTTACAACCGTCTTGCTGTCTTCGGTCCTCGTAACCACAAACTCTTCATCGGCGGGAACAGTGAAGACAAGCGCTCTAGAAATTCTTGCCCTTCCAGAACGGTCAGTCGCTTCTTGGGGGGTGGATTTCACCAGGGCAATACTTGGGGAACTGGCGACCACTACCTCTTCGGCTTTGGGGTGCAATTTAGCCAGTTCCTCTTTTGTTTTAGTGATGTCGACATGGTAGGGGGCTGTCTTCGACTCTATGAAGTGCATAGTTTCCTGAGCCGCGTCAGGATCGTCAGTTTTCTCGGGTTTCTCCGCCTTTTTGTGCGGCTTTGAAGGCAAAGATTTGGTGAGGAAATCTAGTAGGCTGGGTGAACTGGACGATGAGCTGACTGTCGGAGTGGGGATGACCAGTACGATGAAGTTTTTCAAGTCGGCGCGAACATTCCACTCTCCTGAAATGAAAATGAGATTGACTTTTAAATAACTTTTTAAATAAATGCATACAAATCGTATCGGCAAGAGAGAAGAGAATTTCATTTTAAGTTGTCGTTGCTATTATAGCATTCTATTTAGGTTTAACCTTTGGAATACCGGAAAGTCAGTAAACTGGCTCAAAAAAAGCAAGCTTAATTTAACTCTGCCTCTGCCAGACGTCCTAGAGGGCTGAAATTTTATAATCGATGGCAATCAAATATCTCATGGTTATTTTAAAACCTGAACATCCAGTTATCGCTATCCTGGCCATCCAGACATATCGCCAGTAAGCATGGATTATAAGAATCACATAGGGATGAGATTTGTGTCTTATTAGTCAACTGATAATATGTAATCCAGACTTTAGAAATTCACTTAATATTTACATACGCCATCTAAACGGGGCCTTACTATAAGTTTTAATACTCTTGTACAAAAAATTATTTACAACAAAGCGTCTTTCCATAACGTTGTAAGTGCCAATGTGCCCATATGGATTTTCGATAAACAGTTATAAGTGCATGTTTTATATCCTAAAATTTACTTTGCGCTCAATCCCCTACCGAACGCGGGAAAAGGGGATATAGTAGTTGTCAAGTCATAACAACAGTTTAATGCTTTCAGAATTCTGAAAGCATTAAACTGTGTCATAACATTGTAAATTGTAAGTTCCGCGGTGCAATTCTGTTACATGCAGACGCTTCAGTGTGTCGGTTCTTTTTATTTTGGTGGTGATGGTTGTTAAGTTTTAAAATAAATAGTTCAAAGCCGATATGGATGGCACATGCGAGTCAAATTTTTACTATAGAAAGTAGTAGTTAAAAACCTAGCACATACGTTTTCACTTGCATCTCCGTTGGTTAAAACGTTTTGGCATTATACTTAAGTTTCTTTTTTTTAACGGACCCTTTGTTACTTATAGCTTTACGATATATTATTATCATATAATATCCCTAAAGCTATTTTATTTCAATTTTTAAAGTACCAAATATAAACACTTTTTGTATAAACATGTTTTCCTTCCTCCTGAAAGGTTTGTAATTTGGCACTTACACCGTTATGGAAATGCACGCTTCACATATACACAATATCATGTTTTTTACTTTTTAGTATGGCTTAATTTTTTTTGAGCAAATTTGTTTTTAGTATTTTTTAGAACATTATCTCTTGAAAAAAACTAGTTTTTTCTATTTGGTAATAATTATCACGAGAATGCGTACTCCAAAACATCCACTCCAGTGTCATCGGTGAAATTCTATGATTACCAGGTACCTATATCAATCATCAGCCGGTTATTTTTCCTAGAAGTCTAGGACATCGTGCTGAACATAAAAAATTAATAATAAAGCCATCTCCAAGAAAATCGGCCCCATTCCTCGGAGCGATCCCGGGTATACCCATCATCGGCGACTTGGTTATTCAGCTTCTGGAGATGACCTCGGGAGATTCACCATCTGGAGATGACCCATGATCGACATGTCTGTGGTCAGTACACTATACAATACAGGTATATCCAAGTGATTACTAAATGTATCCAGAATTGAATGCATTAAATTGCTTGTGTTCTATTTTACCATGCTCTCGAACCTCGATGTTAAGGTGCTTTTTCATGCAGTCGCTAGTCACTTGTTTTCAGCGACAAATGAGGTCACGTGGTACGATTTTGATTTTCCGCCACTTTAAGAATTGTAGCGTTTAGCGTCAATTCAAGCGACAAATGAAATATGTGTATCGAAAGTCGATGTATCGATATAACTATGTATACAATGGTGAAAAATAAATATGATACTTGTAATATATCAATAGAGAAAATCATGTCTAGTAAATACGATTATCAAATGTGGATTTATCAGTGTCAAAAAATTATCCGGCAAGCGCAAATTAATAGGCTTCGACGAAATAGGGTTATAACCACGCTTATACTTATTCCCCTTTTTTTTTTTCCCCTTTTTGTAAATTTTTTTTTTTTTTTTTTTTTTATGTTTTGGTTTTTTTTTTGGGGGGTTTTTTTTTTTTTGTTTTTTTTTTTTTTTTTTTTTTTTTTTTTTTTTCTATCATCATAACATAGTATAAAACAAAGTCGCTTCCCGCTGTCTGTCCCTATCTATCTACTACCTATGTATGCTTAGATCTTTAAAACTACGCAACGGATTTTGATGCGGTTTTTTTTAATAGATAGAGTGATTCAAGAGGAAGGTTTATATGTATAATACATGCATAATATAGTAGAGAAACACTGATAATTTTAGAGGTTTCTAATGTGATGTCGTAAATAAACACATTTTTTTCCGCTTACATTGCAAACGCTGGCTGAACCCTACGAGATAGATCAAAATAATGTACTACAGTATTGTACACCTTAAAAAGGTCTACAAAAAAGTCCGCGATGGTATATGTCTATCTCTTAGGGATAACCCACAATAACCATTTTTTATATTTAGTATAAGTGCGAAGACGGGGCGGGTCGCTAGTAATAAATAAAAGCGATATAAAAACAAAAGATTCTGGGTCCATCCATTATATGAATTGCGACTAGAATTTGGATTTTTTTGAAGCTGTGTTCCCGACACTTTTTTCATACTCATTCGATTGCTCGAATTACGTTGACGCTGGTAGACCCCGGCAGAGAAAAGCTAAACAAAATTTAGCTTTATCGCTACAATTCTTAAAGTGGCGGAAAATTCAAAATCGTACCACGTGACCTCATTTGTCGCTGAAAACCAGCGACTAGCGATTGCATGAAAATGCATCCTTATGCAAAATATTCAGTTTAGTCAAAATTGCAGCAATAAATTTAGTGAATGGTGAAAATTCTTCATAATATTTGATTTTGTCGCTCAAAATGATTTATAAAAAGGGACTCTAACTAAAACTGAGTGGCCTGGGAAAAGTGTATAAATAACTAACATTATTTTTTCACCATCTGCATACCTACTCCTGAGTTATCGATATTAGGTTCTGGCACACCCTGTATATTATAAGATTATCGGCGAGAAAAGATAAATAATAAATACAAATAAACAATTTCACCGGTGTTATAATTTTGATCAAGTGTGTGGATGTGTCAGTACAACATGAATTGGCCTCAATACTAAGTAGTGTTAGGTGTAATATGCCTAATACATACCTAATAAAATTAATTAAAAAAATATCCAAATTTCTTAAAAAAAGAAGAATTATCTAAAATTTGCAAGTATTGCAACGATAAAATTGCCACTGCTGTTATTTATAAGATAATGATAAAAATGATGTTAGGTACCATAAAAAAAAAACATTTATGTTATTACCTTCCTGGCGCTGATCGTACAATATTTTGTTGGAGTCCGCATGTTTCTGCGACGGTAACGGGGATGCAATTGAATACGCGACAAAACCGATTATTATTAAATTGTTAAGCATCTTTAAAAGCAGTGCGTCGAACGAAAATTAACCATCAACTGGTAGCATCAGAGCGCGCCCGTTTCGGACAAGACTCATTTTACCGCAAGATAAAACCAAAGGCGGAAACCAACGGGGGGAAAATGGGGTTAAAAGGCACGCTTTCCCATCCAACCAATGCAATAAATTGTAATGGTGCTAATTATAACATTGCGAAACAAGCTATTGTAATACTTTTTGGAAATGTCATTATTTTGTACACCTACATAAACCACCCGCCCCCCCCCCCCCCCCCCCCCCCCCCCCCCCCCCCCCCCCCCCCCCCCCCCCCCCCCCCCCCCCCCCCCCCCCCCCCCCCCCCCCCCCCCCCCCCCCCCCCCCCCCCCCCCCCCCCCCCCCCCCCCCCCCCCCCCCCCCCCCCCCCCCCCCCCCCCCCCCCCCCCCCCCCCCCCCCCCCCCCCCCCCCCCCCCCCCCCCCCCCCCCCCCCCCCCGTGTGTTTATATGTATATGTATAATATATATTATTATATATTCCAACATCTTTTTATAATTCAACAAATTTTGTTAGATGTTAAAAACCCTACATTATTTAAAACGCGTTATTTCTAAATCACGAATCTTTTTCACGTAAATGGTCTGACTTGACAATACTTCAAGTTTATTTTAAAAAAATTGCAGCGTCAACCGCAAATAAGGGCGTGGCAGATCCAAAGCAAGGACAGAAGAAAACGTTGAAATTGTTAGGCAAGTGATAACGGACAATCCAAGAACATAAATTACCCATCTGAGCTAACAAGTACATTTGCCCTATACAACGTGACAACGAATTTTGAAAGATGATTCGGAGCTCCATCCATATCGTCTGCAATTCACACAGGAAATTCTCGGAGCGGACGAACTTCTAAGACTACAGTTCTGCCAATGGGTTATTAACCATTTTAACAATAATGATGTTGTGTTTGAAAAAGTTTCTTTTTACTGATGAGGCTAATTACTTTGACAAACCATATACCTGAATTTCTATCAAAGTCTCCATTTTCCAGTATGTTCTATGGTATTTTGGATAATAATTTTCGCCGTTGTGAGAAAAGCAGCAATTTTTCTTAATTACAGTTCAAAGCTTCGTCTATATTCCTCTAAGAATTTCATTATAGTACCGCCCATGGATAAAGACGATGTCTATAACGGGAACCAGACTGTGTGATGCGAGTATACGACCTCTATTTGGTGCACTAGATGGAAACCGGAGCCGAAGACGGCAAATTAAACGCTCATCGAACCGGCTCACGGCACACAATTCGCCAGAGAGGTGAAGGTGACTTGTTTTTTTCCGTTCACATGGTATGTTTTTGGTACGACATTGGGTTTACTTAACTGTACAATATTCGCCAAACTAAATATCCTTCCTAATGAATATAAACGGTGTAACAACATAACAAATGCGACCCATTTCAGTCAGGTTTTTGCCCCAAATAATTAAAAAAAATCACAAAACCGTCAATAAACCTTGGATATCAAAAATTATTCCAACATCCACCACGAAAACTAAAACGAAATTGATAATTACTTTTATCTATACAGTGTTTTCAAAATAAGTACCTAGCAATAAAAATAATGATAATTGATACCAGCCATGGATGTCAAATTAGGTAAGTAGATTGAACTTATAATGTTAGTCCAGTGTTACACACCTCTTGAGATACAGAGTCCTAAGTCAATATACTTTTTTAATGCATAAATCAAGAATGCAAAATGGTATTTAAATCATATTTGGTGTGATTCTATGTGAAAATAGGAACCTACATTTATATGGGGCATAGGTTTGATCCTATGATTTTTAAAACAAATCAAGCTTGTCTCCTAAAATAAGGAAACTGATAGGTCTAATAATTATGTATTTATCATGGAAGCCATAATTTACAAAAAAAAAAATGCGGCAAACCACATTTTATTCACTTACACTCCCGAATTGTTCACATAAAGTCTTGGTACACCCTGAACATATAAAGTACAACGATAATATGAAGACCTCCTAACATCTTGTTGATGTCCAAGCAAAAATACACAAATTGCGACAGAAATTTATAAGCTAGTTTACATTTTCTAAAACCAGATAAACGTATTATACGTTTTATTAATTTAGAATGCTATTAATAGTTGACCCACTGACTTGATTGTATGTAAATACGTACTTATGTACATATATATGCTATATACGTTCATCTTTTTTAATTCCTACATCGATCGTCGTATAAATAAACATTTTTCTGTTTTTGATATTAGTTTGTGTTCGTATATAAAATTTTTACACGGAGTGATCTAGAAACCCCTTTGGATAACGTTTAAATTATTTCTCTTTTTCTTATTATAATACAATTGAATCGTTCGTTTCAAAAAACAACGCAAGTTAAAATTTTGCAAAATTGAGTTTTTGCAATCCTCCTGAAGAGTATTAACATCTTCTGTGTAAAAACCACAGAAGTCCCGTACACACTCTGTATCAATGTTGATTTTAGAAGACTTATGAGTTCCAGAGAGAAAATAAACCCAGAGAAAAAGAAATCTAAGCGTATATGTCCCTGAAAAGTACTACAAAGCCAAAATTTTATATATAAAAAAACGTGTTTGTCAGATAAAAGTTTTGGTAATCATATTCCAAAAGAACTTCCTGGTTAACACATTTAAAAAGAACAATCGTTGTTTCCATCCTCCTACATACCATTCCATTATAAGAAAGATAAGCAAGGAGTGGTGTTTGTTTAAACGTTTTTAGACCACCGAGAGGAGAAAACTAAGAGGGAGAAAGAGAGGAGAAAATTATCAAGATGTCTTTGAACACGACAAAGAGTACGATAATTACCGTCCATAGTTTATTATTAATATTACCATTCCTGTAGCCGTTGAATGAACCCTTTATCACAATAATAGTATTCCTTAAAAAATAAATTTTAAAAAAGTAATTTCCAAAATGGAGCGTTCCATGCAAACAATAAATCATCACATCACATTTTTTTTTGTCAAAAACCAACTCACAGTTTCGCATTTACCTTAACATTTCTTGTAGTCATCTAAATTGTTCATATTAAAATAATTCTTTCTTTATTGTAAAACATAATTTTGATATAAAGCAGTTTTTTCACTCCACGGAATATATGACTTTTTTTCTTTTATGTTTTTTTTAAATGAACGATTCGATTATTTGAAAGTTTTCAAATATAAAAAAAAATGATTTTAACACATTTTGATCTTAGTCGAACCTCTTTAAGTTCGAACATTAATCTGATTAAAGGACTTTTTGTTTGTTTTACTCTTAAAATGATACACGTCCAAGTTGATTTACATCTTAGCGTTAAATCATTCAGCCTCATTTATTCAATCGGATCGTTGTAATCATCGATTTGTAAAATAACCATTTAGTATTTATTTGAGATTAAATCTTTGATCTCTTCTCCGCATTGCTGGGATTACGCTCCAGATCATCTCCCATTGCAGTAGAAAAGTACCTACCATTATACAAGTAAAAACGTATGAATGAAGAATGAAGTATTGAATACTAATGGGAGAGTATCAAATTATGATTTGTTATGCAACCACGCTTGCATAATATATAAATAGTTTTTTTATACATTTTTTCTTTTTTGGCGAAGGGTGGCAAGGTGATATCCCATTTATTTTGTTAGTCAAAATAATAAATACTCCTAACAGGTAATGGTTTCACATACAATATAAATAAAAAAAAAAATACATTTAGCCACTAAAGGCTAATATTCCTACTATTCATTTGAAATAGAAAAATATCAGTTATATTATCTTCTTTTAATATTTATTTAAATATATCTCATCTTTTTTTAACTATAGCTGTGAAATATACCTTTGATTGTTTTAGCCAACATGACACAGACGTGACAATATTTTTGATCTAAAGCACTAGTGAAATTGAAAGATTCGATATTAAAGAGATACGAACATTTTAGACAGTGTGTTCCTCAAGCAGAATGTCCAAGCTTTTTTATTCCAAAAAATAACAAAGTCACTCTTACTTTACAACTAAACATTCTCATATGACGATCTACACACAGATCCATGAATTTGCTTAAAACAAGTTTGTAAAAGTGTCTTACCATTACAATTATTTTATGGAATGTTGTTTTTATAATTACCTGCATATATATATATCTAAATTTTCCCTCGATTCACAATTATTGGCAGGAATTTTCTATTAACAAAATAAGTAGGCTTTTCTTATATTTTTATTATTTTTTTTAAGATAATTTAAAATTGCATAAATAAATTAGGATCAACAAAAATAACATTTTGTTATTTGATTTGAGCATTTTAGTCTTTACATTAAAATCTAGTACTACATTCTATTTAGATTAATCTTCTGCGGATTCGGAAGAAGACGAGAGCGATGTGTCTGATGAAGCCTGCCTGAATCTGGATACCAAATTGCTAGCCAGTCTGCCAAAACCGTACCTGAAACCAAAAATTGAATACTTAAACACGCCATCTTTCTTTTAAAAATACCTCGGTGGCTCTGAATGTTACTGTGAATGTGATAGCTTGAATTTGATAGAATCAGAAACTGGCTTAAGGGGCAATTTCACAAAATTTACTAGAGTCTAGACTTTTTTAATAAAATGTATATTAACTGTCAGAACAGAAACAAATGCCACCATGTCACATAAGATAAGCTAAAAAAATATACACGGTTGTATTTAAAATAAGAAGTCGTCGAATAAGTTTTGTCGATTTTCAGTTAAATCAGAAGCTGTAAATAATGTCTGTTAGGTTGAAAAAAAGCCGTATATTAGTACATTTTTTACACTGTTAATTTTTGAAAGAATAATGATATTACTATAGTAACAAATAACATATGTACATAAAATACAATGCTTATATATTAGAATGTCTCCAACAAAGGGTATTTCTGATTTTGATTCTGAACAAGAGCAACCATACATATGCATTTATTTCTTAAAAAGCTTCCTATTTATAAAATTTCTTAAAAACATATTCAAATATTCAGTCATAAATTGGAGGTCCTTGAATCAGGGAAAATATTTAAAACGTGTGTAAAAATGTTATTTGGGCACTTTTATATTGTTACTGCAAAAAGTATATTTTTGTCTATGGTTACTGTGATGTTTTTTTTGCCAACTTAAATTAAACTCTGTCGCCAAATCAGCCAACAAATTAAACGTCTGGAAACCATTCGCCAACTAAGTGGGCGTGTTCTTAAAATCAACCAATTTTGCTGGATGGCATTGCTGATGGAAAAAAAAGAAAATGACGTCCCTATTTTTGCGGGGGTTTTTTTTTTTTTTTAAAAAAAAAAAATTTTTTTTTTTTGTTTTTTTTTTTTTTTTTTCTGCCCCCCCCCCCCCCCCCCCCTGTGGGTTTTTTGGTGTGGGGGCGGGGGGGGGCCGGGGCCCCGGGAAAAAAAAAGGGAAAGGTGTTGTTTCTTTGTCTTGGGGGGTGGGGGGGGGGGTGGTGGGGGAGGGGGGGGGGGGGGGGGGGGGGGGGGGGGGGGGGGGGGGGCGGCGGGCGCGCGGGGGGGGGGGGGGTTGTGGGGGGTGGGGGTGGGGGGGTGTGAGAGAACAAAACTTTCCCCCTTTGTGGGTTATAACTTGCCAAATTTTAGATTATATTTCTTCATCCATCAGTTCCATCAACATAAATCGTCGGTGGAAAACAATGAATTTAAGGTGTCAACCAACATTACTTCATCAGAAACAATGAACGAAAAATGATGAAATTATACATCCAAGAATAGTTTAGGTGGAGAATGATTCATTTGGTGGCAGTGGCGGCCGGTGATAAAGGGCACAGGGGCACTTGTCCAGCCCAAATTTCAATAGAAAATATTTCTTTTGTGTTAATTTACTATAAATTACTGTTACAATAATATCAATTAATTGTATACGACAAACTATTCATATTCTAATTATTATTTCTTTTATACCACAAATAATGATTTTTATCAAATATATCTGACAGACTGTCGATCGAGCACCGAGCCACCGTACTCTGAATTCCTCGCATTTCGCGCGCGTGGGCTGGGCACACAGTTTCCCAGCCCTCGTTTTTAATCGGGCTTTTTCGGTGACTGGTAAAGTTTGGCGACGATTGCAGATACTGCAGACAGAAAACGTCGTTAAATCAATTGAACGGGTCCCACTTGTTGAGTGACCGTTTTTAGTGTTTTATTTTCTTCGCTGAGAAGTGTGTTTCTACTGTGTTTGATTGTGAAACGTTTCAAAATGAATTCGGTGGACTTTTTATTGACTAATAAAGATATTACATACGAGATCCGAACGGAAATTAAACGGTTAGGAAGACCGATACCCGATTTGATTATTTACAAAATAGACGTAGGAAAATCGCGAAATTATTCACGAAATTTTAATAGTAGTGTCTACGACAGATTTAAGTGGTTATGTGGGTGTCCTAAAAGAAACAAACTGTTTTGTTTTATTTGTTTAGTGATGGGTGGCAACCGCAGTGCATGGACTCAAGAAGGGGTGAGTGATTTAAAACATTTAAATGAACGAGCTAAGAAACATGCTAGCTACAATGAAAAACATTTACATAACATCTTAGATTTTAGTGTGTTGGGAAAGGTAGACATAAGGCAACAGCTTGATAGTGCTTATCATGAAAATATAAGACGTCACAATTAAAATGTGGATAAAAACAGACATATTTTAAACCAAATAGTTAATTGTATTAAATTTTTGTTAACAATAAGGATAGGCGAGCTGATTTCCTCTACAAATAACGGCAAGATACCTATATACATTTTTTTTCACATGTTGCGACCCATTATTTTAATACATTTATGCCCTCAATATTCGTGATTAAATATTATTTCAAAAAATTACCACATCCCAAAAATTATTCTTGTGAAAGTCTATATTTTTGTATAAAAAGAATTTTTCATTGAAATTCTCAAGTGTCAGTAAAACGCATGACCTTGAAAATTTTAAAAATTTTCGCCTGCTGCGCCATTGGTAGCTAATGAGTAATCCTACTGATACACCCTATGCCCACCCATGTAACACACCCACAAGCCGCCACTGTTTGGTGGATCCATCAGTGATAAAACAGCACGCCCAATTTGTAAATTTGTTGGCACCAAAATTGATTAACACAATTGTTGCTTTAACAGAGAGGACGAATAAACCAAACGGATCTTCGGATTCATTCTTGCAATGCGGCACAATACTCACGGCAGTTGCGATGCTCCTGTAGCCGGCCTCCTGACCCTCCTGCACCTGCCTTTCTTATCTCGCGCAAAACCGGTGGAGCACCTTCTCAAATGGACGATCTCGCCCTCTACAGGCGCACCCTGCTTATGAACCTCTTCACCAGGCACAACGCTCAAGGGAGTTTCGATGATTTGTACTTTTATTTTACCAGGTGGATTGAGTTCTTCAGTGACGTTCTTGTTCGTAGTAGCGGAACCGACTAGTTCTACTTTTATCTTGTCGGAATTACTTGTAGTAGCTGGCTTTTCGGTCTTGTCTGCTTCGTTGGCGGAGTTGGACGACTGGGCGGGTTTTTCTGAGGGTGTCTGCTGCTCGACGTTAGTGGGTTTTTCTTTCGGAGGCTGGGTCGTGCTAGGCGTGAGGATGGGGTAGGGATGGTTGGAGGGTTTCACGGTTTGAGGGTTAGACGGTTTCTGCGGGGCGGGGGGTGGTGGTAGAAATCGATTGGGTGGTGGAGGACGTCGCTTGTGATGAAGGCTTCTGACTACCGGGTTTCACGGTGAAGTCTGAGTAGTCGTAGTTGTAGTCATAGTCCTAGAAAAGAAAAAGGAATGTAGTTGGATGTAAGCAACAGTAGCTTTGCCCTTGGCCGCAGCACACAAAACCTAAAATTATGCTCAACTCTTTTATAGCTGCAGCCGTGAACACTTCGAAAAGTTCCGTTATTGTTCGTGGGTATCTTTTATATCCCTGGGGCAAGGGCGTAGCCAGTAAAAACCAAAATAGTCGGGGGATTGCGCTTGCCTCCAATGACCTTTTTTTTTGCTTTTTTGTTTAATCTGTAAATGGGGGACCAAACATTAAATTTAAGAAGGGTGCTTTCTTGTCTGGAACTGGGAAACAATACTTTAGAATGATTTTAATACTTTAATACATATACCAATTAGATTAACCCATTTAGACAAACCGATGAAGCTAAGCGAAAGCCCACATTGATACCCAGGCTTGTAGGCTCATCTAGTATTTCGTAGAGTTTGCCGTTATTTATGAAATTTATTACTGGCAACAACGTGCTACAGAGGCGTACCATCATAAATGCAATACACGAAAGTAACTACGGTAGACATTCAGAAGTTTGCCATATTTTATTATGAAATTATATCACACTATTCAATGCAGTGCATATAACGGAGGTTGTACAACAGCACCAACTGACACGTGACTACTGCGATCAAATTAAATTGAGGCAAACCCCATCAAATGCTATACGAGTTGCTTATGTGTCGTGTCTCCGGATGCCAACTTTAATTTTGAGTAAATGCATAATGGTGGATAGAAAAAGCAAAAGCAAAACTGGTGAGCACGTGACATGAAGCATTTCTTTTTTTAAGTAAAATTATAATATAATTAATACTGTGGGTGCACTGTCGGGTCTCCTGATTCGTACACTTTCGTAATTTCAGAGTAGTTTGTGTTTCCTCGATCGCGTTGCTACTGAATAGCAAAAAACTGTGAATTTCTTGTTAAGTGAAACTACATAATTTAAAAAATGTTGACTAACCTAACCTATTTTATTTATCTATTTAAAATGAATGTGTATTTTTTGTCATTTGAATAAAGTAAATAAAGTCAAATTTTTCCTAAATACGGCCCTGTTTAAATGGTCAAAACTTGTGTTTCCTCCAAGTCCAAACCCTGAGCTTCAATTGTTCTCATGCAGAACATATGGCCACGCTTTATTTAGTTGGTCTGTTGTTTTTATACTAACTGCTTAATAAAATTACATTGAGCTGTAATATTTTTATAATTATTATATTTAGTGATATGATATATTTTAAATAATCACCATGTAAATACAAAGTCTTTTTTATACTTGTAGTTTTTTTAAATTTCGAGATCTGTAAAAGTTATGGTAATTTGAATTTTTATTTCAACCCAGCTTATCGTTTTTTAGATTTCACAAGTAAAATAAAAAATTTTACAAAAAGCACGAGAATAAAATGTTTTTACATACACTTGGTAATTGTGAAAAAAATAAAATCTGGTGAGGTAAATATATATGAAAAAAAAATTAGAGGTGGGCAACTGGTAAATTTCCTATTAGCTAATTTACTTAAAAAGGTAAATTTCGGTAATAAACAAAGAGTAATAAACACCAAGAAGGAAATTAGGAACTGAATAGAAAATCTGAAACAAGTTAACAAGATCATTTTAAAGAAAGGTTGATTTACTTAATTTTATGTACAAAGTTTCTTATGTATATGAATTTAGATTTGTTAAAATATCTTTGTAAAAATAAGTTTTATCATTTCTTTATTTTATTTTAAAAATGGTTTTCCTTTTTTTGGATGAAATAAAATATAATTCTGTAAATAACTTAAAATAATTCTTATGTAAAATATTCTTGGAGATGTAAAAACTGTTATAAGTATTTACATAACCTATACAATGTTAAAATACATACGCACATGCCCTAGATTTGGTAATGTTCTGAGTTTTCTGGGTTTCCTCAGAACTGTAAAGCAAATGCGTTACCGAAATAATCTTGTCGCTCCCAGTGCGCCATGGCAAATAATAATAATAGCCACTCCTTCCCGCACAGGTCCCTGAGAGGACCTAAGGGGTTACTCTTCGGAGTAATTATAGGGTGAGTATTATTATTATTATTATTATTATTATTATTATACGTACATATACGTGTTTCTATTCTTAGAAAGCTCTCTGCACAGAAAACTTTTTTTTTGTAACTACTTAAATAACTAATTAATCAAATAAGTAAACTATTAACCAGGCTTTTAACTATTAAAATGTTCACGTCTATTTAGTCAATATCATCTTGATGAAACACGAACATCATGACTAAATATGATTATTCTTTTGTCATTTTCCATTTTTTTTTTTAATTTCGGTAATTTTGAAATACCTACCGTCAACTCATACAACTTTGGCCACCCCGTACAACTATGTGCCACTCACGTTTTTTGAACGTTTGCATGCTCTAGTGATTTTTGGGGTGAAGTTATGAGTTTGGAAAAATTCCCAAGTGTAGCGTGATAGCAGAGGCGCAGGTTCACCAATACAACAGGCTTATCAGTGAACCTCAGTGGCAGTGACACAATGGTTATCAGTTTCCCGTTTTTACTCAGTTTAGTGATTGTCCAGTGTAGTCTCAGTGAGACTACACCAGTTGTAATTAGTTCACGAATCTGATAAGTTTATATATTCTACCCTATAATTTCAGCTACAAATGACCATATTAGGCTTTTTCAAAAGTGCGTTATTTTCTGCGCAACGTCAAAAATGGGAACATCAGGGTGCAACTTAGTGCAATCGTCTTTGGCACGATGTTGCAAATTACAACTTTGTGCCACCAACTTTTCCCTTTTCATGCATTGAAATTAAAGGTTTTCTTGTTTTTTGTTTTTTTTGTCTTGGTTTTCTTGCTAAACTAACTTTTAGCCAAGACTGAAAGTTTTGAGAAATTTTATAATGCAAAGTTTATGAAGGTCACTTCAAGAAGGAAACGTTATTTTCTACATAGTTATCTAATGTATTGAGCCTTTGAGCTTCCTACTGTTGTGGTATTGAGTGAGAAAAAATATTTTGAGAAGTTTTATTTTGTAAATTTTGTAAAGGTTACTCTTCAAGAGGAAAATGTTATTTTTTATAGTTATTTTTATAGTTTTTATATAGTTATTTTACGTCATTTAACCACCTCTAAAAAAATTCCAAAACCTCATTTGAAGTTTTTTTTTGCAATTATAGCCGTTTATTTAGGTCTAATCGCCCTCTAAAATATCATGGGTGGGTCTTATGCCCTTACAGAAACACGAATTTAATATTGCACCAGGCGTCACTGATGAGTCAAGCGCTCCGCTCTAAACGCCCTGTAGAAGGCGCCGCAAAGAGAAATCCACTCACCCCCAGCCCTCCGATGGAGTCTTCCCCGAGGAGCGCGATGATCTGGAAGTCCTTCAGATGCAGCTGGATGTTGTAGTCGCCCGTCTGCTTCTGGTCGTACACCGTCTGCGGTCCCGACGCCTTGCCGTAGTGGTTCTTCGACCTGGGGGCGCACCGGCGCGTCGGCAGGGCGACGAGCGCCAGGAGCACCCAGCAGAAGACGCGCATCATGATCCCCATATCTCGAGGCGACGGACGGTGCTCGCTGATGGCCGGTCTTCGGGTTCTTCCCAGTCGACGTGCTGCTATCAACTGAAGAGACGCCGCCTGAAGACTGTCCCAAACCACTTAGGACGCGCCAGTGGCGTATCTCAAAATTTTTCCGGGAGGGGTACCTGTCTTTAACGTAAATACAGATTCACCATAAATGGCAACCTCCCCCCTCTGTACTTGGGCTATTTTTGATAAAAAAAATCATCAAACTATTTTACACAGTATCATCCCCATGCATGTTTGCCTGCCGACGCCAAATATGACCCTAGTTTTGCCTCTAGATGTCGGATTATTTTCTACAATCAAAAAAATCCTAAAAATCCATACAATTGTAGATATTTTTGGCTGTAAAAAAAGCTGACGTGTAGAGACACTGTTAGATTGTATTTCAGTGGGCAAACATAGATAGGAATATAATAGTTTAATCTGTTGCACAGAATGCTTTGCTTTTGCGTGTCATTTTCTAGCAAGATTTTTTACGTAATTATAAAAAAATGTAATGAACTTAAAAACAAATGAATTACAAGGGTATACTTAACTTTTTTAAATGAAACACCCTATATGTCACTGGAAAATCGGATTCTCCGTGTTTTTTTTTCTGATTTCAGCCATAAAAGATTTCATGTATAGGTATCTATCTCCCTTGTCTCGTGATCTAGTTTTGCTGATATTACCAAACAAAAATCAGCTATAAGCCTCATTTTTGCAATAGCCCCTTAAAAAAATCAAATGGCGTGAGATTAGGATATGGTGAATCACCCTGTACCACGGCATAATTCAAGATTGAGTAAAGTGGGATATAAAAAATGGTTCCTCTGACTTCTTATAAAAGTTTTAGTTAACTGTTGAAAGGTTGTTTTAACCAATAATGAAAAATTATCTCTCTCCTTAAACTAATAGTATAATTCGTGGGTAATACACTTAACGTGTGAGGTCAATAATCAGAAAAAAAATAATGAAAAACTAAATTTTTCAAAAAAGATTTCTTTAAATATGACAAGGTAACTCATAAAAGCCTGATACTGAACTTGGTGTAACAGTATACCCCAAATGTTGGAACCTATTACTTTCAATTTGCACAATTTCAAGAACAGAGGAGAGGTATCGCAGATACTGACTGGTTAAAAGCTGTGTTCCCACTGCAACTTGGTTATGCCGTCCACGTCATTGTGTTACAGTCCATGGGAAGCATTTAGAACATTTGAACTGATTTGGCAAAGTGTAACAAAGGTCCAATCATAATAAATGAGCTACAACTTTGTTTCTCCGCTGAAACCATATATATGATCCTAGTTTTGCCCCTAATGTCAGCATTTTTTTCTACAATCAAAAACACCCTAGAAATCCATACATTTTAATTGATTTGACAAAATTTAACCAAGGTACAGCCATAACAAATGAGTTACTACAAATTTACTGATTTGTTGCTTCGTCTTCGCCAAATAAAAATTAAATCGTGACCTGACCCTTTTTTGAAAATCACGACGCACGTCTCTGCCAATCAGGTTTGCTGTTTATGTCGAATTTTTAATAGCGAAAGCCTCCTGAAAAAAAAATCAATTAGTCAACTCCTGGGTCCGATCACACATCCCACATCGACGATGGTCGTTGACTTGGAGCAAGATGCAAGATCAAGGCCACGGAAGGTCAAGAAGAATTCTGTAGGGGTCTCACGTTTGGCACGGATGTTGGGGGCATTCTGTGATACCGCTAGGTTCTTCGAACTTGTGCATTTCTGAAATTGTAGAGTTCAAGCCTCTGCGTTTACTAGGCGATTCAAGATATGATCCTGCCTTGGGCTGCGGTGTGCTGTAAAATACAGAGCATCGTCTTTTTTTGTTATCATAATTTAAAGTTGATAAAAGTTAGATGGCTTGCATGACAGAAATAAGGTGTAACAGTTCTGGATCAAAATACCACGTCTTCCTCACTTAAATTGAGTTTTATGTTCAAGGTAATTTTTGGCATATTTGGTAATGATCAGCAAATGTTCTATACCATGAATAATTTTTTATCCACAGAACTTTGAACAATGTTTTCGCTTTGTCGAAAATGAAGAATATAAGGAATACCATCAGCATGTAAACATCATTGTATACTCGTATCGTAAACCTACCCCATTAGGTAGTAATCATAAATTACTACCTAATTTTAATAAAAACGAAAAAATATGTAAGGATAATAATTTTGTAGCTATAATAAATCAGATACATATACTATGTACAAAATAAAAACCGATGCACGTCACCGATTATTAAAATGCAATGATACCACCACCCAGGTATATTGAAATAAAAACTACAATGAATTGTTTTATTGAATTTTACTGTTTGTACTGCATATTCGTTGTTATGCAGTTGGCAGGAGATCCGAAGTTGCCGTGCCGAAGTGTTATAGTTGTCAATAACATCTTTGATACGCTATTTTCAAAACAAACGAGACAATAATGGTCCAATGCTACCCTTAACAGCTGTTAGAAAGGTAATTCAAGTATAAAATTAAAATATTAATTAAAATTACAGTCCGTGTGTAGCAGCAGTCCTAAACTTGAACAAGAAAAAACGAACTTTTGAAATCACCTAGAAAGCGTAATTCTACCAAGATGGTTACAAATACTGTAGCATTGGATACGAATGCTATTCGTAACACAAATACTTGACTATACTGCACTAGTTGTAATGTGTTACAACGAATGGTGTAGTTAGTGAGAAAACCTATATTTTTTTTTATGTTTTTTTAAAAATCTCAAAACTTTCGTGAGCCTTTTTTTCTACTAATTTTTCCCTCCCGTAAAAAACATATTTACTGACTTTTATTACCAATTTTTCCTTTTTGTACTTGATTACAATCTACTTAATGAAGATGCAGAAACATGCAGGATAAAAACCTTTTGATTTTTATGAATGGAATTATTTGTCATCAAATTCATAAAGTAATTAGTGTATGGTTACTAAGTTATAAGCATTTTACACTAGCAATAACCAAACCACTCTGACATTGGGATTTCTCTTATTGAGTTGAATTTTCTCAATAAGCATTTGCTTGAACAATCAACAACTTATTTTTATGACTATTTTTAATAAATTTGAAAAGTCAAAAAAAGGACCCTTTAGAATAAGTCCATTATCAATGAAATGGAATACATTTGTATAAAAAATGTTGAAAAAAGGAATATCATTAGTTATAGTTTGGTGGATTCAAAATTCGTTATAAGACTACTACAAAGGTAAAATTTTAATAAAAGGAAAATCGATAAATTAATGTAGATCGTATTTATTAAATTATAGTACATCTTAACATTAAAAATAACACTCCAAATCAGTCAAAATATATAAACAGTATACAAAAGCTAATGTTCTCTTCTTCTGCCTACGAAAGTCCTAATAAACCCGGGAATCCTGTGCCTCCTGAAACAAAGGTTCACTGTAACAAATCATGAAATATTTTATTTAATATTATATAACATATTTTTTAAAAAAGAGATACGTCACATTGTATAAAGAGTAGATTATTTTTTGTAGTGATTTAATAAAAGCGTTTTCTACATATTTAATAAATTAAATTAGGAAACAAATATGTGCTTTTACACGTCTTGTTACCATTGGTGTACATATTATGTAATAAAATATAATATACGTAATATGTTAACTTATTATTTCATAAATAAATCATGTTAGACAAAGATATCAAAAAAAAAACCTGGACGTTTTCCATGAACTACTATACTTTTCTCGTAGTTCGGTGTTTCGTGGAAAACGTCCAGTTTTTTGTTTCTAGGCCGAAGGTTCCAGTACCCACTCCAGGAAAAAATATCCACTTAAAATGTTCACATAAATAATATATTTGAATATAATTTTTTAATAATTATTTTCAAAAAGTTAAGTTCTAATTGGCTGGAAATCTACTAATACCACTAAAATATTAGGGAACAGTATTTTTGGTTATTTTTGGCTTATACAAAATGGTGTTTTATTATAATTCTAATAATGCCCAAAACAGTTCAAATACAATCATTTCGTATCAAATAGCGTTTCTTCAGAATTTTATTCTTTGAAAGTACCTCGTAAAAATTAGTTCTCCAAGCATTTGTTCTAAATTACATTTCAAGTGTTACTTTAACTAAAAGTACAAAAAATATTAAGTAGCTTTTAACATTACAAAAAGACTGCGGCCACTCTTTATCGAAATGCTATACTGCACTTATCGAGAGAGACGATCCCATTGTCAGAAAAATCAAAATCAAAATCCTTTTAAAGCTGTCACTCTAGTTGTAAAAGAAAACGACTAAAATAAGATTTACACCTTACCTCTTGACCGTCACTTGTCTGGTCTTCTCGTTCTCGACCCTCGTCACCAAATTCTCCTCCCGTCCCGTCTTTGGCGGCAAGCTAGTGGTGGTGCTACTGCTAGGAGTCTCTGGGACCACGACGGGCGCGTCGACGTCGTCCGGCTTTACCGGCTTCTGCGGCTTCTGCGGCTTCATCAGCTCCTCGATCTCGACCGTCGGATCGACCAGACCCGGCTCCAACAGAGCGATCGCCGCGAGCACGGCGTCGGGCGGCGCGAACACCAGCGCCACGCCGTCTACGTTCACCCTGTAGTTTTCCGTGCCGTTCTGGCGCTGGTCGTACACCTCGTCGAATCTGCCCCAGTCGTAGACGGTGTTGTGGGTGTCGTTTCTTGCGGAGCTCTTCGTCGAGGGGCGCAGGTACCGCGCGAAAAGATCGCCGTCGCGGCCAGGAACAGCGTGAGGCGGTAATCGATCATTTTCGCCGATGTGTGACCGAATGTTCTCTCGGTGCTAGCAGGTGAGAGAATGTACAAAATGCAAGTCCATCCAGGATGGATGGATGGCAGACAACGGATCGGCTTCCTCGGGCAATTTTGGCGGGAGGCGGGCCGGGTTTCATACAGGGCGATATCCGTTAAGTAAGCGTTATGTTAAGGCCTCTTTACAGGTCACAATTTTTCTTGCGAACAAGCCACTGCATTTTCTTGCAAACAAGAAAAATTGCAGAACTTTTTATTGCAACCCCGGAACTGTAATTATGGCAGCTATTTACAATGGTTAATTTTTTGAAGTGACAGTTGACATTTTTTAACATGTTATCAACTGTTTGATATAGCCTCAACGTTCAACGCGCGGTGACGTCATTTGTGTTATGTTTTGTGATATCTAAAATTTCTATATTTTGTGGCCTCAAAAGTTTCACCAGATTAAATAACTCCGTATATCTTCACCATGCCTCGTATGTCTAGATAAATAAATATACTCATTTTCTCTATTTAACCATGGTTTAACCCACCACCTTATTGGTATTTCCTTTCTTTGCTCTTCGTCTTCTACCATTAATGCTGATGCAAATTACTAATAACATTGTACTGATGATTGCTTCAATTTTTCTTTTTCTTATGTTACGAGGTGTGGCTATTAAATAACCAAACTGCTGTCATAACACTTTTTATTCGTTACCAATTACAGTAGCAACTTTTTCGCCTTCAATGTACTCCCCTTGGCGATCTCTATATCACTCCATACGACTTTTCCATTGATGAAAGCAGTGCTGGAAGTCTGCTTCTGTCAGCTGGTTCAGAACCTCCGACGCTTTTGATTTAACCGCTTCCACACTTTCGAGTCATCACAAGTAATCACCTCAGCGTGAATGTCAGCGCAAATGTTCATTCTTGATTCCTTTTGCTCGGGAGTGAGGAGTTTTGGCACCATTTTTGCGCAAACTTTGCGCATGTTGAACGATTCACGCAAAATCTTCCGAATACGTTCTTTGTCGATTCCTGTTATTTCAGCAAGCCCTCGGATGCTTAGACGACCATCTTCGCGGATTAATTTACCACTTTCTTCAACGTTCTTGTCTGTTTTTGACGTTGAAGGCGTTGACGTTGAAGGCGGATCTTCTTCGGTCGTTTCACGTCCCTCTTTAAACCGTTTAAACCATTCAAAAACTTGTGTGCGGGATAAGCATTCATTCCCGTACACTTCTTGTAACACATCATAAGTTTCTGTAAAAGTTTTCCCCAGTTTAACAAGAAACTTGAGATTAACCTTTGGTCCATCTGAACACTTAACAATTTTTCGACGCATCACTGGTGCGTAGACTAATTCAAACGACTGCTACACTCAAACTGAGCGACCCACTGGCTTGTTCAGCGAGCTTAGGGTAGGGAAAGTCGACACGCTCGCAGTGCGCTGGTAGCAGCAACAGTTCGGTTATTTAATAGCCACACCTCGGATTATTCATATTTTAATAAAACTTCCGTTCTTTTTGCTATTCTAGCCTTCCATTTGGGTTTAATAACCCCCCTAAAATCTGGTGTGGGTTCCATGTTTCCTTACGAAAATACGAAAATTTAAAATTCCAGCAGCCGCACTGCACGCAAGCAAAAATACCAGTTTGTCCAACAAAAAAAGTTTTTAATT
The DNA here is from genome assembly GCA_029963805.1 of Aromia moschata. Taxonomy (NCBI): domain Eukaryota; kingdom Metazoa; phylum Arthropoda; class Insecta; order Coleoptera; family Cerambycidae; genus Aromia; species Aromia moschata. The sequence continues at coordinate 1,507,227 of JAPWTK010000040.1, forward strand.
TCCTTTCTCAGTCCACTTTTCAGTACCTTGTATAGAGACATCCAAAAAAAACGTCATCAAAGTTGGCCGAGAAAAAAAAAGACGTATTTCTATTCTTAATCGAATGTATAACCTTATTTACTTGTCAAGACTGTCACATCATATGACAGCCATTGTTTATTTTACAAATTGTGACAGTCACTTGTCAAAAGTTTTACATAACCAAAAAGCTTAGACATGACCGCTATTTCCATCTCTCTCGTTCATAGCCAGAGCGCAGAATAGAATATTCTGTGGCCTGAGTTGATGACGTTTTTTTTGGATGTCTCTATAGTTTAGATAAATTATTATCAAAATTTATTAGGGCTTTTCACATAGATACATTATCTAGTTGAATAATACAAATGTGTACCTTTAGATTTAAATTTGAAGACATACCAAATACTTACAGAACACATACTTACCTATGGATATACGAGGTATGTAAGTTAAGTAATTAGATTTTTTTTTTTAATTTTTTTTACTCGAATAGAATTACAATTCAGTAGTGTCTCCCTCAAAATAACTTCCTTGGAATGCCACACAGCACTGGAGACGGTTCTTTCATTCCTCATAGCAGTGCTGGAACTCATATACTGGAATAATCTTAAGCTGCTCGGTTACAGCCGTTTGAATGTTTTCTATGATACCAAAATGAGGTCCCTTGAGATGATTTTTTCAATTTCGGGAAGAAAAAAGTCACAAGGAATCAAGTCAGGCGAATAAGGAGGCTGAGGAGCCATCTTAGGAGGAGTATTCCACCTCCAGCAGGAATATTTTTACTGCCTAAAAACTTGTTTACTGAAATGGCTGAGTGAGAAGGCGCATTGTCGTGATGTAACATCCAGGTGTTTTTGATGTTTGGTCTCACACGCATGACTCTTTTTCGAAGTTTTTCAAGAACCTCTCTGTAAAAGTGTTGATTTACTGTTTGGCCTGGAGGCACAAAGTCTTTGTGGACAATTCCCTGGCTATCAAAAAAGCAAATCAGCATGCATTTGATCTTCGACTTGCTCATTTTTGCTTTTCTGGGTCTTGGAGAGCTTGAAGTGTGCCATTTGCCAAGTGTGCGCTTGGTTTCTGAGTCGTACTCAAACACTCAAGTCTCATCACCAGTAATGACACGTTCCATAAAATGGGGATCATTTTCAATCGATTCCAAAATGTCAAGACACATTTCTCTCCTCATGTCCTTTTGTTCCTGCGAAAGGTTTTTGGGAACCATCTTTGCGCAGATTTTTCTCATCCCCAATTCGTTAGTCAAAATCTGATTAACAGTGGTGTGATTCAAATTTAACTCTTCCACGATCATTCTTGTCGTCAACCGACGATCTGAACGCACAAGATCCCGTATTCTATCGACATTTTCATCGGTTCTTGAAGATGAAGGCCTTCCGCTGCGTGGTTCATCTTATCGACTTTCTTCCTTCTGAGAATGCCTTAAATCTCCGAAAAACCTGGGCTCTTGAAAAAAAACACTATTTCTGTAGGCGTGTTGAAGTTTTGCAAAAGTATCCGTTGCACTGTGTCCAAGTCTGAAGCAAACCCTGATAGCTCAACGTCGCTCAAAATTAATATCAATATTTTTAAAACGTACTAGAAAAAAACGGTTTACGAAAACAGTCACAAAGAACAAACAAACGATTCTAACAAGTTCAAACTTGTACTGAAGGTGCACTACATGGTATCCTACCGCCCTTTCAAGTCCCATCACCGCAGTATTGCTAGGTTGGGCGCTATGTTGCCAGTCTCATTACTTAATTTACACACCTCGTACCTTGTGATTATATTTGACATAAGCCTCAAATAGGTTCACCTTGTGGTTGCCTCTGTTCATTTACTGTGTATTTTTCAATATTGTTAATTTTAATCCTATTGTTTATTATTCAATTTTTGTGTTATGGTATATAAACTATGTTATACTTTTCTTTTTTTTTTTTTTAATTGCGGTAGTCTAGATAAAAGGGACATATTTTTTTTAATTTCAATTTATTGTACTCAATCTATTTTTTTACATTCCATTAAAATGAGTAAAATCAATTTGTAGGTAATATTAATATAACCTAATAGTTATTGAGATTCACAATGTTATTTTTTACAGTGGAAGAAACGTGTCTAGAAAAGGTTTATGATATCGATTTTTGGCATGAAGAAGACTCAACATTCCTAACCAATGCAATTTCTTCATTTTATGTTTTTTTTTTATTTCAATTAATTTACGTTATGCAGTTTTTTTTTCGACTGTCATAGGCGAAAATATTTGCCATCGGTTAAAAGTTATTTTTAAGAGATGCACCCTGTAAACGGAAGTTATTGTTGCTGCGACAGCAGGCAGGCTAGTGGCCAACAGAAAAAGGGATTTTTTTACCGCACATCATGTTTTACACGTTATGTTATGAAGCTTTATACAGTTACGAAGTAACTGTGAGCTGGTTTTAATACTGGAATTATTCAAAACGTGTCGGGTTCACATAAGAACATGAAACAAATGCCGTTCATCGACAGGGTGACCAGGTCAGTGCGGGTCAGATTGCGTATTTTAGTCCGCGCTGTTTGGTAAATTCCAATAAAATGAATCTCATAAAGAATAATATGGGTGTCATAAAATTTCCATTGAGTTCGCATAACGGTTCCAGCCCAACCCACACTTATTTAAATGTTTTTAAACCTGGTAGCCACTTTGATTTAAATGGTCAATTACACAGGTCTACAAAATAATATCTTTTTCTGTTCCAGGAACTAAACCTGTCAAATCCGAAGTATTTTTTTTTGTGCCGAAACCGAATTTTTAACTCAGAAAACTTTCTAAAGCGTAGATTCTCAGTAAATCCCGTTTTTGTGTTGTCAAAATACGTTTTTATGCGATATAGATGTTTTTTAAATATTATAATCATTTCTTAACCAAGCATGTCATTCCCGAAGTATTTTTACGCTCTGAATACGATTCCGTTGTCAAAATTTGTGCTAGACCCTTCCAATTCCTATAAAATGAGAATTTAGGGTGAAAGTAGCCCAAAAATGGAAGAATTTGTGTTTTTCAAGAACGTATGACCAGACATGTCATTTCCGAAGTATTTTTACGAGATGAATACGATCCCGTTGTCAAAATTTGTGCTAGATCTCATGATCATGCCATAAAAATTATTTTGAAAGGTTGAAATGGTTCTACTACAATTAGTGTAGTGTTAAAATTATCCTGATTAATATTATAAAGAGTTAAAGGCTCAATTGGTTCTGAAAATACATATATTTATTGTTGCTGTGAGCTTGATGTGGCAATGTATTTGCTATTGCAGGTTTCCTGGAACCTGCTACTTCGGGACTTGATCAGAAAGTACAACATAGATAAGAAAGTTGGAATCCTTAGGCTGAGCGCATACTGGAGCTGCGCGCAAAGCAGAGATGAGAGCAGTGAGCAACGCGACGAAAACAAACCAATGTTTTCCTGTCTGAACACGCATACTGACGCTTGCGTCGGAGATGTAAGCACGCTTGTATATTAGAGCAAAGCGACGCGATCAAACATTTTTGTTTTCTCTGCTCTCATCGTTGTGTGTTTTGATTATTGAAGATTTTGATTGATTGATATATTATGAATATTGAAGAATTAATTAGTTGTATTTTTGTAAAAAATGCTCTGTGGGACCAAAAAGACACAACAACTTACCGTAATGTAACTGCAACACGTTCTGTAGGGTCGATAGATAGATTCTGATTACTATTTGTCCATTTTTTCAATAACTTATATTTTGTTCCCTCCAAAATATGATCGAATGTGGTAATGCTCATTCTAAAATATGAATGAAACTGTTCAGGATGTTCTCGTAACTGACTATAATACAAGTGATGAAATGTGACAGGATTTAGTAGCCTTCTTTTTGTTCATTAAATACCAAATTTTTAACGAAGAATTTTCAAATAATAATAAATCCATCATTGAATACGATGTAAAATCGACTACTGAACTCCTCAGTATGTGCACCCAAACTCGTTCATCGTCGCGTTGCACTTTATCGCATTGCTCTCCGCTCTCATCTCTGCTTTGCTCACTGCTCTATTATGCGCTTAGCCTTACGATCCAGTAAATATTTCCGAAGTAATATCAATTTATAGGGAATTTTATAGAAAAGAAATGGTCGTAAACATACTTTGGAAATGATATGTCAGGTCATACGTTTTTTAAAAACACAAATTCTTCCATTGGGCTGTTTTTCACCCTATTTTATAGGAAATGGAAGGGTCTAGCACACATTTTGACAACGGAATCGTATTCAGCGCGTAAAAATACTTCGTAAATAACGTGTCTGGTCATAGGTTCTTGAAAAACACAAATTCTTCCATTTTTGGACTGTTTTTCACCCTAAATCCTCATTTTATAAAAAATGGAAGAGTCTAAATTAAATTTATGGTTTCCAATATACTTCTAATTCCAGGGGAATTATCTGGTGATATAGTTAAGTAGTACAAATCACCAATTGGTTCGATGGTATTAATAAGATACTATTCTTAAATAATGACAAAATATCATAGTATGTACAACTTTATTTTCGAAAACTACAATATTTCCCACTTACACACTAGGTAGTACTTATTATTCAGTATTATTGAAATTGGAAATGGAAGAAAAATTAGTTCTAATATTTTATCTAATTACAAAGTTACTAAGTTACAAAGATGTAAGGTTGAGGTCATTCCTCCCGTCAGAAATCTTATGGTGGGTTCATGCAGAAATTTTTAGTAATAAGAATAAGAATAGTAATAGGAATAAAAGTTAAACCTTCGTTTTATAATGACCCAGTTCATGCAGTAAATATAATTTTTAGTAATAATTTTAAAAATAAGTATTTACTGCATGAACTGGGTCATTATCTCTTTCAGATAAGAGTCCAGGTCTTTCTTGAATTGGGCCGGGGTGATCATCAGAGAGATATTTGTGAGAATCCTAGGTCCGTAGGACCATTGACTCTACCATTGACTGTTCTGTGAATTCTCCAACCTACTCTTGAAGTACTCCTACACTTACAACATATTTGCCTCAATTATCAATATGTACATTTCATTAAATGGCCTACTGGACCATTTTTACAAGACAGGCTTCCTAGCCTAGCGTGATTTTGGGACAGGAAGGCCATTTTCCCATTTATATACATTGTTTATATACATTCACAAATATTTATATGTATTCACAAAATATGAAAATAAAATTGAATTTAATTGAATTGAATTGAATTATAAAACGAAGGTTTAACTTTTTATTCTTATTACTATTCTTATTCTTATTACTAAAAATATCTGCATGAACCCACCTTTAAATGTATAACCTTACACTTAAATGTGAAGGCTGTCACATTATGTGAGAGCCATTATTTGTTTTACAATTGTGACAGTTACTTGTCAAAAGTTTGACAATAACAACAAAGTTTTGTTTTGAGCTTCGACATAACCGCTATTTCCATGTCTCTTGTTCATACACAGATTTGATGACTTTTTTTGGATGTCCCTGTATTATGTCAGTCGTAATCAAAGTTTTTTGTAAAAAAACAGGAACACATTTTCAAATTGAAAAAAAAATAAATTTATTTATCTACTTAATTAAATGGACCCCTTTCTAACCTCAATAAGCCTGTATCATCTTAAGTATAACAGAAATATCTGCAACTTGTCTTATAATAAATTTCCGCGATTTAACCATTCAACTGCCCATAATACTCCTATATTCCAACTGATGTTCGTACATTTTCAAGAACACTGCATATTTCTTATCGTGAAACTTGACGACTTCCTCGTTGGGGCGCACCACCCTCCCCTTGCCCCCCATCGACTGTATGGCGGTGGCGATGTCGTCGAAGTGTTTGGCGGCGCAGGCGCCTAGGATGGCAGCCCCCAACAGCACCGACTCCACCTCGTCGGGGCACACCACCGGCAAGTTGCAGACGTCCGCCTGGGCCTCCGTGAAGATGGGGTTCTTGCTGAGACCGCCGCAGATGAGGGTGGACTTGATCTCCGAGTACCCGGAGTTTCTGAGTGATTCCAGGATGTGGCGCGTGCCGTACTGCAAAATAAATCATGTTGAGTAAAACTGACACCGCATAACAAAATCGAGTGCAAAAAAAAACTAGAGTTATTAAAAACTATGTATTTATTAAATATCGGGATTTTTTGGTTCATTCACTTGGTTTGGTTCATTTTTTGGTTCATTCACTTTGGTTCACCAAGTGTTAAGCACCTTTATATTAAGTTGCTTATAAGGTATATAGGTTGTTGAAATTTTGAGGCTGCAACAAATTGCAGCAATAATTTTTAATTTCCACTATGTACGAGGTGTGGCTATTAAATAACCGAACTGCTGTCATAACCCTTTTTATTCGTTACCAATTACAGTAGCAACTTTTTCGCCTTTAATGTACTCCCCTTGGCCCTTGGCGATCTCTACACCGCTCAATACGACTTCTCCATTGTTGAAAGCAGTGCTGAAATCCGCTTCTGTCAGCTGGTTCAGAATCTCTGTCGCTTCCACACTCTCTAATCTTGTCCCTTTCAGTGTCACCGGGTCTAACAAGCCTGGATCAGTGTCAATTTTGTTTAGAATGTCAGCGCAAATATTCATTCTTGATTCCTTTTGCTCGGGAGCGAGAATTTTTGGCAACATTTTTGCACAAACTTTGCGCATGTTGAACGATTCATGCAAAATCTGGCGAACACATTCTTTGTTGATTCCTGTTATTTCAGCAAGCTCTCAGATGCTTAAACGACCATCTTCGTGGATTTATTTACCAATTTTTTCAATGTTTTCGTCAGTTTTTGACGTTGAGGGCCGTCCGGGGTGCGGATCGTCATCAGTTGTTTCACGTCCCTCTTTAAACCTTTTAAACCATTCAAAAACTTGTGTGCGGAATACACATTCATTCCCGTACACTTTGCCTAAGCTTCTGTAAAAGTTTTCGATTAACAAGAAACTTGAGATTAACCCGTTGCTCCATCTGAACACTTAACATTTTTTCGACGCATCACTGGTGCGCAGAGTGATTCAAACAGTTGCTACAGTCAACCTGAGCAACCCACTTACTTGTCCAGCGAGCTCAGGGTGTTCAAACTTGTCGTGACACGCTCGCAGGTGGCAGCATCAGTTCGATTATTTAATCACACCTTGTATTTCTACAACAGCTGCAATTCTTGCATGGCACATACTCTCCTGAACACATGTTATAATTTCGTGCAAGTGTATAACATGGTATTCCGAGTACAGTGACTAATTAATTAGATAGATACCAACGATGATGGTATGTTAATTTCAAGTTTTTATTGATAGGCAGTTGTTTCAAATCTAAGTTCACTTAGTGTTTATTTAACACAACCTCAAAAAAAATATTTTCCCATTCATACGAATTAAATGACGACTACTATAAATTACAAATTAGTAATTTGTGGTTGGTAAAAAAAAGTGGGTCGAGTACCTAACTCATTTCGGTTAAAACTGGATGATTTTAAATCAGCAAAAAAATTGAATGCACGGAATGCATAAATTATGCATTTATTTGCAATTGGTGTAACAAGTTGCTGCATCTGAACAAAGCACTAATGCTGCCTTACCGATAGTGCCTGGACTGTTGCCAAGTAGAGTAATGCTAGGCTTTCTTCATCGTCTGCTAGAGTCAGCCCACAGATCTGAAACAAAAATGTTAGATTACATTTTAATATTAAAAGACATCACAGTATATAATAATATGTTAAAATCTGGATTAACTGGGACAATATGGTGACCAAAACAATTGAAAACATGATAACCTTTCTCTTTTAGTTGGTACGCAATGATATAAAAATGTTAGTCACTCAAATCTTAGGCTTATTCTATTTAAATGTGGAGTCAGCGTTGTTCCTTAAGATAAGTCTATAGTAGAGTCCTGACCAAAAGTTAATTTGTACAACGGTGAAATAATTTTGGCTCCTAATTTGCCAGCTGGGAGTCAGTTCCATTATATACGTCGTCCGCTTTCTTATCATTGGTCACAAATCTGTGATTACGTCACAGGAAGATGGCGACATCGTCGACGAAACAACTTTTGACAGAAAATTTAAATGATTTAAGAATTAAATTCCATTATAACTACACATGTTCTTTGGTATCATAATAGTACGAGTGGTTATAGATTCGATGTATAATATAACAACAAATATGCACTTACAATCCCTTTAAGAGAAGGATCTGCTATAGGAGATCTGTTACCATGAAAATCTGGCCAAACGTGTAGATCACTGGTAAGAAAAGCCACCGATTTTAGATTTTGTTTTTTGGCAAGATCGTGTAGAATATTACTCAGGTATTGTTGTATGTGCCTGAAAAATATATTTTCAGTAAAATCAATTATTATTATGGCGAGTCTAATTTGACTCGCCATATTATTTATTTATTTACATACATATCACCCAATTTTTGTCTAATTCCAGGAGTTGCAGGATGAGATTCTACAATGTGGTCGATTAGTTTCCCTGTTGCACTTTGGCCCCCTTCATTCAGCCACATCCCAGGCACCATGGCATTCTTATAGGGTCCCCAGATACCTGGTGTGAAGGTTGCCTCCTTGGAGACGGCCATGTGGCATGTGGAGGTCCCACATATCAAACCTAATGATCAAAAACAGAAAACGGTGATCACTAATTTAAATTATGGGGGGATTATGTTAAAGCAATTAAATGACATTGATTTTGTCCTTCGAGCCGGATTTTCTAATATGTATTTCAAAGTGAATAATCAGTTGAAATGTTTACTTACTTAATCTCGTGTGAAAGGCAGGATCGACCCCCTCGACGCTGCATCCTATCAGTCCGAGACCTCCAGCGTGCGCGTCTATCATGGACGTTCCTACAGGCGTGCCTTCCAAGAGGCCGAGTTCAGCGGCGGCGCGTCGGGAAAGGCCGCTTCCCACTGGGGATCCTGGCGGTAGGACGACGGAACCGATTTTCCTCCAGTTGTGTTCCGCTAAATCTTCTAAGCCCACTTGCTTGAAGTAGCTCTCGTTCCAGCGTTCCGTGCCGTCTGTCGTCATTTCGTAGGTCCATTTACACACCAGGGAACAGGAAGATCTGGAATATTAAATTGCCTGCCTGTTTAGTGTAAAATATCGAACCATATTCGAAAAATCAAAATATAGAAACAGAGGTCCTCAGCGTAGTGTGTTTGGACTCTTACTTTTAACGGTTTTTATAAATGATCTTAAACGATATGTAGGTACGTAGGATCAATGGTATTATTTGCTGACGACTTTACTGTTATTACTGCTGGAGAAGCTCAAACAGACTTACAAATTAAACAATATTAACAAAAAAATATATGAATGGTGTTATAATAGCTAAATAAATTAGTATTAAATGCTAAAAAGTCTACTTTTATAATGTTATTTTGTTATGAATGAGATACCTTTACCTTTTTATACTTTTTACCCTATTTTTTTCAAAAAAAAAGGAATGTTACTGACCTGGGTAGACAGAAGTGAAAAAAAACGAATCTTATTTGGTTGTATGAAGTTACTGATCTTTAACATTTGAGGATTCTAGATTTGAAATAAAATTTAAAACCTGGTGGTATAAAACTGATACAAATTGATTTAACTAAATTAAATGCAGATGAACATGAATACTAAATGTTGAAATTAATTATTAATAAAATTAGGGGCTTTTACACAGGCACTTAATGACAACTTTTACAAATTTCAACTTTATATGTATACTCAGTGGCGGTGCGTGATATTTCAGTTAGCCATATCTTGAAAACGACGCATGGGACCCACTTCATTTCTTAGGTGATGACTATATACTATATACTTACAGAAAGGATTTATAGTGAAAAAACCGTCAGCAAAGTTTGCGAAAAAAATTTTCAAAAACACTGGAGCACTCCCTGGGTTCTCAGTAACGCTCTGTGGAATATTTGCAGTATATTTTTTTCATAATCTAGCAACAAATATAAGGAGACGTTTTTCGATTTGTTACAAAATATTTTTGTTTCAAAAAGTTATGGCCATTTTAATTTTGAGAAACAAAATGTTCCTATAAAATTAAAATTAAAATGGCCATAACTTTTTGAAAAAAAAATATTTTGCAACAAATCGAAAAACGTCTCCTTATATTTGTTTCTAGATTATGAAAAAAAATATACTGCAAATATCCCACAGAGCGTTACTGAGAACCCAGGGAGTGCTCCAGTGTTTTTGAAAATTTTTCGCAAACTTTGCTAACGATTTTTTCACTATAAATCCTTTCTGTAAGAGGTGTATAGTCATCACCTAAAAAGTGAAGTGGGTCCCATGCGTTGTTTTCAAGATATGGCTAACTGAAATATCACGCACCGCCACTGTGTATACTTATATTTTATGTCTTTGTCGAGTTATGAATGATTATGTGCGAAAATGTATTACTTTTTCCACTATTTGTCGGTACTTTACAGTTTAACTACTCATAAAGTTAATACAATTTCGTAAAATAAAGAAATGTTTGGTCCAAATTTGGATTATTTATAGAAATATATATTAAAAAAAAAAAAAAAAAAAAAAAAACACATTTGTTGGAATTACATACAGTTGGGAAAAGTCTTGTGTTGCAACATGTTTCGACAACAACCATAGGATAGATATAAATAATTTAAAATTAATTAGAAATGTAACAAACAGTAGACAGTTGGATGCTTTGAAAGTTTAGAAATATTAAGTGTAACAATAGTATGAATAAGGACAATGGTCCGATACCCACCAGTCCACTGTTTGCTCTGATAAAAAACAGTTACAGTTCAGTGAACCGTGGCACAAATTTGGTATAAATAGTGCAAGTGTGTAGGCTAGAATTTAGTTTTAATCTTCTCCTGAAGATGCCAACTGGTTGGCGAAACGCGCGTCGAGAAAAGTGTAGTAGTTCGGTGTTTCGTGGAAAACGTCCAGTTTTTTGTTTCTACGCCGAAGGTTCCAGTACCCACTCCAGGATAGAAATATATGTTTACTTCTCGCTGTCTAAATCGTGTCTAACACGCCCTCTGTCTAAACACGCATATACAGGATGTATTCTTAAATTAGCACCCAGGCAAGAGAAAGGATGAAGTAAGGACCTAAGTGAAGGATATAATATGAAGGATACAAGATGATATAATTGCTACACCTAACAGACACGTCATTCAGCGAACGAATCAATGATGACGTAGTGGGCCGATTCGCATTTGTTGGCGATTCTGTACCCTCCCTATTTCAATGAGAACTAATCGCCCGCATAGCGGAAGGCAACGACTGGACTGGGAGCAGTTCGCTCTGATTTATCTAACGCCACGGCAACGTCTGCCTCTGTCTCACTTAATGGACTCTCTCTACACATTTGGAGAACAGAATTTAGCTCACATACAGAAGAAGTTTTCACTTCAAAAATGTTAGAGAACAGTTTTATAGAGTATCGAAATTCTTGATGAGGTATTTCACCTTGATTCGTTGTCCGTGGCTCTCCAAGTAAGAAAGTCGGGTAAGTCTAAGAACAGGCCCGCCTTCTCCCAACATTGCCTCCTCAAGTGCCTTTTGAGCCACACCAGCTTTGGGGTTTCCATTTCTGGGGATATTTTCCCGCCCACATACTTCAGGACGGGATGGTTCAAGCTGTTGATCTCTTCGGCCTCCTTGACGGCCCTATGGTCTAGCCAGAGAATTATGTTTTGCTCATTGTTACCTAAAAAAAGTAGGAATCGTGTCAATCAGGATATAAAATAACGTACGAGAATATGCCTACCAGAAGGGCTTACGCTTAAAGGTTGTCCCGACTTATCAAAACAAGCTAAAGAACAAGTGGCGTCGAATCCTACGCCTTTTATGCGCTCTGGTTTTACGTTTTTCACCACTGCCTGAAAAAAACGCAATTTAGTAAATACTTGAATAAAACAAAATACGTAAACATTTGGTTGTGCCTGCGGATTTAATCCATATATGACCTCAATACTAACAAATAGTACCTAACTAATATACCGCATACTAACAGGATTTTAGCTAAAATAAGAAAAATAATATTCACTGGCAAAAAAAGTGGTGAGTCACCCCCAAAATGTCTTAACCCGAAGGGCTTTAGATATAAAAATTAAACGTGGATAAAATGAAGACGCTTATACAATGTTGGTATTAATCCGTTTGCAAATTGAAAATCTATTGAGTCGTCCTCGAGTTAATTGAAAAATTCATCACCAAGATTAATCCAATAAGAAGTAAGGACTTTCTTTTTCAATAAAATTAACCAAAGGTGAAGATATTTTTTTCTGCGCATTTGTTCTTAAAACCTTATTCGACTTCAGATTTTTTATATAACTGTAACGTATATCTGAGGTCACAGGGAGGCCAAAATCAAGCACTTTTTCGTGATTTTTTTACAAAGAAACCACACAATGGATTGTTTTGAAATTTGTACTGTTTATTATGTATATCAAAAGGTTTACAAATTTTTTATTAAATATCATATGTTTAAATAAAAGTTATTAATAATTGAATGCTGATGCCTTTGAAAATTCCTTCTCCACGGCGTACAGGATAGCGTCCCATAGAATCATCTGAATCATAAAAATAATTTTTTTTTGTAGTTTATAAGTATAGCTTCTATTTGAACTAAAAAAAATCGTGAATTTATTAAAATAAATAAAGAAAATTGGTTTAAACAAAAAAAAATATTTTTTGTGGAAAATTTTCGTGTTTTTTTTGTTAATAATTTTTTTTGCCATAATGTTTACTGATTTTTTTTACGGAATTCGATCCGTCCAGTAGTTTTTAAGTAATCGTGGACGCCAATTTGAAAAAACATCGTTTCGAGAAAAATGCATTTAAAGTTTTCGTACATGAAAAATAGTCGATAAAAATCATGATGATTTATAAATATTTAGACACAAGAGCAGAGCAACGAGCAAGAGCACAATCAATATAACAGACGCGCACGTTGCAGCAACGGTCGTTCTACCGACGCTTCGGCTTGATTCGGCTTCGTTCTACCGACGCTTCGGAGCACGCGCACTATATATATATATATATATATATATATATATATATATATATATATATATATATATATATATATCGACTGTTATATTTCGACTGTTTACAGTTCGAATTCGGACTTGAAACTTTGGGATCATATTCTACAGATGATATACTTTCAATTTAAGCAAAAAAAAAATCTATTTTTTTGACCCACTAATGTAGGCGGTCCCCTTAAAAATATTTGATATTTTCTACCCTGTCGCGTACAAGTGTGGAGTCGAAAACGGGGTGTTTACTTCTAAACGTGACCGATCGCTTACCTGTAGATGACGCAGCAAGTAGCACGCGCGCTTGAGTGAAAAGTGCTGAATCACACTTTAAACCTGAAGGGCTATAGACACAAGTTCAAAAATTAACTAGAACGACGGGGCATATGCAATATTGGCATTAATCCATTTACAAACTGAAAATCCTTCGAACCGTTCTCGGGTTATCTGAAAAGGTCATACAACGAGATACGGTACGACATCATACAACGAGATTCCACCAATCTGGATTTTTTTTCTGCAGACGGGTGAACGCCAATAAGGGCCGTGGATTATTTTTTTCAGTATCTCGCAGCATTCGTGCGAGGTATGGACCATTATTGCAGAAAGAGTATGACAAAATTTACTTAAAAAGTTTTTATAAAATACTATGAACTCGAAGCCTTTTTCTACACCAACCAATCATACTCAATGTACATATTTTTACTCAGCTTTCTTTGCTTTATTAGCAGTTAATAGTATGTTACAAAGATGGCCACACCACAATAATTGTACTGGGGCCTTCTTTACACATACATATTTGTATTAAGTCACGTCCCAACATTTGGTGTCAGCGTCCTCGCTACTGAATTGTCAACAACCGAAACTCACTTCCGCCATCTTATTGATATAATACGTTGATTGTATTTATTTTTATCTTTGAAAGTTCAAATGTTATTAAATTAGTTAACTAATTAAATAAGTTATAACATAATGTATTATGACTAGCTTTTGTCCAATTAAAGAAATGGAGACAAATTATGAAATCGCTTAACGTGTTACAAATCAACTTTCAGTCAACCCAGACTTGACCCTTAACATTGTTTTTTTTAAATCTATAATTTACTAGGTTCAGAAATACAGGTATATTATCACTAAGGTGCGGAAAAGTATGTTGTCACGCAGAGCCGGCACTATACAACTCTATGATAATTTAAGTATAAACCGTATTTTTTAAACGCATATATTTTGCCCCTCTATACCCACGCCACCGTCCGTGCGTAGAATGTTATCCCGAACGAAGTTCTTACAGGAACCCGGGACTTCGTAACACACTTTCTCCGTAAAACGGCGAGCTATTCCGATAGCGACCTGCCGGCGGTGTAAACGGGGGGGACCGCCGCATTGAAAATATGTTTTTGTCGCGAATAACTAACTCGTGTGTACTGTATTTAATTATTACCTGATTTTGTGTGGATTTCTGCAATAATGGCACAGTCGTTACCATTTGTGAACAGACTTAAAAAGATGATTGAAAATTACAAGAATTTTACAATAGACGCATCATATATTTTATGTATTCCTTGCGATCGTCGATATATATTTCGTAGTCGCCGAGAGTGTAAAAGACATTTAGATTCGAATATCCATAAAAAAAAATATACCTGGTACGGTTAGAAAAGAGGAATTTTGGCTCGATTTGTGCATAATGTTTTGAGAATGTAACTTTGCGTGGAAGGAACATGGTCGACAATATTTTATACGTTTTTTGCCAAATATGTATCCGATTTTCTATTTCCTAGTAGCTATACATTGGGTAAAACAAATTTACAGAATACATATCAACGTGTCATGGGAAATATAAAAAAAACATACCTAATAAATGTCTGTGGCTGACAGTGGACGAAACAATAGATTTTGCGGTAATTAGGTCGTCAATGTCCCCGATATTGATAGCTAATAAACGGGTTAAACGTTATTTTAACAGCGGTTAAAAGTATAGAAATAGTAGTAACACGTGTATTGCCCTCTGTAGATGTAAAAAATAATAATGTACTGATGTAATAGATAAGTTAATAAGGAAGCATACATTTAAGAGAACCCTGTACAATTCCACGACTTTTCGTAGAGATACTGACAATTCTAAATTTACTTCGTTACCATATGAATCTAAATTCATCCGCGGACTAGATAAAATTTTTAAAAATATTAATATCAGTTTGGTTTATAATTCTAAAAATAAACTACAGACGCTTTTGGGTAACCCCAGACAAAATCGACAATAACGAAAAGTCAGGAATATACGAAATAAGTTGTAAAGATTGTGATCAAAAGTATGTTGGGCAAACAAAAAGATCTATTTTGACTAGATTTAAAGAACACATGCTCATTTGAAATATGGCAGAACAGAAAAATCTTGTGTTGCCCAACACGCTTTTGACAACAACCATATGACCACATTTTCCTGTCCATGTCATATTCCGTCAGTAACATGACGGATTACGAGTCCGACCCTGCGTTACAGCACACGTTCGGAACCCTAATTATCATTAAGGTTGGCTTACAGCTTACGGCGACATGACACATAGGCAACTCGGGTAGCATGTGATGGGGGTTACCTCAATTTAATTTGAATGCAGAACCCTATGTCGGCTGGTGTTGTATTATCTGCGATGTATGCAATACGTTGAATAGTGTGATACAATTCCACAGTAAAATATGGCAAACGTGTGAAAGGTTATTAGTTAATTTCGTGCATTACACTTATGATGCGTACGCCTCTGTGGCGCGATTAGTTTCTACCAACTTTAATTATCGCTTATCACACCTGAATATTTAAAAATATTGGATTATAAAACATTATCTGTCATTGGCAACGTAGTATCCTGTTCTAGTACGTCGTAGTTTTTTCCTCTTTTTTATCTAGCGTCATTTCGCAAATGATAATTTTTTTAAACCGCCTTCGACAGATTATCTACTAATAATAAATCAAATCCACAAATAGCCCATATCTGTACTAGCGAAATCACGTACATATTTATATTTCTTTATGAATGGTTTAAGCGATTATTGTAGTGATATATCTGAATGTTAAACACAAGATAATGTATCTGTTTTATAAGTACCCAATTCCTTAGTTTGAATTGATAAACGGCATTAGAGATGTAGCAAGTTTATGGTTACCATAAAATGAAATCGTAATAATTTTATTCGCTTAGGTACAATTATTAAGTACCTAAATTTGGCTTTTGTTTTTCATTTTTTCCAAACAAATAAAGTGAATTAACTGTCCGTGTAATGAGTATTACCCATATCATAAAAATAATAAATAGAAACTTATCAATGATTAAATTATTTATTGGTTCTATTTTTTTTAAATACGTCACTCCTGTCTCAGCATTTGCAGTAATTTAATATTTCAGAATACCTGTTAAATTATTAAGTACTATCCTTACCTGTTAAATTATTAAGTACTATCATGTTGCAAAAGTAACAGATTTTTGGGTTTGTATTGGAGGCCTGCACGAGTAGGTAAAAATGTAATCGATTAATAATAGCCGATTACCTAAGACAGCGAAGCGAGTATGTACTGTATTCCATTCTAAATTGAAAATAGGTAGAAAAAAGCAAGGTTGTCAGATATATTTTCTAAAATTGCTAAGCTGACTATACAAGTATACTTCATACTTCAGTAAACTGTTAGTTCGTGACGTTCTTAGAAAGCTAGTTTGGAAATATTTAAAAAAAAAAATACATAGACATAAATTTATTAGTTAACATTAAGATAAAGCGTTTAAAATTGCTGGAAAAAAATAATTATAAATTAAAACAACTTTATGTACTTTTTTTTTTATGATTACTATACTTAAGAAAATTTTGAAGAGCCGGCAACGCGATGCCGCGAATGCACCAGCGAATGCCGACCGTTATACTATTGGATTGCTTTATATGTAATACATGCCAACTACTTATTCGGTCCACTGTTCCATAAATTTTTTACGACGTCGTTAAAATGATTTACGACTTTAGAAATTCTACGTGTTTAAGGCGCCAGTGACGTGTATTTCAGCTAGGTTTATTAACACAGACAATTTTTTGAGATTGTCTGGCTAAATGAGCATTATTTACAGCAAATGATATTACAAATATTAAGAGTTTTGTATGCAGGCTAATTTTAATATCCTATATTGATTTGAATGAAAAACATTATTTCACAATTTTTGAATTTATAAAAAAGATATATGCACGCCCATGGAATCATAAAGTTGCACCGCTTTTTTTGTTCCCCAGGCGTATTTATCATTTTCAATTAAAAATAGAAGGACTATAATCGTGAAGACCACATCATAGGAATCATAGCAACGCAAGCATTGTAACTTGTAACAATATTACTAGTGTTGGGAATAATCGAATTATTTTCACTATCGAATTAGTAGTAATAATTCATATTTAAAAATCGAATTAATAATTCGAATTATTATTAGTAGAATTATAAATTTAAATTATAGCGAGGGGTGATGGCTGCAGATAAAATAAAAAAAGCCAAAAAAAAGGTCACTACAGCCGACGACAACCGCATTCCTCGAGTATTTCCGTTTTTACTTGACCCTTTGGGGGAGCCGATCGGCTAAGAAAAAAAAAAGGTCACCAGAGGCAACGGCAACCGCATTCCCCCGAGTATTTCCATTTTTACTTGACTCTTTGGCTACACTCGACCTCCATTGTAAATATTCGATAGGTATAGGCGTATACCAGTTCAATAATTCGTAATTCCGTTTCCCGTCGGAGTACTACTACTAAATAATAAATACTACTAATTTTTATCTCGATATATCGAATTAGATAATTAAATTAGTTAGTTTTAATTAACTATCGAATTAGTCGAATTAGTTAATTCCAATTTTCGCAACACTAAATATTACTCATTAGTAATCGCATCGCAGATACCAAAAAGTTAGGGTCCAAACTGAAGTATTTTTGTGGATTCTTCTTTAATAATTTTGAAAATATTTTTTGTTGAACTACTTATTTTCCAGATGAATATCCAATATAACCAACCTAGCAGTTCCTCAATTACAATCTTTTATATAACTGGATATCTAGATATGTTTTTTTAATATAGCTACATTTAATTTTTAATATACTTCAGTCATGATGCTGGTTTATTTATATTTATTTCTTAGATAATAACGATGCCGATTATTAATCGTAACGATGCCACGATTCTGATTAATACTCGTCACATACGCACACGATTATACGATTCGAAATAAGCTTCCTTGTAATTGTCAAATGTACTCGCATGATTCCGTAGACTCGTGCAGATTTCTGACGTTATCTCTAATCTCTAGTCGTTACTCGTGCGGATATCTGGTTTGTATTCAAAATGTGGTGAATGCGCTAGTATCACATGTTTCATTTCAAAATATAGCAGTTTCATTTTACAGTACCGTCCATTTTACTTAAATAACGATAAAATCTAACACTGTAACTCTGTATAATAGGTCTTTATCTTAGTTTCAAAAATTAGCGACATTAGAAAACAGACGGAATACATAGGTCATCAATGTGTTTATAAAAATGCATTGATGTACGATCAATTAATATATGGAAGTCAATTTAATTTTCAGACTGTGTTGCGTATAATAGTTTACTGTTATCTTTTTTTCAACTTAACTACTGTGAAACAATTTTAAACAGCTAATATTACTTTAAACAGATGAGCTGTGTAACAATTTTAAAATGTCTAATAGGAATATTATGTTGATGTGACAACGGGGAAACAAGACAGAAACTATGCACAGTCAAACTTCCGGCGTGTAGAAACAGAGTCTGATTCAGGATTATTATTCAACTCGGACAGTAAGACTATTATTGCAAAGCGATAGTTCACAGAAATTACATCATAATACAATAGTGAATATTTGAATAAACGTACTAGGGAGCTAACTATTACACTACGGAGGGGTATTTAGGTGTCGTAATGTCAGGTCACGAAAAATGAAACCTGAAAGATCCTACCCACAAAAACTCATAAAATTTTTTAATAATAAAAAGTAATTTTACCTTTTAACTAGCGTATGAGCTCTTTTCTAACTTTTTTCGTCTCTTGTTAAACAGTTGCAGTTTCGTTGCAGCTGATTTTGTGTTACTGAATGAATTTTACCTTTAATCTGATGAAATATGTATTAGAGTCTTACTTGTCTCAAAACAGGTATTATGGGAACATGTATTTGGAACAGGTATACCGTGGAAAAACGAGTCTTCCTAGTATAAAACAGGAAGACATCATACCTTATCGTAAAATTCTAGATACCGATGCTACGGCGAGGCATCCAGAATTTTATGATAACAGGTATGATGTGTTCATATTCCAAGGGCAGACCTGTTCCAAATACCTGTTTGGCAGGTATAAAAATTTGGCAAGTAAGATTCGAATATTTCTTCGGCTTAAAGGTAAAATTCATCAAGTAAATAGAATAGAATAGAATAGAATAGAATAGAATAGAATAGAATAGAATATTTTATTAATTCTTTGCCAACAATTGCATTGGATAGAACATGTCAATAAAAGGTACATGGAAACTTGTAAATGCCTTATAGCTAAAACATATTAGGTATGATGTCACATATATTATATATCACATTATTTCTATACAAATAATTTGTTGAAAGTAAATAACTAAGATTACACACATGTATACATACATACACGTACATACATTACACACACATATATAAATATATTACACGTTTGTAAATGATAAAGAAAATGATTATGCGTAAGTCATATATTCATCTAAGGTGTAAAAAAGCATTTGAACACAGGAACATTTTTAATTTAGATTTAAATTTTAATTTGCAGTATATTTCTCTTATATTCATAGATAGTTTATTATAGAGATGTCTCCCAGCACAATTGGGAGATTTTTTGTATAACATAAGGTTAAATCTGTCAATGTAAAAGTCTTGTCTATATCTTGTTTGATATGAGTGATTATCTGAATTTAATTTTAATTTATTCTTTATACTATGTATATAGCAGAGTAGTTTATATAAATAGATGGATACCAATGTTAATATATTATATTTTTTAAATACCTCTCGACAAGATTGCATAGGTTTCATATTAAAAAGAATTCTTAATACGCGCTTTTGTAAGATAAATACTCTTTGCACGTCCACACTTTGTCCCCAGATAATTATGTTATATGCGATCTTAGAGTAAAACAGTGCATAGTAAACGCTTATTAGGAATGTTTGATCCAATTCTTTTTTTAACACAGTTATAGCAAAACAGGACTGTCTCAATCTGCAGCATAATTGATTAATGTGACTGGACCATTTAATATTTTCATCAAGTACAACTCCTAGGAAATTTACTTCTTTACTAATTTTTAGTTGATAACCATTTATTGCAATATTTTGTAAATTCAAGCATATTTGTCTAGCGGCAGTTTGAAAATGGATACAAACGGTTTTATCGTAATTTATAATAAGCCTGTTCCTGTAACACCAATCATGAAATTGCTGTAATACTAAATTAATTCTGTGTAGTAGATCTGGCATAGTTTGAGCAGAAATTATCACAGAGGTGTGTTGAATATCTTGCCATAAGATATGTAATCAGGTAACTCATTAACATACATTAAAAAAAATTAAAGGTCCCAATATACTGCCTTGGGGGGTACCTAGATCTATATTTTGTGCTGTTGATAAGGAATCCTCAACTTTGACAATCATGCGTCTATCTGTTAGATAAGAGATTATCCATTTATTTAGATTTCCCCTAATTCCCATATTTTCAATTTTTTGTTTAATAAATGATATATCCAGGGTATCGAACGCACTAGAAAGATAAAAAAACACACCCATTACATATTCGTTTGCATCTAAACTGTCATTGACGAGCTGCACGAGTTGAGTTGCTGCCGTTTCAGTTGAGTGGTTGCTTCTGAACCCATGTTGAGCATTTGTAATTACATTATATTTGTTTAAAAAAGTTCATAATACGATTTGCAATAACTTTTTCCATTATTTTTGAGAAAACACTAAGGAGATATATAGGTCTGTAGTTTTTTAGGTCGTCTCCTTCACCTTTTTTAAAAACTGGTAAAAAATCCAAATCAATTGTAAAAGGTTCTATGAAATGATATGTATTTCGGAAACGATTCTGAGCCGGACCTGCTACTAAAAACAGCAGGTGTTCCGACTCCTATAGTGGGTAAAACATGTTGTTTGTTATTCACGTCAGCCCGGAGCCATGTACCTACCCAAATGGTCCGGCCGAAGCGAGCTCGAAAGCAAGATATCCGCCAAGTGAATAAAATAATAAAATGCTATTTCAAATTTCAACTAATGCATCTCCATCGACAAACCGGATGCCTACCATACGCCTGCGCTAGCGATTGGATCGAGATTGGTTCCCACCTCATGTTTAGGCGGTGGTGACGTCCACTCCAAAAAAGTTAACTTAACAATTCCCCTTCATTCTGCGATGTACGCATTAGGGTGACGCGCGTATATTTTCGCGCGTCTGAATAATCCGCACCTTTCTGCATCCAGTGTGAGTCCAAGCTAATTCTACAGCACTGGGCAACAGTTATTTCCCTACACGCAGAGTTGGGCAATTTTTAGTCGATTGATGATTAATGACTAATTTAGTCATTAGTCATGAACAAAAGCGACTAATGAGTAATTTATTCATTAATCATAAAAACAATGATTAATGACTAAATTAATCATTAGTCACGGAAATCACTCATGAATAAATTAGTCATTATTCATTAGTCACGACTAACGGTCAATCAGTAGCCATTAATCATGAGTAATCATCAATCATTAGTTGTTATCAGCCATGACTAATCACAAAAAATTTAAAAAAAATTGAAAATGAAATCCTCAACTACTGTTTTCTCAGTCAAATCTTGGTCGAATCGATCCAAAAAAAATCGGCGTGTAAAGTAAGCCTTCTACTTTACAACGAGCCCTTGTTTATTAAAACATATTAATTAGAACAGCCAGAATACCGTTTAAAAAAAACTATCTCGGCTCCTATTGGTCGGATCGGGACTTTTTTTTTAATTCCTGTTTTTTCAAGCACGATTCGATGCAATTGGTTTGCAATCTGTATATAAGAAAACGCCGAGATAAGGCCCTTAGTTACCGCATTTTTTCGGTTTTTTGTTAATAACTTTTTTATTTTGCAATTAAAAAATCTGAAATTTGCAGAGTCGCGCGATATTGCGATTACCTATCGATCTTTTTTTTACCGCATCTTGATATCTTACGTTTTGCGGAAGTTATACGCGCTCGCGTTTTCAACTTTATAATTTTGCAATAGGCCGCCATTTTGAAATTGCGCGTCCGGATTGCGGGCATTTGTTGAGCACCCCAACAGCTATCTTTTCCTGTAGTCTCATCCATTTGAAGTGAAATGATCCATTTGATATTGAGATTTTGCACTTTTTTTTTTCAACGCTAATTTTGCAATAAAAAAAAATTTGCGTACCAGCGGAAAAGCCTATCCCAATGGCAAATTTCCTCAGGAATAAAATCGACAAGTATACCTCAAGTCGATTAGATGCATATTTTCGGAGATACAAGCATACCTCTCCATTAATATTTTCGAAGCTACGGCGATTTGAAAATTCAACCCCGTTTTTCATCCCTTGTGTATGACACAGTAATGCCTAGCTTCGAGACAAAACTAGATCCCGAACGGAACCCACGTACCGAATTTCATAATTTTTGGACAACGTTAACGCTGGATTTATAAACTCGTCGTTCGCGCTGGCGCTGGCGCTGGCGTTCGCGTCCAAAGTTAAAACATCAGTATTTAGGTAGAGTCGTTTATAAACGGCGCTGGCGTCCGACGCTGGCGTTCGCCGGCGTTCGAGATGATTCAAGTCGAACTTTTGCCGTTCGCCGTTCGTAGCAAATTCGTAGGACTGACGTCACAACGAATAGCATTGCAGTAAAATAATCACGTGTGGTTTGTTTACATCGTGAAATAATGGTGGTAAGGACGCTTCGACGTTGTGTTCAATGTTTCTACATTGATTTTTGTGTTATTTTACGAGTTTGTTTTAATTGTTGTATTGTGTTGTGTTGTGTTTACCCATTCGCAATATTTTTATTTTGATTTTTAGGTTATAAGTGTCAAATCACAACGGAACGCGAACGCCAACGCAAAGTTTTTTATAAATCGAAGATATTTCTTACTACGAACGCACACGGCAACGCCGACGCGAACGCCAACGCGAACGCGAACGCAGAGTTTATAAATCCAGCGTAACTGACAGTCATGGCTACGGCGCGGTGGAAGAACGGATTTTCTTTTAATTGCAGAATCGTATTCTACGTCCCTTGAAACGTACATCAAATTTTGAGGAGGGGGGGGTGTTAATTTTTTTCGTGGTCGATTCTAAAGGTTTTATTAACGAAAAGAATAAACCAATAAGTGTTTTTAGTATTTAGTCATGATTAATAATTGTTAGTCGATTGATGATGATTGAGGTTAGTCTTGACTAATGATTAAACTTCAATCGTGACTAACCATCAATCATTGGTATAACTAACAACTAATCATGACTAAACCGTAGTCGTGACTAAATCCTATGATTAATTTAGTCACGACTAAAGTTTAATCATTTTACTTTAGTCATTAGTCATTTAGTCCTATTCTGCCCAACTCTGCCTACACGCACGTACCGCTACCGTTAGCCTCTACGCCAATGGACGACAAAGTAACACAACTGACCGTCACGCTCCGTACTCCGTAGTTTGCGCTCTTACCTTGACACATTTCACCACTGCCCTCCAGATATCCTCCGTGGACTGCTCGTAGAAGTCCGTCTGCACGTTCCACGTCTTCGTCGGCTCGACCGCACACCCTGCTATGCCGCCGTGCTCGCCGACGAGGGCCGCCCTGACGCTGCCGGTGCCGACGTCTATGCCCACGAAGTACGCCATGTTATCCATCGCCAACGCTCTCCGATGACAGCCGTGCCGCGACCACACCGAGGACTTTGCGTATCGCAAGTCGACGGAATCATTTAATAAACGCTGGATTTAAGTAACGACGGCGGGACTTGTCGAAATCGCCTTCGGCCATCGTCAGCGGCGCGTCGAGAGGGACCTTGGGTACTTGGTACTGCTTGGTGGCGACGCGGTCGACACTTCGATTTGGTTGACGATTTTTTTGCGCGAATATAGTATGGGTGCACGTTGGGTTATATTTTTCGTTCATCCTTTTATTGGAATCTTATCGTTTTTATCTACGTACAGGTATAATCCCCATATAAACGCGGAAATAGCCATACAGGGTGTATCAGGGATCAGGATCACAGACCAATTAGACCAAGCGCGGCGGAATCTTCTATATGAGAACCTGCGGAGCCCAATCCTGGGGTTGGAGTGTGCGGAAGTAAACACAATCCCCTACTATACACATACATTTATTTCAGACACGAATAAGACCAAGTCAGATTGGGGCCATTCCGCGGTGACGGGTGTTACATTTGTACGCATTCTAACTGTTATGATTCCTAAATTAGAACAAAATTGTCTGCGTTTTGAGTATAATTCACTTCATTTCAATGATATTTTAATTAAAACAAAAACGTATTAGGAATTACTCAGGCGTTTAAATGCAATAATAGGTTTAAGCCCTGTGGGGTGTTACTTGTACTTTTGCAAAATATGCTACCTTGTTGGCTAAACATCAGAGTTCAGCTAAGTAGGGAGATAAATGATCTTCATTTCTGATAATTGTAAGAGATTTGTGGATATATTGTTTTTTACATTTTTTTTTGCAAGCAAAACTTGTGACGGGTGTTACAAGATTTGTGACGGGTGTTACGAGTGCAAATAAAACAAAAGCTTAGTACACTTTGAGGCTTTATTTATTAATATAGACTATTAAAACCAGTATTATAAGATTTTAGATATTTTCTGTTCTGTAATTTTTATTGTTTTTCCCCGGTTACAATTTTGTCAATAAAATGAGTTGTACTTACCTGATTAATTCAAATTTTTTCACGACAAATAATAACAATTGACGGTAGCCAGAGTAAACGAAAATGGCGGTCTGTCAATGTGATTTACGTCAAAAACAGTGTTCCCACTTTAATGTTTTTTTCTCTATACTACACTACTTAATTGAAACCATCTGAGAAAATATTACGAAAATCGGCGAAAATATTGATGAATTTATTTTGAATTATAGAAATTGAGAATATAAAACCTGTTAATTTTCTATTTTAATATATATATATATATATATATATATATATATATATATATATATATATATATATATATATATATATTTTTTTTCGAAAATTATTTTTTTTGCTCCTTGGTATCGATTACCGCGGAATGGGCCATTGGCCATTAGAATAGGTTTACAAAAAAAAAGTTGTCTGGATTTGGGGTCAGACTATACGTTTCTTATGTATTTTTCGACGCTGAATTCGAATCTATTTTTTGCTATGATTTTGAGTACTCGACCACGCGAAGTAAGTTTTTATGAAAAAAAAATAAGAAGTTTGTTTTTTTATAATTTAATAAAAATTGTAATATTGGAGTCATTTCCGTTCTAAAACTTTACAGGCGACTTAACAGGAGTTTTGAGACTAATAGGGTAACGTAAAAGGTGAAATAAGACGATTTATTGACATGATTTGACATTGTTATATAGCTTTACCAATTTTTTTCTCGATATACCATGTATGGGATTTTAAAATACGTAAGTTTGTCAAATACTTTTTTCGCCGAGATATCGAATTTTTGAAATTGTCTGTTCTTATCATCTCTTTCCAAAATACCGTAGAATTAGTACAAAACCATATCAATTAAATTGACGATTTGATGCAAACTCAACGGCATTTTAAAGGTGAATATTTGTACTTTAGGATCCCACACATTAATTGTTTTTTCACTTTTTTCGAATGTTACGATGAATTTTTTAAAGAATGAAACCTTTTAGAATAGAAAATTTTGAAATGAATTATGAAAAAACAGAATATCAAAAAAGTGTCAAAACAACTTAGCAAGATAGGTATTTTTTTAATATCTTTGCTATAGTAATCAAGTGAATACAAAACTTTAATTCGTCTACTTATTACAAAACTGTTATTTTTCCTAAAGATAAAACTATTCTAATATTTCTACATAATATTGGTAAAAAAGTAAAATTTAAAATATTCTCAATGTAATAATTCAAATTTTATATTTTTCTCTCTGTGCTACACCCAGTATCTTTCATGAAAACATTATCTCCGACTCTCGGTTTCTTATCAGCATTTTAATAATAAATTTACCAACATACACACACACCTCACACCGCTTCAATATGGCATTTATATAATCAGATAATTATAATGAATCTGATAACCGGGCATATCTACGACTAGTAAATACATACCAAAAGAGGGTAACACCGTCACACCTCCAAACACAAAATAATGTCTACAGTTCCACATTTTAGAGCATTTCTGTTTTTTTTAATGACTTTCTACTGACACCAACTAAGTAAAAACTTTCTATTGACGCAGCCGCAAAGCTGTGATGCAACAATTAAAAAAATATATATTTTTTACAGTTTGGAGATCGTATGATGATGAATTTTAAACATAATTATGTTTCAATAGCAAATGTACGAAGTGTGGATAACACTTTTATTCGTTACCAATTATAGTAGCAACGTTTTCGCCTTCAATGAACTCCCTTGGCGTTTTCTACACCGCTCCATACGACTTTTCCATTGTTAAAAGCAGTGCTGGAAGTCCGCTTCTGTCAGCTGGTTCAGAACCTCCGTCGCTTTTGCTTTAACCGCGTCCACACTTTCGAATCTTGTCCCCTTTAGTGCCACCGTGCCTAAGAAGCCTGGATCAGCATCAATGTTTTTAGAATGTCAGCGTAAATGTTCATTCTTGAAGGAGTTTTTGGCGCTATTTTTGCGCAAATTTTGCGCATGTTGAACGATTCATGCAAAATCTGGCGAACACATTCTTTGTCGATTCGTGTTATTTCAGCAAGCCCCTCGGATGCTTAGACGACGATCTTCGCGAATTAATTTACCAATGTTTTCGTCCGTTTTTGTCGTTGAGGGCCGTCCGGGGCGCGGATCGTCTTCGGCCGTTTCTCGTCCCTTTTTAAACCGTTTAAACCATTCAAAATCTTGTGTGCGGGATAAACATTCATTCCCGTACAACTTCTTTGAACATTGCATAAGCTTCTGTAAAAGTTTTCCCCAGTTTAACAAGAAACTTGAGATTAACCCGTTGCTTCATCTGAACACTTAACATTTTTTCGACGCGTCACTAGTGCGTAGACTAATTCAAACGACTGCTACAGTCAAAATGAGCGACCCACTGGCTTGTCCAGCGAGCTCATTGTGAGGGTAGTATCACCAGACACAGTTCTGTTCAAACTTCTTTATTCTTTTATTTAATAGCCACACCCTCGTATATTATGTATACCCATATATTTAGAAACTTTAGAAACGTAAGAATTGACGTTTGTACATATTTGTATAGTTTTTTTTCCTTTTTTTAGTTAACGTATGCCTTAGTCCGTTTTATTAATTTCATATGTTCTTACATACGTTCTTACAAAATAAAATACTGAAGTTACTAATCAATAATTACTAAGCAATAATTCACTATAGTTATTACTAGGGTTCGGAATGTTTGCCATAACGCATGTATTCTGCTCTCTCGCAACAGGACCGCGTACTATTGCGCTAGACGCTAGTCCCGTCGCCTTCTTGGGGATGGTCAGTGGCGTACGAATGCACGGCAAGAAATACACTCGTATACAATTTACAAGGCGCTTATAAAATACGGTTTATACTTTAATTGTCATAGAGTTTAATACTGCCGCCTATGCGTTATGGCGCACATTCCGGACCCTAGTCAGTCATTTTTATTTTTTTTATAGTTGGATTGGGATCGTATATGTTCACTGATATGCACCAGTCCTCTGACTGACTGGACTGGTTAAAAAAAGTTTCTCGAAGACCGAAATTAAAGATGTCTACAGAAAGTGGATCTTCTTCCTGTGATTATATTATTCACAACATTATGATGTCTGCTGACTGTGATGTGATTACACTAGTCAGTGAGTGTGTCACTACATTTATTTACGACCACACTGTACACCTAGAGTATAGTCCTTCTAATTTTAATTGAAAATGATAAATACGCCTGGGGAACAAAAAAAGCTGTGCAACTTTATGATTCCATGGGCGTGCATATATCTTTTATAAATTCGAAAATTGTGAAATAATTTTTTTCATTCAAATCAATATAGGAGATTAAAATTAGCCTGCATACAAAACTCTTAATATTTGTAATATAATTTGCTGTAAATAATGCTCATTTAGCCAGACAATCTCAAAAAATTGTCTGTGTTAATAAACCTAGCTGAAATACACGTCACCGGCGTCTTAAACAAGTTGAGTGCCTAAAGTCGTAACCATTTTAACGACGTCGTAAAAATTTTATGGCACAGTGGACCGAAGAAGTATTAGCAATGTATTAAATGCAAAGTAGTCTAATAATCTCGTTGACCGGTGTTACCGCCAGTGGTTTTACTCTGTGCGGCCAGCCGCCTGAGCCGCCGTTGCCGGCTCTTCAAAAGTTTCTTAAGTATAGTAATATACATAAAGGTGTTTGAATTTATAATTATTTTTTCCAGCAATTTTAAACGCTTTATTTTAATGCTAACTAATAAATTTATATCTATGTATTTTTTTTAAAATATTTCCAAACTAGCTTTCTAAGAACGTCACGAACTAACAGTTTACTGAAGTATGAAGTATACTTGTATAGTGAGCTTAGCAATTTTAGAAAATATATCTGACAACCTTGCTTTTTTCTACCTATTTTCAATTTAAAATGGAAATAGAGTAAGTACACGATGACTATGGAAATGAAGAGGTAATGGATATGTGCGGTAGATCCGTTTTTGATGATATAGCGCCTTTTTCATTAAAAAAAATATATAAAAAATTCCTGATAAGAGTTAACAATGTATAGGTACATACTCATAAGTATTTATCTATTCAAATGTGTTAAAACACATTCCACACCTCCATTGAGTTCGTTGAATCATTTCTGTGTACGTCAGTCCATTAGCTTGAAGTGGAGATACATAAGTGGTAGGTAGACAACAACAGTATACTAGGTTGGCCGATCGTGCCGCAATTCAACGGCGCGCGACGAGCGGGTCATTGACTTGATCGAGATATTTATGTCGTCGGTGTCGGTATTACACATTAATCATGAAATGTCATACATGCAAACGCCTAAAAATCTACTATTTGCTGACAAAGTGAATAAATTCATCCGTGATTTCGAAGATTTATTTTATGGTGGCGCGATCGTAATGTGTAGAGTCAGTAAGGAAAAACTGCTGTGTAGAGACGCAAGAAAAACGTAATTGTAGCCGTCACATAGTGTGAAATATAAAAAAAGAAGGTATGCCCATCAGAACTAAGTTTATGTTCGACTTACTTTTAATGCTACGTTCTGATGTAGCCGTGAAAGTAAACAACTATTTTGTGAGTTCTGGAACAAATACGTTCCAGAAATGCACAACTGTACATGATTATCTACCAGCTGTACTGAGTGACATAATGAATTGGATTAAAATAGCATTACAAAATACTCGGCGGTAGTTATGTTAAAATAACAAATAACAAATAAAAGTTGTTATTTTATAATTAAATCCTACATTGTATCAATCCTAAGAACATTGGGTTGTCGTAAGCGCAGTCACTACAAATAGTTGATGAAGTAAATTCGCTGTGACAAGCTATAGGTGACGCAATAAATGAGTCAGTTAAAAATAAGTTCGAAAGTGTATGAAAGAAAGACATCGGTTTTACCAAATTAAGATTTTGTGATGCCTGTGAGTTTGTGATATGTATGATATTGTGATTTTAATTATGCCTGTACTACATTAGTATATGTCGAAGAGTCGTTATCAAAATATAAGCAAATATGTATT
The DNA here is from genome assembly GCA_029963805.1 of Aromia moschata. Lineage (NCBI taxonomy): Eukaryota > Metazoa > Arthropoda > Insecta > Coleoptera > Cerambycidae > Aromia > Aromia moschata. The sequence goes on from JAPWTK010000040.1 coordinate 1,537,270, forward strand.
TCCACTACAGCAAACAACAAACAAGACTATCTAAGACAATTATAGAAACTTATCTAATGTCACAAAGTTTTTAGGAATCTTTTCCATTTCGCGATAGTACTGTTAACCAAGCTAAGTTCTCAAACTAATTAAGAGGGTAACTTTTACATATGTACATATACATATGGTTATAAGATAAGTGTGAATGTATTGCTTTCGTTACTATATTTAATACAAGGGACCTACTTCCTTGTATTACGTGTATTATATTATAATGAGTCCCACGGTACATTTCGACTAACTCCACGAATTACTACAACAACTCTACAGGAAGTCACAAAAAAAAAGAACGGAATACCTAGTTTATTTATTTCAGTGATGTACCAAAATATGTTATTAGGTACCTAATATTTTTCATACGATATATTAACTTTTTTTATAAGATCAATTTAATTAATTACTGTTATTATTAGGTACATATATACAAACACATTTGAATGAATAATAAGGATAACTCTTAATTACAAATAATATTTCTATATATTATGCATATATTTCTATGCACATTTATCCTGGGAAGTTAAACTTTTAACATTTTAGTTTCCAGTTTAACAACAATATAAGAAAACATGTATATTGACCGGTTTTATAAAAAGAGGGAGATAACAACACAACATACACATACATATATAGGGTATAAATTAACAAAAAACAGTTGTCAGTTAAAAAAATAAAATTTGATAATAATATACATCCATACATATGTATTTCCACATCGTTTTCATAAAAAAAAAAAAAAACAATGAGATAACCTTTTGATCCCTAATTCGAGTTCAATTCACGCTTTAGTTCATTTATTAATTTATTATATGCGGTATTAAGTAATGGTAGATTATTTTTATTACTCAAAAATATAGAAATTTACTTTAGATTAGGTTGATGCAGAATTTAGTAGATAGAGTTTTCTTTCAAATTGTTGAAAACCTAATGATTAAGTACGTTTTGAATTTTTTGATTCCCGATTAAGTTTATGTTAATTATATTAGTTAAAATTAAACCTGCCAGGTAGAAAGAATTTTCTTCATGTCGATAGTAAAAATAACAGAAGGCGTTAGAACCAGCGAGAATAAAGCGAAAAAAAGGCATGAAAATGTCTTTCTAAATTAGCCACGTCGATGTGAATGTAATTAAAATCTGAATAAACCATGGGCACCCGCAAATTACCTGATATTAATATCATTGTAAAAAAAATAAACCGACGTTAAGAATTAATTTTCAAACACTGCTCACGAAACTCATTTTGAGAGTAGGATCACAATAGTTGTCACTGAATATGAACCAATCTGAATTGAAAACAACTGATATCTCAACAGATCTCAACTGAAAGAAACACAGCTATTGATTGTTGTTTGTTTAAAATTTTTGTAGGTTAAGTAGTGTTATGCATTAATATTTATGATTTTTTAACTGTTAAACGAGGTATTTTAAACGAAACGAATTAAGATACAGGAATTAATAAGAAAAGAGTAAATAAATATATGAAATGAAACATGGTTCGACATAAAAATAGGTGTATAACATATCTCCTTTTCTGATTGATACAGGAACATCTTTATAATGAAACATTTTCTTACATTCTAGATATTTGGTGGTTCAAATAAACGAAGAGGGAAAGAGTGAAACGGCGCAACTAAAACTGAGAGCAATATCTCTTCAGCAGTCCATAATCGATAAGGTCCAGCAGCTACATGGAGACTTCGGAGTAGCCGCTATACGAGCAGGGTTTAATTCCAAATACTGTAATGAACACACCAGAGTGGCGATCATTCGTGCTCGGCACGGCCCCCATAAGTTCGTAGCTAGCGCCATACCTTGTATTAAAACCGTCGAGAACAGACGAGTGGTTATCAATATATTATATATCGGAGCGAGTATAAGGCAGTGTTTCTTTTACCTCAAAAACTACCAACAAAGGAAGTTCGACGAGTATTGTGCCGTCTTAAAAACAGACGAGGAAAAAATTGCTCTTAAGGAGGCAGTTTTAAATTTCAAGAATGTGTTGGCATTTTTGTAAAAAGTATTAATATTAAGATGTATATTTATGATCGAGATATTTTAAAATAAACGGTTTGTATTTTATTACTTAGGATTGTTTTTTATTTAGGTATTATGAATTTTCAAAATGATTTTTGGAACTAATATCGGATGTTAGAAAAGGAAATATGGAGGGTGCGTAAAATGCAGCACTATTTAAGTTATCCGTAATTAATCATCAAGTTTGAGAGCCGGATGATGATCATATTCTCTCACAAGAGGACATACATATATATCTCTACAACACAATTCAAATTAGACAGTATAAGATCAAGAAGCTTTTCATTTCCCCTAACAATATCGTTTCTGCTGATTTATATTTAACGAATTCATGAAATTATGAACCAAGTTTGTTTCAGTCATTTAAATTAGTATAGAACGAAGAGACACTAAACTCACCCATAGTTAAAATACATTAATAATTACTGTTTTTAAATATACAGGGTATCTACTTTTATTTATGTACAAATCCATAAAATCACAGTTTTCCAGACAATCAATTAATTTTTTTTGTCTTAAAGGGTATTAAAAATTTATTTTAACTCTATCATCCCTTTTAAAATCCAGCCCCATAGCCTGTTACGATTTTTTTGTACCCCCGAAACTCAATATGTCCATTTAACGACATTTTCTGGGATCACTTAGGCTTTTTCAGAATTTACTTAAAACTTGCAAAATTTGTTTTCAAAAAACCTGATTTCCTATTTTCCATTTTTAGTTTCCGAGATTTTCTGATTTAAATTCTCTTTTAATTGAATATTAAAAGAAAAATCGCAAATTTCGTTTGAAGTTTTTCTGATAGGCTAGCCTGCCATTTGGGTCTAGTAATATTCCTTTAAAATCTAGCGTGTATCCTTTGCTTCCTTACGATAATATAAGAATTTCAAATTCCACCAGCCGCCAGTGACTTCAGTATTAACAAACCACATTTTTTAAGCTTTCAGCTCCCACATAATCAAACATTTTCTAATAGGTTAACACAGGTTACAAAAAACATAGGTTACAAAAAGTATTATAAAAAAATACAATGTGGTTAAAATATGTAAACGTAGAAATAAATGGCATCATTTAATTTATCCCTATACATACATATACATATAATTTTTATATGAACGGGGTAGGCAACCAGGTGTTCACATTGTAAATAAAAAGTAATATTTAGTAATGGATTATCTAATCATATTTTCGTAAATGATTCATTTTAATAATAAGACAAATACAATTTGTAGTATTTTTTGATTAAATATATTGAAAAAAGACATAAAATACATCAATTTTATATCAAAATTGTAAAAAGGCATCCTCGAGTAGAAATCATTCTTTCGACTGGGAGCGTGGCGTCTCCTGTAATCCAGCTACTTGGAGGTCAGATTCAGCGGATGGTTTGAGATCAGGAGTCCTGCTGCAGAGCGTCTTACGTCGACCGGGCGTCCGCACTAAGCTCGGCGTCAATATGGCCGCCCCGGAGGAGTCCGGGGCGGCCAGGTTGTACAATGAGTGGCGAACCGGGCCAGGGGGAAACTCAGCAGCCAAAAGTCACCGCGTCGTGCAGTAGTGGGATCGCGCCTGGGAGTGGGAACCCTGTGGCAGCCTGATCAATACAGCTAGACCTGGGTCTTTTTGCACTTTTTTTCGGCATTTCTCGTAAAATAATACGCTATTCTTCAGTTTTTCAACGTGAATAGGCTTTAAATATGGAAATATTTCCCTTAAACATGCATTACCTTATGAAAACATAAGCTACTAATAGATGACGACAGCTTCGAATTTGAAATACATACGATTATTATTACCGACAGAGAGCGATTTGGCGGGAAATGTAAGTTATGGTCAGCTGAATAATAAAATTGGTAATTGGTGAGATGACTTTTCAATGATCAGAGCACGTAGAATCGAAAATATGCATCATTCAATAACCTATACCCAAATCCAACTGTTTCGGAGATAGGAATGTACTTTTTTTTTAATTGACTAAGTTAGGGCTAAGACTAATGGTGGGTTCATGCAGAAATTTTTAGTAATAACAATAAGAATAGTAATAAGCATAAAAGTTAAACCTTCGTTTTATAATGACCCAGTTCATGCAGCAAATCCTTATTTTTAAAATTATTACTAAAAATTATGTTTACTGCATGAACTGGGTCATTATAAAACGAAGGTTTAACTTTTATGCTTATTACTATTCTTATTCTTATTACTAAAAATTTCTGCATGAACCCACCATAAGTGTTAGGGTCTAGAAAAACCGTCATAACAGTTTTTGAGTACATAATAACTCTCATTCCATCTTTGGCAAGGCGTAGTAACATGAGGTAAAATAGATTCGATCATGAACGGGATAGGTATAGTTCAATATACCTATTAAGTTACATATATTTTTCCGATTCCAAATCGCGAGAATGTTTAGTTCAAATAGAACACCCTGTATTTTTTCGGCACAAGTTCAAGTTGTCTATCTTTCAGCTCGTTTTTTGTCCATATGCACATCATGGGTTAAAGTACCAAATTTAGAAAATATCTTCGTTTCTTCGGTTTTTAAAGAATTTTTTAAAAGTTGCTACCAAAATAACCACGAATGGAAACAGCAAACTTTAAAATGTAATTAACCGCTATTCATTACTTTTTTAATGCAAAAAGACTTCATCAACTTATGGTGGGTTCATGCAGACATTTTTAGTAATAAGAATAAGAATAGTAATAAGCATAAAAGTTAAACCTTCGTTTTATAATGACCCAGTTCATGCAGTAAACATAATTTTTAGTAATAATTTTAAAAATAAGGATTTGCTGCATGAACTGGGTCATTATAAAACGAAGGTTTAACTTTTATGCTTATTACTATTCTTATTCTTATTACTAAAAATTTCTGCATGAACCCACCATTACTTCCATTATTGTTATCAAAAATCAACCACAACATACATATTTAGATGCCAATATCTGTGATTTTTTTTAAGGATAACTAATACGAATATTTTTAATAAGAATATCTCCAAGACGGCTGGGTTTAGGCACTAATTTTTGACTCAAAAATGTGTGCTCTTTCAAAGTAAAAATATATAGCAAAGGGTGTCCTTATACTATATATTTTTAGTCGACGCCCAGTAGAATATGAATACTGTGTAAAAGGTGGAAACAACCTCACATATTTCATTTTGATATTTTTTATGAAACGATTCTATAGACCAAGTACACACTAAAAACTCACCCTCTATATAGTATTTATTTTTGGGTTTCGTGATATTGGGATCATTGTTACCCGGTAAAATTACTGTATTAATACTTTTAAACAATTAAGATACGTGTTTATATATGTGTATATGTACATATTTCTGTAATTTAAATTTGTATGTTATGGGTGTTGTTATATAATTTATATGTCTAAATGTAATTATCACTGGTTGAGTGTCAGAGCAATCTTCGGATTGAACTCCGCCTAAATAAAGACAATATTATTATTATTATTATTATTATTATATCTGTAAATACAAATGTCTAAATATTTTATTCAATAAAACACGAATATTTTCAAACTTCATGATTATTTTACTATATCACGATTAATTTTAATCACCAGATATCTAGTTTGTACCAAAATGGATTTCATTGAAACTGTCCTTTTTTAAAAAAAAAAAGGTAGAAACCTTAAAATCTGTTAATTAATCAAAGAAAATAATTACATACTATTTTGGCTATATTTTTCTTCACATAAATAGAGGTAAGGCAGCTGTATCATTAAAAAACTGAATATGTTAAAATATTATTAAAACAGTGGGTCCAATTCACCTTGTATTGCACTCCACTGTTTCAAAATTGATCAGTATACTGAACTAAATGGATGGGGCAGGAAAAAACTAATAATCAAAGACAATTGTTTATTGCAAAAGACTCAAATAACTACATAAAAAAATAGTAAACAGAATGCAGAAAAGTACCTATATTTACAGGGCAGATAACTATAAACTACTTTTATATTTACAATACCATAAACTTAATTACGGTTACAAAACAGTTCTCCTAGGTTAATAGGTTAATAACTCTTCTCTAATCTTGTCTTTTTTTCCATAACATTATTCTGAAAATGTGTGACCTGTTCTATATTTTTTTTTTTTTTGGACAGTAAACTATTTTATTTATAGCTGTCTGTAGATCGTTAGCTTCAAGAAATTTTCAATACAATAACATAAAAAACCCTTAAAATAAAAGAATTATGTACAGAAGCTGTGTAAATTTGGATCGACAAAAGTTTTAGTTACAAATTAAGGAAATTAAATATGTAAAGGAAAATATACATATAGTGTACCCTTTTTAATCCGAACACCTCTTGTCAGACCCTATTCAGATTATCAAACCGTTCGGATTAATGAATATACATTACGTACAAAAAGTACCTGGAAAGTTGGATTTAAATGAACTGCTTAAAAGGAATCAGTAAAAAGTTTTTTCTTCAGGTTGGTAGCCCCTACCTTAATTACCAAGCCTGTTTAGAGCGCGATTTGTCACTCAGTGTGTTTACAGCAGCTGTTAGTAATAGACGACCTCAAGTGTGATTGGGGAATTCTACACTGGAAAAAATAGTGCAACGTGTTTGTTTAAAATTTTGTGCCGCGAACGAAATTTCGTGTGCCGATTCATTGAAAATGTTTTTGTCATTGAAAACAGGTCTACGAGTGGTATAAGGAATTCAAAGCGGGCCGTGAAATTGTCAAAGATTTGCCTCGCTCTGGTCGGTCATCAACCACTACGACAGCCGATAACATTGATAAAATCAAAATATTAGTGCTTGAAAATCGCCACATGAGTGTTAGAGAGTGGGCTCAAGAGTGTGACATATCGACAATGTCAGCTCATGGTATTTTGAGTGATATTTATTCGAGACTGGTTCCGAAAGAACTGAATGTTCTTCAAAAAGAATGAAGACGCAGGTTCCTCTTGACATGGTTTCCAGAGCCGATAATGAACCATACTTCACGAAACGCATCATAACTGGAGATGAAACATAGGTCTATGGGTACGATATGCAAACAAGTTGTCAATCATCGGAATGGCGCTATGATGATGGCCGAAACCGAAAAAACCGCGCCAAAGTCGATCGAAAGTGAAGGTGATACTGACAGTTTTTTTGATTATCGAATTATCGTGGGTACATTCCGAATTCCTTCTGGAAGAACAGACAGTTATTAAGGAGTATTATCTCGGCATTTTGAGGCGTTTGCGCGAAAGTATCCGTCCGGAATACGGCGGGAATTGTGGAAGGAAAAATTCATGGATTTTGCAAGACGACAACGCGCCATTTCACTGAGCTATGATTGTGACCAAATATAAGGTCAAAAACTCAATAAATACGATGGACTAATCACCGTATTCACCAGATATGGCTCTGTGTGATTTATTTTTTAATTCCAAAACTAAAATTGCCACTACAGGGTGGCCACTTTGAAACGATAAAGGCCATCAAACAAAATTCGCTGAAGGAGATACCTTTGGCGGCCTATGAGCGGTGTATGGAGGATTGGGTTAAACGTTGGCATAGCTGTATTGCACTCGTTGGAGCCTACTTTGAAGGGGACAAAATAAATTTCCGATAAACAATAACAATTTATGTGCTTTTTCTACAATTTCCGGGTACTTTTTGTATGTAATGTAAAACAACTGCGGAATTTTTGGCAGATTTTTTTTGGAAGAATTTTTTTTTGCAGAACACTTCATTTCAGTGGATTATTAGAATTTTTTGTAAATTTACATTTGTTTGATTAATGAAAATTTTATCTGTTATCAAAATTAAGTTAATTATCCGTTGTCAGTTAAGTGAGATTTTCCGAGTGAGATTTTTGTTTCTGTTTCTGCTAAAAGTCACCGGCGAGAAGTCGTTTCTTGTCAGCATTCGGATGACCAAGAACATTCGGACTATGGCTTATGATTTGGTCATTCGGATTGGCGTATCTTTGGATTAAAGAGGTTGCACTGTATATGGATAATATGCATATTGTTTTATACAATAACTAAACTTAAACCACTTAAAATCAATTTGAAAACTGAAAACCACATAATAATATCATTACAACAGATCTTTATGCATAAAACATATCTACTAAATCAACCAATTGTTTGCAAAAGAAAGATCTGTCTCTCACATCCCAAGAAAAAAAGTATTAACAATCTAAACAAAAGAGTAACGTGACCTATTTACATCAATATTTAACTAGATCCTGGAGTGGGTCCTGGAAGGTTTTGTTTCTAACAGTTAACTAAAAAATATACCCGACTCCTCGGGATCCTTAATAAGGCACTGTTGACCATCCAACACAAAAGTAACTTTGTGAAAAACTTAAAACTAAATCACCTAATAATATCTTAAAAAATATCATAAAACGAAATCAAATAGAAATTCTGCTAGTAGCCTAGACATTTTATAAAACAACATTTATTGCTTTACGATTAATTTAACATTTTAGGCTCCTATACTACCCAACAGATAAAAAGTTTTAAGTGCAAGAATGCTCCTTTATAAAAATAGTATAACATGTATTTGTATTGGACTGTTATGAAATAATAACATGTCTAAGCTACAATTGCAGCACATTAAATAAGCACCACAAAAAATTATTGCTTCCAATATTACCTACGAAACTATTAATAAGATTATTTTTGGTGCATAGCAATATCAACAAATAATTTACATAATCGATAATGTACCAAAGAAATATTTTTTTAATGGCAAAGCGGTTAGGTATTCTAAAGACTGTTTTACACATACCAATTTATTGCACAATAAATTGCAGAATTTATTTTTCAATAAATTGTCCAATTTTAGTAACTGTTTACGCGTTATGCAATATTTGTAACAATTTATTGGTCAATTTCAACACTGCCAACTCTCAATGGCTAAAACCTTAAGAGTTATCATAGGTTTTTCCCTAAGAGAAATTGCTTTTCTCATTATGAGGTTGGTACAAAGAAATAAATGTAAAAAGTTACTAAATATCACTAAAATTGGCCAAGAAATTAGGGCAAGTTCTAAATTCTACAATTTATTGTGGACAATAAATTGGGCCCAATTTCTGTTTTACACATATTTCGAGAAATTGAAGATCAACTTGTACAATTTATTGTGAGAAAAATTGGTGTGTGTAAGACAAGTCATAAAGAAGTTGAAAAAATTAAACCAAATACCAAATATTAACATCTGAAATACCAAATATCGAACATATTGACGGGACATTTTATTAGTATAAAATGTTTAGTCAATATATGTATAAAAATAATTTCAACGAATAATTTTAATGGAAATCTTTGGTAGTGGAGAAAAACAGTGAAGAATGTAGAAAACGAAAGGTTAATATCAAAGAATAGAGGAGAAAAATTCTGGGTTATTTTTTAACGAGAAAATAAGAAACAAAAAAAATTTTACTAAACGTATCTATTTGAACACTTGAACATTTTTCACCCCTTAACACACTGAAACATTATTTATACTCACCGTGCATTTCGCCAACTAAGTTGGCATCATCAGTAGATAATTAAGACTGTTTTTAATCTAAATAAGTTTGAATCATCTCCTGATAAAAGTGGTGAAAAAATTCTCTTCTAGTATTAAACAAACGTATACTTTGTACAAAATAAAAAGCGATGCACCACCATGAGTGCAGTACTACCACCACTCAATTATATTGAAATAAAAACTATAAGGGAATATTTTATTGAATTTTAAACATCACACTTGATATTCGTTGTTGTCGTGTTGAATTACTTGACATGCTGTTGACAGTTTGAAATTATCTGAACCTTACATTAGCTTTAATTTGGTTTGTGTCTTTTGAGTTTCGAACTTTTGTCTTGCATTGAAAAACTGTCATTTTCAGAGCAATCAGTGTTACAGTTGTCAGACTTCCATTTGCGAAATGTCAAAACAAATAAACAGCTGTCGCCGTGAGTTAGTAGCATCTTTGGTATCATGTGTTAGTCAAAATTATTTCTAAATACACTCAACATCCACATATCCGAACTCCGAATCCGGACGATATTTCCGAACTTTTTCTCACGATATTTCCGAACTTGTACTTCCACACAACCGAACTTGTCGCTGATTGGTTGACGACAAAATACCGCGAAATTTGAAATGAGAAAAAAATTTAATGCAAAACAATAATGCGATCGTTATCAAACATTTCGATTGTCACAGAATTCGGCAAAGAGGAGAAACCGAATAATTTTCAGTTTGGGCATGTAATGAACTATTTATTTTCAAATGCACATTTTACATCACAATTTTTCAGTATTTGATGCAAATACATCAAGTTACATTACATACAATCATTTTCAAGTTACATGTCTTTTTTTTAATGTAATTGCGATTTGAGGATACGCTGCTTCAGTTTAAGAAGCATTTTGCATTCCTCTACATCACTCTCTGGGTCATGTTTGATCCAATCATTCAAAATTAGTGCTGCAAGAATTAATTCCTTTTTTGATTGTTTTTTTACGACATCATAGTTGTTGTTTCCATCATTTTCATTTTCGTGGAGCTCAGTATCGCAATCGTCCTGTATTGGGTAGCCTTGGGCAGCTGCAATGATTTCCTCGTCGGTTAAGCGTCGCCATGTGTCCTCTGTCGAGTCTGCTTGAAGCCACTCATTTGTATCTTCCAGAGATATTTCTTTACTTTCGGGCAATTTATTTAATAAATTGCACGCTTCCAAAGTAGAATCTTGACATGAGTTCTTGCGAGGAATATCTCGATCAATTAGTTTTCCCCAAGCGTTTCTGAGAGTTTCTGGCACTGACGTCGTTCCACGCTTGATATATTAAGAAGAGACAGTCCTTAATGGTCCATGATTTAATGAACTCCGCCATCCCACAAATATCGATGGAAGTGTTGCCAAGGATTTCAAGTAAATATGCCATTTTGCATTTTCGTTTCAATGAAGACGACACCCTGGTCCATTGGTTGGATGATAGAGGTGACATTTGGTGGCAGATAAACGACGAAACACTGAGGGTCAATTTCATTCAAAATCTCCGCTGAGGAATGAGCAGGTGCATTATCCAAGATTAAAAGAAACCTGAAATAAACGCTGTTTCGTCAGCATTATAAATGTTATCGTAATCGTACACGTTATCTTTTATGAAGGCGTTTAAGCCTTGGTAATATGCTTGAGCCTCTTCTGTGTCGGCCGACAACTTTTCTCCTTTAGTGTTTAGCGTTCTTATACCATGACGATATTTGAATCCTCAAGCCACCCATCGCTGGCTTGAAAATCAGTGTCCTCGTAGAAATTTGTATGCATTTTTTTGGCAAACCATCTCAGCAGCACACCTGAGACAGGTTCTCCAAGAGTTCTTCTTTGTAGAAACCAGTGAAAAACACTTCTTTCTAATGGCGTATCATAAGTACCTATAAGTATCATAGTACTTGTAAGTATCATAAGTATGTATCATAAGTGCGTATAAATAAGCACTTTTTTTGTGTCAATCCATCCACTCAATTTTCGTCTTTTTTTCAACTTCCGACAAGTAAATTTCTTTTTTTCACAACAATTTCTGCCACTGACGATTTACAAATATTGTACATCTTACATAGTTCAACATTTTTAACACCATTTTTGCGTGATTTATCAGATCCAGCTTTTGCTCCAAGGTTAGCCTCTTAGCAGGCTCTTTTCTCTGCAAATAAACAGTACAATAATGTTTGTTTTGTATCACGGTTTTCTTAAAAATACATATTTTCTCATCATTTTTCATTTCAGCTTTAAATTATTATAGGTTACGTCAACAAAATGTTCAATAAAACAAACCTTTACTTTGAATTACAAAATAATTACCTGCATCACTCTCTCCTTTGCATATGACATTTTTTTTTGTTTAAAAAAACGTTCTTTTATTAACATGTACACATGTATATATGTATTACATTTGCATAAAAACCTCGAAAAACAAAGAAAAGTACATAGAATGAGCCAGAACAACCCTTTGCGCATGCGCCAGCAGTTCGGTTATCCCAAGGTGACGAGAGTTCGGAAATGTGGAAGTTTGCGGAACGGAAAAGTTCGGATATGTGGATGTTGAGTGTACTGAGTAATTTTATAATAATCTGGCATCAGTGCGCTCCGAAACTTGAACTCGATTTTGAAGACGTGCATCGTTTTTTGGTTTGTATGAAGTATACCTATTGATTTTAGTACCGAATTGTAAATTTTGTCATTCGAAGACAGACCTGCATTTGTAGTTTTTCAAAGGAGGTTTAACTATGAGAAATATTTTATTGTTATTTTTTTTTAACATGATACTATTTTTTTGCAATTCCTTCAGTACTAAAAAGGGGATTATATTTTCATTTCAAAATAGACAGTATAGATTATAATATATATTCGTAAGCCTTGCCTACACTCCCATTCTTTCTTCACTCTAATCTTTGGTCTAAGAAACCAACCAAAAAATAATGTGTCTAGCAATAAAGAGAAAAGAGCACGAACAATGTATAATACTTTGCCATAAAACATAACAGTTCTAAGAAATTCATTAAATATAAGTCAAAAAAAAGACGACAATTGATATCAAAAAAATCGCAAACGAAAACGATAAGCTACATCTACAAAACATTGCACATCCCCTATTGCATTAAACTCAACTGGTACAAAAATACCTCAAACGACCTATCCCTATACCTCCTTCTCCACATATGACTGACGATAAACTGGCGAATGTAAATGCTGTTATAGAACTGTGCTTCCTCGCAGACGTCCAATACGGACCTCCAAATCGTGGCCAGATTCAAGAAGACGTTTTGCTCGCCGTCATTATGCCTCGCCAGGTCCATTGTGCTGACGATTACTGGATAATACGACTTTAGACAGTCGAAGTCCGAATGGGAGCAGAGGGTAGAAACGTGCGGGGTTATCAGTATGGAACCCGGACGAACGAGGCTTCGAACTGTGAGTAAAATGGTGTCCTTCAGTCTTCGTATTTGTTGGGCATCTTGGGCGTCGAATGTCGGTAAGGTTTCCAGCCAGTATTTTTGGGGAACACTCTGTAAAATGTTTCGAAAACTGTAAATCAAAATGATCTTTAACTTAATATTGTTACAATACTACAGACTATAGATCACTTTGATACAAATTCCTATTAAATTAATGAAAACATGATCATAATATACTTGATTTTTTTTGGAGCAATTTATTACTATTAAACTCTCAAATTATTAATAATTTAAAATAAGCAATTTCAATAACGGCTCGCACAACACAGCGAATTATAGACTGTCCGCATCTGTATACAAGAGGCACAAAATGGGTACTGTTGTGCACTTGCAATAACATAACATTCATAATATCACATCGCAATAAAATCAGTTTAAAATCATGCTCCATCAAGAATACCCGCACTGTAGTATTTCGTCTACTGTAGGTATATAGCGTGTTTCGTTAGGCGTATCAGTGTCATTGTGATTTGGACAATATAAAGGCGGATTGAACATGCCAAAAAAACGCAAAAGTAGACAAGATCAATTTCAAACATGGAATAACAGTAATTCTGACTTTTATTTATGCATTAAAGAAAATTACCTATTTTGTACTTGTGGAAGAACTATTAATTATTCAGATAAATCTAAAGTAACAAGACATGCCTCTTTGAGTTCTAATAACTTATCAGAACTCGAACTAGAAGCCTCTTCGAGTTCCAATAACAATAATTACTTTACATTTTTATTACCTTAACCTCCGTAATACATAATATGGGCCTGCTCATTCGTATAGGATTAGTATTTGCACATCCCTCCGGATAGGTGTCTACGGTTACTAGAATTCCAGGACCGCCAATTTGCCATTCCGCAATATTCGACCTTATAAAGTTCTCTGCCACATTTGATGCTTTGTAGTATACTTTACTCACCACAGGTTTCGAATACCTACACGAAGAATAATTAAAGTATAATTCAGCGAAAAATAATTCGGAAAACACTTTTCAAAATAACATTTCAGTAAAAAAAAAATAGTTAATAATTAAAACGAAAAATTGTATTAAAAAAGTAAATTAAAAGTTATCATTATTAAAATGAAAGTAACATTTTAACATTTAACAATACAAAATTAATAATCCCATATACTATACCTTACTCTATCCTTTACTTTGGAGTTGCAGGAAAATATTAATTTTTATTAATAATTATGTACGTGTAGAAATGCAAAAAATAAGTTTTAAAAGTAGTACATACAACGATAATATCTGGCTCAATAATATTGATATATAACGATGAATTTAACTTATACAAGTGCAAAAACAAAATATTAGAATACTTACCTAACATTATCGATATACTATCAACATCATTTCCTTTGCACCATTCACGTGATATTTTTATAGCATTGTTGAAATTACATATATCGTGATCAAAAATTGATTCTTCGTCCTCATTCATATACTCATTGGACTTTGCCTGGTCATTATGAAGGTATGAATCTTCTTTAGTTGTATTTCCAGACAATCTACCTTTACAGTTTCCATTTCGATCTAGACAATTTCCTGAATCAGTTTTGTGTTCTTGAATCATCGGGGTCGGCATTTGCTGTTCACTTTCCGATTCACTAGAACGAAATGAATGGATAAATCAGAAAAATGCGTGTCCTAATATCATGCGGGTTAATTTGTAAGCACCCGCATACGAAACTCTAAAATTTCATTGATTTTATTGATTTCCCAATTAAGAAATGGTAATAAAGTGATAAATATTAAGGGTCCATATTAAAATTAAAAAATGAAAATAGTGGGTACACTTAACAATATAAATAATCTCACAAAAAATTAAATTTCCACGGGAATGTTCTACGTACTTATTTATAGGAATGCAACAGTTGAGCGCAACAAGTAAAATGTTAATTACCTCTCTAACGTGCCGTTTATTTTTGAGTGGTCCTCGTCTATTAATTCTTCAGTGCCAATTGAGGCCTGTTTGATTATCCTAATTTCCTTCATGATCTTGAAAATTAACACAACTCCCCGTACAACATAATGTATTATTTAGTTTATAAACAAATTTAGAAAACGAGAACACAGCCTCATGAGCCTCAACAGGAAATGTCAAAATGGATCAATAAATGCAGCGCATGACGCAGCGCACACGGCTTTGGTTTAGGATTTCTGACGACAGGGTAGTATCTAGGAATCGGATTTTAATCAAAATAAGTTATATGCTAATGCCTCTGTGACTGTTACTTGGAATTCCAGCTAATCGTGACCTCTAATCAATCGTGATCTCTAATCAATAGTTAAAACCTTACGCGGTTCTGAATGGTGTCCGTTTAAGTATTTTATTCTAAATTAACTCTCTGCTACAAAAAAATATATAAATAATATTAAGTTATATTTACAAAATATTTAATAAAGGGTGGGCCATCTATATATTGAATTTTAAAATCCCTGTTATTAAAAACCCCTTCCCCTTTGGGCCCCCTTTTTTTTTTCAATTTTTTTTTTTTTACCCTCCCCCCCCCACAATTTTCCCCCCTTTTTTTTTTTTCCATTTTTTTTAATATTTAAAATTTTTTTTTTTTTGGCCCTTTTTTTCCCCCCCCCCCCCCCCAATTCTTTTAGAAATTTTTGGGGGAAAGGGGGCCCCCCCCACCCCCCACCACACTATTTTTTTTTTCAAACCCCCCGGGGGGGGGGGGGGGGGGGGGGGCCCCCCTTCCCCCCCCCCCCCCCCCCCCCCCCCCCCCCCCCCCCCCCCTCTCCCCCCCCGGGGGGCGCTTTTCCCCCCCCCCCCCCCCCCCCCCCCCCCCCGCCCCCCCCCCCCCCCCCCCCCCCCCCCCTTCGCGGGGCTCTCCCCCCCCTCTTTTTTTTTTTTTTTGGCCCCCCCCCCCCCCTTGTGTGGGTGGGGGGCCCCCCCCCCCCCCCCCCCCCCCCCCCCCCTCTTCCTTTTTTTCCCTCGGGCGGGGCCCCCCCCCTTTTCCCCCCACAAAAAAATTTTTTTTTCGGGGGGGCTCTTCCCCCCCCCGTTTTCTCCCCCCCCACCCCCGCAGGGGGGGGGGGGGCGGGGCCCCCCCCCCCCCCTCCCCCCCCCCCCCCCCCCCCCCCCCCCCCCCCCTGTTTTTTTTTTTTGGGTGGTGGGGGGGGGGGGGGGTTTCCCCTTTTTCCCCCGGCCGCCCCCCCCCCCCCCCCCCCCCCCCCCCCCCCCCCCCGCCCTCGGGTTTTTTTTTTTTTTTGGGGGGGGGGGGGGGGTGTTTCCCCCCCCGGGTGTTTTTCCCCCCCCCCCCCCCCCCCCCCCCCCCCCCCCCCCCCCCCCCCCCCCCCCCCCCCCCCCCCCCCCCCCCCCCCCCCCCCCCCCCCTCTTTGTGGGGGCCCCCCCCCCCCCCCCCCCCCCCCCCCCCCCCCCCCCCCCCCCCCCCCCCTTTCCCGGTCGGTGTTTGTGTGGGCGCCCCCCCCCCCCCCCCCCCCCCCCCCCCCCCCCCCCCCCCCCCCCCCCCCCCCCCCCCCCCCCCCCCCCCCCCCCCACCCCCCCCAAACCCCCCCCCCCCCCCCCCCCCCCCCCCCCCCCCCCCCCCCCCCCCCCCCCCCCCCCCCCTCTCCTTCTTTTTCCCTCCCCCCCCATTCTCCCCTCCCCTCACTTAAAAAAAAAAAAAAAAAAAACAATCTTTTTTTTTTTCCCCCCCTTTTTTTCTTCCCCCTTTTCCCCCCCCCCCCCCCCCCCATATTAGTGAGATCATAAACTAACCCCCACAATTAGGAGCCGCGTTTTTCTGTTATTACAAAAACGCACGCTATGCTCTATTATAGGTATACATTTTACTTTAATGGATTATTTAGGACCATGGAATTTGTACATGTAGAGCCTATTACTGTAACCGATGAAATTTCCAATAATGAGCTTTTATTACAATTTTTAGTTGTTATAAAATTCCTTTATAAAAAATAGATAAAAACAAAATGTGTTTATTAAGATGTATGTAACTACATACATTTCACTTATTGTTAGTTAGGACGAAGCAGTGGCGAATTTACAAAGTCGCCAGTAGGCTATTCAATTTTTGCCGCCCCTACTAACCTCTGAAATTCGATACCCTAGTTTGCAATCATATTAATTACATTTATTCTTTAATTATCTTAATTTATTGAATTGTGTGAGTGGATCTAATAACATTTAGGGACATGGAGAAAAAAATTTTAGTAATGATTAATAAAAAAAAAATGAGTAAATATTACTAAATTTAAATTGTAATATTGAAACGCTATAGGAATATGTTAAAAATTCATGATCACAAAAGTATATTTCACACAGCGTTTAGTAATTTTTCATATACAGACGTTAGAATGTTCAGCATACTGTACAGTATTACAATTGAAATTTTTCTTAAATTTTCGAGACTCGTTTTCTCGATGTAGGTATATAATAATGTTTTT
The DNA here is from genome assembly GCA_029963805.1 of Aromia moschata. Taxonomy (NCBI): domain Eukaryota; kingdom Metazoa; phylum Arthropoda; class Insecta; order Coleoptera; family Cerambycidae; genus Aromia; species Aromia moschata. The sequence goes on from JAPWTK010000040.1 coordinate 1,554,736, forward strand.
TTTTTATTTCTGTAAGACAACAATTTTTAGGCCAAATTTACTCCTTAAAATATACCGCCCTAGGCTCCAGCCTACTCATCCTGCTGGTAAATCCGCCACTGGGACGAAGGATATGTTCACATACAGAATACATTAGTTTTTGTTAAGACTTCTAATCCTACTAATTGTAAGTAAATTAATCCTAAAGCCTACTCTGGATAGAGACAGGTTCCTGTGGTTTATGCCATAAAGAAACCAATTTCTTTATGGTTTATGCCAATCACCAACCATTCTAACCGTTAATTAATATGTATATGCTTCTAAAATTAATGTCCTTATGGGTATTCCTATACCTGTCTGATAACTGATATCTATGGACTTCCATAATACATATGTAGTATTATATTATATTTAAAAGAATAAACTGATTTATTTAATAATCGAATACATACATACATTTATGTAGGTGTCTATAATATCAATAATCAGGCCTATCAACTATCATTATCACCTATGATGTATCCAAGATCTATCATTTCATGTTATTAATAACAGCTCCGTTATAGTTCTTGTTCTTATCCAATCAGAATAGGTATACCTCTTTAAATAATCCTCGTTTCCGATTGGTAGCGCTAACGTCAGATTATACATCATAGGCCTGAAGCCTGAATATTAAAATATAAAATATACATAGTATAACATAGAGGAAATAACACGACTTAAGTGACAACGTAATCACTAACCAGTAATTGTAATTAGGTAAAGTTATTAATACCTACCACGCATTGTAATAGTAGGGTAGGGAGTACCTACTACCTACATATGTATGTACCTACATATCTCAAAAATATAACGTTATAAAACTAAAAATTGTTCTTATATAGATGGCAAAGTTCACAAAAGCTTAGATTCTGTTAACCTGGTCATAAAACTACGAAATAACGATTGGATTACAACCATTACAAGTCTGTTAACGACATTCAAACAAAGGCAAGCCGTTTACAGTTTACAATAACGAATAACGAAATTCTCCAAGCAAATACACGTGGATTTGATCAATGCAGCTTTGCTAATGGATTACAGAGCGCATGCGATTAAGTGTAGCAGCGTTGCCAGATATAGAGGGATGAAATTCTCTTGATCGTTTTTTCTACGGACAGGTATTAGTAATTTTTAACGTATTTAAAAAAAAAGAGTTCTGAGAAACGACGTATTGAAATTTATTTTCTGTAAATCGCCTTATACAATTTACACTATTTTTTTATATAGATTACGCTATTTTTTTGTATATATTACACCATTTTTCTCTATAGTCGTTAAACGTAGTTATATACAGTGTCACACATAAAGTCCGTATCATATGGGAATTTTTTTTCCAATCGGTTAAGAAAAACTGATTTTTCTGTTAGTTTTTACTTTAAAATGATGCTAAATGACAAGCACGTGAATTGTCACGTGACCTTTTTAACTGTTAAATATTACATTTAAAAAAATACCAAATATGGCAAAAGTTTGAAAAACTGTTGAAGAAAAAAAGTTGGCGATCGCCCCCATCGCCCCCCCTGGCTACGCCCTTGGATATAACTTGTACAAATAAATAAATAAATTTACTTTATTTGTGTTTTTCATTAAGTAGTTAGATATATAAACCGAATTAAAAAATAATCGCATTCAATAATATTTAATTTACTTGTTGCTGCACTTTTTGAACAATAAAACTTTGCTTTGATATTGATTGATTCAAAAGTGCAGTAAATTGTTTTTTTTTATTGTGACTGTTTTGGAATGCGGTCTACGTATCTGGCTATTCAATGAAAAACCTAAATAAAGTCAAATACCTAGTTGTTTACATAAAGTTTCCATTACATTTTGACGTAGCTTCTGCTGTATTTTTATTTCTCTAAAAAAACACAGCGTTTACAACAAATGTACATATGTATTCTATATCCATTCTAAATTGAAAATAGGTAGAAAAAAGCAAGGTTGTCAGATATATTTTCTAAAATTGCTAAGCTCACTATACAAGTATACTTCATACTTCAGTAAACTGTTAGTTCGTGACGTTCTTAGAAAGCTAGTTTGGAAATATTAAAAAAAAAATACATAGCTATAAATGTATTAGTTAGCATTAAAATAAAGCATTTAAAATTGCTGGAAAAATAATTATAAATTAAAACAACTTTATGTATATTACTATACTTAAGAAAATTTTGAAGAGCTGGCAACGCTTGAGCTGCCGGCAGCCGCGAATGCACCAGCAAATGCCGACCATTATTGTACTATATGTAATACATCCAAATACTTATTCGGTCCACTGTGCCATAAAATTTTTTACGACGTCGTTAAAATGATTTACGACTTTAGAAATTCTACGTGTTTAAGTCGCCAGTGACGTGTATTTCAGCTAGGTTTATTAACACAGACAATTTTTTGAGATTGTCTGGCTAAATGAGCATTATTTACAAATTATATCACAAATATTAAGAGTTTTGTATGCAGGCTAATTTTAATCTCCTATATTGATTTGAATGAAAACAATTATTTCACAATTTTCGAATTTATAAAAGAAATGCACGCCCGTGGAATCATGGTGCACCGCTTTTTTTGTTCCCCAGGCGTATTTATCATTTTCAATTAAAATTAGAAGGACTATGTAAGTTTGACTTCTTGTCCGACCTTTTAAAAAAAGCCGGTTCAAATAAACGGTACCTCAAAAGCCTTGTCTAATAATTCCTACATCGATTGTCAACATCACACATTTTATATAAGAGAAAATTAATTCTTTCTCCGAATGGACAAATCTGTGGATCTAGGGATAAACGGTACGACCAGGCAACGCCGTAATGCACTTCGAAGGGGATCCCGCGCCTAGCCGAGTCCCTCCCATCCCAACCGTGCCGAACTGGAGCTGGAAGAGCAGCAACAATAACAAATCGCCCAAAACATTTCGCGTTCGCGTGTGGTCGTGGTTGTTGCCGCGGAATGTTCTAACGTTCGGTTTTTTGTTAGGTTACTCGATTTTAACCTCTTTTAACCGTACTCTCCGTGTAGATACTAATTTGTAGACTGTTTACTGAAGTGCCCCAGAATTGTGATCCCTATTTGTCAGAAATCCTGAATGAATGAATGAAACCATCGATTGGATACAGATTCCTCGTGAATGGTAAGTTTTATTTGCTTAATTACACCCTGCTATATTCACGCCCTTATCGTCATAAATGGGATGTTAAGTTCTTATCTGATTGGCACAATGATAGTATTTTAATTTGATTAACTGCTAACGCTAGGTACCTAGGTACCCAGGCCTATTATATACTAATTATAATTATTCTTTTAACTACCTAGGTATTTCTTTGTTATGTATGAAGCAGGTAAAGTTGTGGTTATAGTCGCAGAACTGTTTTATAGCAGTAATTCTCAATAAAATAAGTAATTTGTGGAGGTAGGTACTTACACACAATTTTTTGAAAGCATAGGTACAGTACATACTCCATGTACACCTATCTGCTTTTTCTTTGTTTTTGACAGTAGGTCGTGTCTATTTTGTTGTGAACGTTTACCATTATTTGTAGATTTTATGATTTTACCATTATTTCGAGAAATTATCTTGGTCCTATATATTTATTATGCATGTTCGATAGTTTGGTAGAAAGCCTATTTGTGAAGTGAAAAAAAAATATTTAAAAATCAGTGAATACGCAATGAAATAATTACGAACAAAAAGAAGTACGGACCTATTTTATATTTAATATGTTATAAATAAGTAGGTAACTACTGAAACCTACTGAAACATTTTATTACAAATATTTTTATGGTGTACATTTTATTTAAATATTAATTAAATACCTAAGTACTTTTGTTTATGCAAAATATATAGAATACAGGATTATGTAACAGTAAAGTAACACTCCAAAATATCCTACCCGTAGACGTAGATAATGCAGTTGCTGCGGTGACTGAAGAAAAATGTAATTTTGTGTAAAAAATAGAAGACAATGGATCGTATACTTAGATTTGAGACTGCAGATTTCTAATACCAAAGATCTGAAATAAATAATTTCATGAAGGTGGTGAAAAGTACTTTGTCCTCTTTATTAAATAAATACTGCGTTTTGAATAGGCATCTAACGTTTTTTTTTTACGTAATATATTAAATACGCACATATTATACCTATTAAAGATATTTACATATATGTAATTAAAAAAGTTCGTCAGTTGTTGATTGTCAAGTAGAAATAGACGATCCTTTAATTACTCTTAGTACCTATTTCTAATTATAATTATTTGTAATAGGTAACTAAGATTTAACTGATCTATCATTTTACATCATTGGGCCACTTTAGTCCTTAAGCTATTCACTGTGACTCGATACTTCATTTATTTTATTCTACTACTGATATAATGTGTACCTAATTGGAAATATCTTTAATCTCGTTTGGTACAATTGCGGAGTCAGTGTTAACAGTTCTTATCGAAATTCCCCTTAAAGACGGGAAGCACAAAACCGCAAAATTACCAAGTCGATAAAAATGTTTTCATAAACCTGTTTGTTCCGTTTATGTATGTTTGTATTTGTGTGCTGAATTCACAGTGTGTATTTCAGTAAGCTGCTTTTAGTCTGTTTCTATGATGCTGTCTACAAGTGATTTTCTGATGCTTGTTTGCGAATTTGGCATGATTATTTCAATACCTACTACCTACTAGAAATACGAGTTTTCAAGATAAAGAACAACAAACATTTGCTTATCATTTCTCAATTTGCAAACATTTGCTTATCAATTTTTTATTTATTCAAAAATATATACTTTGTTTCTGTAATTGTTGTATCACATTTTGTAAATTGTCATGTAATGAATAATAAACATTTATTATTATTATTATATTATTATTATTATTATCATGTGTCACCCGATGACGATTGTTATATCATCTACTTAGCAATCGTCATCGGTGCACATGGTAGGCAAATTTGTATTTTTTTTTTGTCTTGAATTATCATTATATAAACTTTATTCTAGACCGTAGCAACATTTATTTCAACTATAGTAATTCGACAATTCATCTCGCTTGGGTATCATGCAGTTTTGTCTCGATTCTCACATTTCTTGACTGAGTAGGTACAATGTCATCAATGTAAGAACTTAAGACAAGATTAAAGCCTCGATTAAATGCTAAGGGAAAAAGCGCTGACTAGGTTTCCTGCAGAAAAACATCTTTGACCAACTCCAAAATCTGACTTGAATACCGCGGAAATTCTACTTTGTAACTAGATGGACAGAGTCATGCTGCTTTCATTACAAGGTTCGTTCTCATGAAACAAAGTAAATACACGACGCTAGGTTTGAAGACTATACCTAATTTTTCACCATCCAGATATCGCACCAACTCTATACCAAAGCCAATTGGCTTATTGTACTCTGTACTCACTCCTATACCCGGCAGTACAGGTCCACAAGGTGCTATGTGTCTCCAGGAACACTTTTATATCCCCAAATATTTCTTATCTCCAGCGATCTAGTACCTCACAATTTACAGCTTGTATCTTCGTTGTATATTCCCACTTTGTTTAGATGGCCTTTAACTGGGGCATGTCCCGTTAGGTAGCCTATAACTATTCTTATCTGGTTCCTACTAAGTTTTTGGAGGTTTCCAGCTCTTCTAGCACAAACATCCTTGGCGAGGGCCTTGCTTTGTGCTAGGTACTCTTGAAGTATTATTCCCAATGTTTCTTATGTTCGATTTGTACCCATTCTTTAATTTGTTCTCGGATCATGGTTTTTGTTATCCCGAGGGCTGGTTCTTGACCAAAATGGAGTTTCTGAACCTCTCCTTGCATGTTCGTTTCCAAGGATGCCACTGTCACCTGGGACTCACAATAGTCTTAACGTAGTGCGATCTTCCAGTTCTTTGATTGCTTCTTGGCATTTCAGTACCAGTTGTTAGATGTTACCTTGCAACTGCTCAGAGCCCCAAGGGCTGCTGATTGGCTAGCGGTTATTATGACGATCTTCAAATCGAGTTTTAAGTTTTATTTGTCGCTGGTAGCGTTCTATTTTCCAATGTCGCCGAAACTGTGTAACTTTTTAGTTTACCAACAATATTTCGTAACCTGCGGCAGATTACGTTAGATGCAAACGAATTAATCTGTATATTTACAAACAATTTCGAGAACCTCATAAACGTTTCGTCCAAAGCGCTGTGCAAACATACCGTAATGATCCGTCTCCATGAAGTACGTATTAGAACATTCTGTTTCAAACGCGAACGCGCGTTCGAACGTACTTGACCGGCTTTATTCGAAGCATTAGGTTCTTGCCGCGGGCCAAATAAGAAGACTGCCTTGGAAGGTCGACCCGTAACAGAACACGATGATTACCTGGATGGTACCTAAGCGCACTTTCGATGGTTCTCGTAAATCCGATGTTAACGACCAGCCGATGAGCTGTCACGCTGTTAAATTTGGGTAGGTACACTATAGCTTGCCTGGATTTCCTTTTTCGTGTGTTGAGATGAGTGACATGGTGACATTCTCTTTTGAACACAGAGAATATTTTTATTGCATTTGCATTAGTCGAAATACATGAGAAATACTGGTTACATTTTTCAGTGAACGTCAATATGTACATTATCAGCTATAATCAGTGACGCTAGGCTTTTCATTGGGAATATTTTAGAAGAGCTCCAAAATAATTAATAAGCTTATTGTACGTTGCCTTTATATTGTATTGTAAGTAATGTTAATAAATAAGCACCTCTACCGGAAATTAATTCTCCTTCATGAAAACAAGAAATAGTAAACGAATACTTACAGTAACTGAGGTAATGTATGAGCTCCAAAAACATTTAATGGTCTCCAAAGTTAATTAATATCCTGTAAGAGTTAACAAGCCCAAATAAAAAATAAACTAACAGTAATATAAATGTTTCTCAGAAATTATGGATGAGCACCAGGCATAAGAAATGAGCTGAAGACGGTTCTCACTTCCACTAAAATACTACAGACGTTGTGCATTGCATCTATCCACCAAGTTTCTAGCAGCAGCAATAAATCAATAGCAATCGATTGTTAGCTTACAGGCGACAACTACACGTAGTTTCTCAAATACATCCATATATCTTCAATGTTCATTTGGTGTTCGGTTAAATACAGGACTACCCATTTTCATTCAGTATCCGGAGACCTGGAACCCCGTTCCTTGGCTACGTCACTGATTATTGTTATTAAGGCCCGGGAAAGTATGCTGTCACGCAGAGCCGGTGACGTGTTAATTAAAGTATAAACTAATTTTTAAGCGCATATTTCTTGCCCCTGTATACCCACGCCACTGTCCGTGCGTAGAATGTTATCCTGAACGAAATCTTCGCGGTAAACCGGGACTTCGTAATACACATTCTCCGTAAGACACGGCGAGCTATTCCGATAGCGACCTGCCGCCGGTGTAAACGGATCGATCGCCGCATTGAAAACAATTTTTTTGTCGCGAGTTAGTCACTCGTGAATTCGTGTACCGTATTTACATATTTCCCGATTTTGTGAGGATTTCTGCAAAAATGGCACACTCATTAACATTTGTGAATAGACTTAAAAAGTGATTGAAAATTACAAGGATTTTAAAATAGACGGATCACATACTTTATGTATTCCTTGCAATCGTCGCTATACAGTGTGTCCCAAAAAGTTGGAAACAGGCCCGCAGAGTCAAAACTATCAGTATTTTCAAAAAAAGTTTCCTACAAAAAACATTTGCACCATAAACCTCCATCGGCCAGTAAAAACGACGTCGACATTCCTCTACAGGGTGTTTCAGAAATAAGAAAAAACTGTATCGGTGAAATGGCAACACCGCTTAATTCGCATCTAATCAAAAGGAGTTATTAAGAAAAGTTGTTCAGAATGCCGAAATATGACGATATACGAAAAATCGACGCGATAGTCAAATGTTTACGAATTAACGCTGCTGGCCCAAAGAGTTGGAAACAGGCCATGAGGAATGTCGATGTCGTTTTGATTGGCCGATGGCGGTTTATCGTGCGAATGTTTTTTTTGTAGGAAACTTTTTTTTGAAAATACCAATAGTTTTGACTCTGCGGGCTTGTTTCCAGGTTTTTGGACCAGCAGCGTTAATTCGTAAACATTTGATTATCACGCCGATTTTTCGTCCACCCCCATACTTCGGCATTCTAAATAACTTGTCTTAATGACTTTTTTTTGATTAGACGCGAATTAAGCGGTGTTGCCATTTAACCGAAACAGTTTTTTTTTTTTAATTTCTGAAGCATCCTGTAGAGGAATGTCGGCGTCGTTTTGACTGGCCAATGGCGGTTTACGATGCGAATGTTTTTTGTAGCAAACTTTTTTTGAAAATACTAATAGTTTTCACTCTGCGGGCCTGTTTCCAACTTTTTTGGGACACACTGTATATTTCGTGATCACGAATAGCGCATGTAGTACATACATACTACGTACGTACGTACATTATTAACACATTTTTACTTATGTGTTATTTATCTCTTATGTATCATCTTCTGTCATTAACATGACAGATTGCGAGTCCGGCCCTGCGTTACAGCACACGTTCGGAACCCTAATTGTTATTAGTTTTTTAAAATACCATTGAGATTTTTATTAACACAATTCGCTTCATTATTTTGATAATCAAATATCTTCTTGTTCTTGTTGATAAAAACGTTGTGTAGTCTAGGCTCCACTGACTTGGCATTAGGTAGGTTCCTTTAATTACGTTTAGTTTTATTTTAGTGAGATAGAGACATTGCGGATAGGTTGATCCCATGCGTCTGCAGACATCTGCATTAATTTAACATTTAAAATAACAATTTCCGCTGGGAATTTACTAGTTAAGGCAGTCTTATTAGCGAGTTGGAAAGGGTATATCCTCGGGTATACCAGGGGGCATACATTTAGATTACCCAATGGTATAAGATCAAAAACACAAACACACGCCTTGTAAGGCATATTTTCAGTTAGCTAATACAAATTGGGCTTACTTCATACACAATTAAAACCGTTGCACGTCATCAAACACGTGTTTAAATTTTAGAGCACCCTGATGCCAGATTGTTATAAAATGATTCAGTATTTCGAAATAATTTTGATTAACATATGGATTTGTGTTTGTTCATTGTTAAATAACTTATTCTTTCAACATTAAAAAGAGAAATAATTTTTAAAACGTATGTATTTTAAAAGACACTGGTTTGTGCATAAATATGCAATTACAAAAAAAGATAGGAAACGTTGGGATCTGCTGCCAACTGCATAATAATGAATATCAAGCGCGACATTTAAAATCAATATAAATGAGTGATGGTATCACTGCACACATTTAATAGCGTCATCAGTGACGTGCGTCGGTTTTTAATTTGTCCAAAATATACTAAAGATGAATAAAATGAAAGTTGATAGATTTTATTAAATTCGGTTTCAAAAAAGTTGGAACAAGATAAAAAGTAAAAACAAATCAGTCATTATAATAACATATGTATATCAAAAAGCGCAAACAAAATAGTGTTAAAATGTAGACTAATGTTTTTATATTTTTTTTGAAAACGTTGAAAGCGTATGTCCAGCAATTATTATAATATTTTGTAATTTTCAAAACACTAGTTTTAATTAACAAAACTGAGATGGCTTGATATAAATGACTATATACATAAATGTGTACTACCAGATGTAGGTAACTATATATATTAAAAAGTAGTTTTGTGTTAATACACGCTAATGTCATTAGTATCGTAAAAATCAATATTTATCCACATCTCTTTTATTACATTGTAGTTTCCACCTACACATGTACGTTTTTAATACATCAACCTAGTGACCTGACTTGACTCCTATTGTTCCAGTAAATTATTTCCCTCGTTATTTGCACTACATACTTAATACTAGTTCATACTTGTATTAGCATACAAGACTTTCTATTTTTAACTATAACTAATGTATACTGTAAATTACTTAAAATTAAATTTTACCGGTAAATTACCTCTAAAAATTACCTAAATGAGAACAGTTGTAAATTTTGCATTAATAAAAACATTGATTTGCAATTGCTCTGTTCATAACAATTTTTAGGATCTATATGTTATATTACTTATTAAATAGTTGTTTATTATTATTTATAAAATCCAACAAATCGAAGTGTTATTGATTTTATTATATATTTCTGGTAACAGTTTTCATTTAATTCTAAGTATAGGTTAAAATTAGGTTATGTTATTTACATAACTGAATTTGATCCAGAAAAAAGAAAAATGTATAAAAACATTTTTACCAAAATATTAGCACCAAACAAAATTTTATTGTACATATGAAACTTTATACACAATTTTAAGCTAAATCTTAAAAAAATCTTGTTAACAAGTTTCAGATTTTGTAAGATTTATTTCATTTAATTCTTTTTTTTCTGATAATAGTTTTCATTTAGTTTTGGATATATACATTAGGGTGGACCTTTTGACCAAACAAAATTTTATTGTACATATGAAACTTTATACACAATTTTAAGCTAAATCTTAAAAAAATCTTGTTAACAATTTTCAGATTTTGTAAGATTTATTTCATTTAATTCTTTTTTTCTGATAATAGTTTTCATTTAGTTTTGGATATATACATTAGGGTGGACCTTAATAATTTTTTTTTTCGTTTTTTCTCAGCGGGCCGGGTGAAAATCAGTTCTGGGTACCTAAAAAACTTGTGCGAAAACCAAAACTGCCGCGATCGGAACCTTTTTTCCCGTGCCACAAAGCGCCGGAAGTTTCTTATGGGATTTACATGTTAAAAATCACTGAAAACGTTCGATACGCTCAAAAACTATAAAAATCAGCAAATCTGATAGTCGTAAGGATATATTTCCATGTATCTTTTCCTCCTGAATAAGATGGAATCGTCAGATTTCGTTTATTTGTTGAGTGAAAAAAAAGTATGAGCGAAAAATTGCGAAAAAACACCAAATTAAATTAACAAAATTTGAAAAAAAGACGAAATAATTTATTATGGTGATTGTACCTGACTCTGAGGAGTACTAAGCATATCATGATTCAAAAGTAGAGGTAAAAACCTACACTTTGACGTCCGGTTGAAGTATGTAGGTGCCTCTGAACCGGAGTTACGATCATTTCAAGTTGTACGCAAAATTCAGGAGCGTATATGACGGAAGGAGATTTTTCTGTTTTTTCAATCCTGATTCTCAAATGATAGATTCTCCTGCATCGACTTGCATAATTTAACGGTAGTATGAAATGCTCCATATGTGCTTGTTCCTCAACAATCGAGTAGTTTAAGGGTTATTCAAGCTTGAGCAAACGAAAGAACGGAAGAATGAATTCTCGAAAAAAATACTGGTTTTCTCTTAAAGTTGGTAGCTTCATTCGCTCTGACATTAGCCGCGGAAATTTCTTCGTATTACTACCAACTTCAAGTGATTCGGACGTAAACACATGAATGTAAACAAACATTAAATTAATCTAAACTGTTTTTATTTGTACAATTTAGTAATTAAATCAATTGAATTGACTTAATTAAGTCAAATCCAACAAAATTCAATCAATACTTGTTAAACTGCACAAATAAGAACGGAATAAATTAGTTTCAGGTTATTTGTATTTCGCGCGCACTCGGAGCGCTTCGGAGACCTCGGAGTGCTCGAATCAAAAACGCGTGTTCGGGTGAACTGCTCAGATTGCTCGGATCGCTCCGAGGCGTATTCCCGAACGAATCTATTCAAACGACCACTTTACGACCGTCGCCAATTTCAATTCTTCTCTTCGAAACTTCTTCTCTCTCGACTTCTCTTGAAGTTGGTAGTAATACGAAGAAATTTCCGCGGCTAATGTCAGAGCGAATGAAGCTACCAACTTTAAGAGAAAAACCGTATTTTTTTCGAGAATTCATTCTTCCGTGCTTCGTTTGCTCAAGCTTGAATAAACCTTAAACTATTAGATTGTTGAGAAACAAGCACATAACATAAAGATTTGTATTACCACCCGATTATACCACGACGCAGCTCCCCAACTCCAAAGTATGATGCTAACGTTACAAGTACGTGTACGAACGTCGGACACTATAGTATGTTCCAATCCGAAATTCTCTTATAATCAATGTAAAATGACTTCAAGTTAAAGGTAATATTATATTAAGATGATGAATTATTCGTATGATATGGAGCATTTCATACTATCGTTAAATTATGTAAAAGTATATGCAGGATAATCTATCGTTTGAGAATCAAGATTGAAAAAACAGAAGAATCACCTTCCGCCATATACGCTCCTGAATTTTCCGTAAAACTTGAAATGATCGTAACTCCGGTTCAGAGGCACCTACAGACTTCAACCGGACGTCAAAGTGTAGGTTTTTACCTCTACTTTTGATTCGCTTAATTTTGATATGCTTAATACTCTTCAGAGTCAGATACAATCACCATAATAAACGATTTCGTCTTTTTTTCAATTTTTTTTTTAGTTTAATTTGGTGTTTTTTCGCAATTTTTCGCTCATAATTTTTTTCACTCAACAAATTAAGGAAATCTGACGATTCCATCTTATTCAGAAGGAAAAGATACATGGAAATATATCCTTGCGACTATCAGATTTGATGATTTTTATAGTTTTTGAGCGTATCGAACGTTTTCAGTGATTTTTAACATGTAAATCCCATAAGAAACTTCCGGCGCTTTGCGGCACGGGAAAAAAGGTTCCGATCGCGGCAGTTTTGGTTTCCGCGTTTTTAGGTACCCAGAACTGATTTTCACCCGGCCCGCTGATAAAAAACGAAAAAAAAATATATTAAGGTCCACCCTAATATACATATATGCATAATTGTTAGTATCATCCTCCTTGTTTATTTAGGTCATAAGCTTGATTTGTTTTAAATATCATGGGATGCTACGGAATGAACCTATTGACCAGATGCACTTATTTTCACATATTTGTACTATAATAATTGTTAATACGATTTTAAATTCTTTATTTCTCAATTAAAATGTATATTGACTTGGAAATTTTTATGACTCTAAATCTCAAAAGGAGTGCAAAATTTGACTAAGGTATATTACGTTCAATGGGCTTATTTTGCTACTTTCTTTTTGATCATTTATGCTACTTCAATCTGGAACACCCTGTATAATGGCTTAAAAATATTTAATATGATGACGACAGCATTCGGTTAAGTAGTTCTTGAATGAAATGTTGACGCTCACCCTCATTTTAGTTAGTAATAAAGAGATAACCATGCTGAGAACTGAGAACCCTCCCGATGGCTATTAATTCATTTCAGTAAGTGGTCCATATGTGTCTCGTCTTTGACTAATTTATTTGGGTTAAATGGCACCCAGTGTCCCAAATAAACTTTCGATAGTCTGTTTAATCCCAGATATGTTTTAACTATTAACAGTTCTATAATTATTTTTACTGTTTACGAAAAAAATGGGAATATAGGAAATGCGTAAATAAAATCGGTATTATGTTGTAATTAGATAACTACATTAACATAGTCGAAATCTGATGGACAAGATCTCTTATTCTATCGACATTTTCATCGGTTCTTGAAGATGAAGGTCTTCCGCTGCGTAGTTCATCGTCAATCGACTCTCTTCCATCTGAGAATGCCTTAAACCACCGAAAAACCTGGGCTTTTGGAAAAACACTGTCTCCGTAGGCGTGTTGAAGTGTTGCGCTGTGTCCTGAAGTCTGAAGCAAAAGCTGATAGCACACCGTCGCTCAAAATTAATGTCACTCATTTTTAAAACGCACTAGAAAAAAAAAAACGGTTTACGAAAACAGTCACAAAGAACAAACAAATGACTCTAACAAGTTCAAACTTGTATTGAAGGTGCATTACATGTTATCTTACCGCCCTTCCAAGTCCCGTCCCGCAGTGTTGCCAGATCGGGCGCTACGCTGCCAATCTCATTACTTAATTTACTCACCTCGTAGGTGTCGTAAAGGTCCAAAATAGAACATTTTACAGGAGAGCACAAAAACAATTTTAAAACAAGTATGGCCAACATGTGGTACCAAAATCAAATAATCGACCAAATATGGACTTACGACCTTTACTGATTAAGGTATCGATATTTAGAAAAAACCGTCTTCAGGGGCACACTTACGATGGGGTGTCACTCCCTTAGGAAGCACTTCACAAAAAGAAGAATGCCGAAAAGAATATTTTCGGCATTATATTTCTTGTTCTAAATGTTGCTTACATTTTGGCCAGTGATTTTCGAAACGCCTTGTAGTTACGCTTTGCCCTGTATTATGTAAGGAAGGTTTACCGGTCCAGCGTTTTCTCAGCTCAATCGATTGAAGCACGCCTACTCCCGTAATTAGCGAATAATTAATTCCCTTGTATCCCTGTTACGCGGCTCAATAGCTTGAGTGTGGGGGTAGTGACGAAATAATTAATTACCCTTATATTACGAAGTTATTCTGGATGTTTGATTTTAATAGCAGCTGGTATGAGGGCCTTAATGTTATTCTAGATTAATAATTAAACCGAAGGTTGGTAATACAAGTTTTCTTCCTCATCCGTTGGCAATAAATGTTTTATTTATAGTGCGTTCAGCGTTCAGTAGAATTATGAGTACCATAGGGTTTTGAACGTGTGCTGTAACGCAGGGCCGGACTCGTAATCCGTCATGTTATTGACGGAAGATGACAAATTTAATATATTACTAATGTTGCGGATCGTTTTACTAATTACTAATTGTTAACGAAATTACTAATTGTTTTATCTCGAAGCTTGTATTTTTTACTTTTAACGCAGGGCCGGACTCGTAATCCGTCATGTTATTGACGGAAGATGACAAATGAAAGATCAAAAAGACAGGAGTAAAAATGTGTTAAGAATATATATCCATATAGTTCATCTATTCTGAATTGAAAATGATAAATAAATATGCGTGGGGAACAAAAAAAGGCGGTGCAAATGGCTTTATGATTCCATGGGCGTGCTCGAATAATAACTTTTAGGGATAGGTAATAATAAGTAATTAACGTCGCTTTTATATCATGACTTTTTTTATTTACATACATACATATATGTATATGGGGCATTTCACGCTAAGTGAGGTCGAAAAAAATTTCTGTTTGAAACATATCACAATCGATAGTACTTGCTAAAAAACTAACTTCCCTAAAATTTTAGATTTTTTGAGCCACAAGGAGAGGGATGGTGAGGGTGAGAAAATACAAATTTTCGTTTCGACTCTAAAATTTCAATCTTTCTCCATAAAAAAATGAAAAAAAATTAAAAAGAATGTTGCAGTGATTTTCGAATGGTTTGTTTGCGTAGAATACGATAAAAATATTTTCAAAATTATTGGGGGTAGTTTTCACCCTTATTTTGAGGATTGAAAGTTTAAAATCGATATTTCGAAAAGTATGACACGTTTTTTTTAATTTTTTTTTATTTCTTTTTTTTTTGTACTTTCGATTAATTTTTAATTCATAATGGGCGTCGACCAGGAACTGGCCCAAAAAACGGCCCAAAAAGTGAAAAAACGTGGTTTTAGCGTATTTTCTTGTCCTGTGAAATAGTAAATGGCAAGTGAATAATATATTCCATGGTTTTTGGGGTCGCTAATTACGAATCTAACGTCAGATTTTCAAAAAAACAAATGGCGGATCCAGTATGGTAGTCAACTTTTAAAAAATGGCTAAATTTTGAAATTAAAAAAAATACCATCGTATTATATGGGAAATTTCTACGTTAGATTCGTAATCAGCGACCCCAAAAACCTTGGAATATATTATTCACTTGCCATTTACTATCTCACAGGATGAGAAAATACGCTAAAACCACGTTTTTTCACCTTTGGGCCGTTTTTTGGGCCAGTTCCTGGTCGACGCCCATTATGAATTAAAAATTAATCGAAAGTACAAAAAAAGAGAGCAATTAAGAAAAAAAATTGAAAAAAAAAAATCGTGTCATACTTTTCGAATCGTACTCGACCGTTTCGACATTTTCGCTGGTTATATCTGAAGCTACGTTATTGTCTTCCGTTTGGAACGGCCTCCAGAAAGCCATGTTTATGAAATAATTATTCAATTGATTAAAAATATCGATTTTTTAATGATTGAATTATGACGCAAATAAAATAAAAGTTTGTATAATTTAAACATTTTAAAAAACCCACTTCGCCGTTATTGTACGCGCACAGAATATAAAGCATCAAAACACTCACAAAACAACGTTTTTTTGTATACAGTCGGTCAAAGACAGTGTGGTTATAACCCGTGTTTTACCGCCAACGTAATCAACTGGGTCGACTGGATTGGTGTCTGGTGACATATTTCCCCCTACCAAAGTAGCGACAATGACCAATGAAGTATAGATTCCGCCCACTTCTTAAGTGGCAGGCGCTCGTCAAGGCAACGTGGACTACGATACGGTCTATACGGCTACAGATCAGTATAGAAACGCGTATTTACTTTCATACAAAGTGTTAGTAAACTGATATATCCTTATCCTACCTCGTATAAGTACCTATTTTCAATTTAGAATGGATAGTCTATACCTATTGCTTATGTCCGAAATAATGACTGTCCTCATTGCTTGAGCGTACGTTGCCACGACCAGTAGTCTTTCTCCATTTATTCTCGTTAAACGTGAGCGATTTGGCCTGTATATGTGATTGTAGAGGGAAAATGATCGTTCCACATCTACTAAAGTTAAAGATGCTAATTCAAAATAGTTCACATGGACAGAGGACGACACAACACGCACATTATTTTCACGAATTGTTTGTATCGCTAACAGTTTTTTTTTGTCACTAACATCAGTACATTATTATTTTTTACATCTACAGAGGATAATACCCGTGTTACTACCATTTCTATACTTTTAGCCGCTGTTTGCAAAATCGGTTTATTAACTATCAATATCAGGGGCAATAACGACCTTATTACCGCTAAATGTGTTGTTTCGTCCACTGTCAGCCACAGAAATTTATTGCGTATGTCTTCTTTGATATTTCCCATGATGCGTTGATATGTCTTCTGTAAATATGCTTTACGCAACTCGGCAATGGAAAATCGGATACATATTTGGCACAAAAAGTATATATTGTCTATACGTTGGTACAAACGTATGTATCAACTAGGCATGTGCGAGATCTCGAAAATCTCGAGATCTCGATCCTCGAGACGAGAAAAAAAGTCGAGACGAGACGAGACGAGATTCTCGGTCAGTCGAGATTTCTCGAGATCTCGAGATTTTTCGAGATTCGGAGATTTCTCGAGATTCCGAGATTTCTTGAGATATTAATATTTTTTTTAGATTCCGACATTTCTTGAAATCTGAAGATTTTCAAAAAATTCCGAGATTACTCAACTCCCAAAATTCATTTACTATTTGAAATTTCCCGGAATATATTCAAAATATGAAACTTAAGGAAAATATCGGAGACAATCTTTCAATTAGGAACTGTTACGTCTCGTAACGTAATTTTTTCATACGCATCGAGCTTTACACCGACGCTCGAACGATATTTTGAAATCGATGACCGATTTCCTAAATGCTGAGTTAAACCAAAATGTTAAACCAAAGTGTAATAAGTTTTTTTTTATTTCATGTTTTTCGCTAGCTGCTTTTAAATTTAAACAACTGTAAGTATTAATACGTTAATTTCACCTCTTTTTCGAGAAATTTCAATATATCAAGAAATCTCACGATCTCGAGAAATCTCGCGATCTCGAGAAATCTCGGGATCTCGAGAAATCTCGACTGACCGAGAATCTCGTCTCGTCTCGTCTCGAAAAATGACTTCTCGTCTCGTCTCGAAAATTCGAGATCTCGCACATGCCTAGTATCGACCTATTATTTAGATCTTATTCTATAGTTTCAATCAACAAACCAAACCGTCAGTTTAACCGCAGAGTTAAACAGCGTTCAACCATACAGAGCACCCGCACGGGCCCGGCGTATTACGGCGAACGCAGAGTCGCAGCGCGTTACAAGGCACGGTCAGTGGCGTACGTATGCACGGGCAAGAAATAGACGCATACATAATTTATAAGGCGCTTAAAAATACGGTTTATACTCTAATTATCATAAGAGTTGTATAGTGCCGACCCTGCGTTTTGGCACATATTTCCTGATCCTAGTCACGAGTCAAGTTTTATTATTCCTAAAACGACTAATTTTTAAGCCACCACTAAATATCTCGACTATTGTGGAAATATATCCTTCCATGTGTGATGGAAATGACCTCGTTATACCCAATACCTTTTCCAGTTTTCAGCGTGTGATTTGAGATAACTCAATTCATTATTTGTTTGTTAGACAAGAATACAGTTTCATCATTACAATGTATTTTTTATCCACTGAAACCAAATCTGACTTCAGTTTTGCCCCTGCATGCCAGGATTTTTTTTCTAAAGTCAAAAACGCCCTAGAAAATCCATGAAATCGTGGGCAATTTTGATTGTAAAAAAAATCCTGACGCGTAGAGGCAAAACTAAGATCAGATTTGGTTTGAGCGGGCAACAGTGTGTGGTAATAAAATTGTCTAGGCTGAAAATTGTCTAGGCAGAATATTTTCTTTGTGGGGCTGTGTAATCAATATTCTGGTTACAAAATTCCCGACAGCTGACCACTCTCACTTATTACCGACATTTTCCGTGCGTTTTCAGCGACCCTTCCTCAGGGATTCAAGGGCAAAGTATGAGGGTGTATGTACTCTGTACTAGATATATTTTCTCCATATTGCCGGTTTTAAGTCCCCCAACTTTAATTATACTGACATGTGTGCCGTCGTCCACATAAATTTAATGTGGGCATTGTATTATCTCAACATATCTCTGCCCCACTGTAATATAACAGGCAGTCAGCACGCATATAATTATATATAGGGCACACTTACATCCCCCTAGCAACAAGCACTGAACTTGGAACGATTTTAACGTCAATAAAATAAGGTAGGGAATGGTGGTTATGTTGTTTGAGGATAAATAAATGATTAAGTTTAAAATAGCTCTATGTATAGCGGTTTGTGATCGTGATGTAATTTCTAGGTAAAAATTTGGAAATTTGACAACAGCGCTCTACGAATAATAACGGAAAATATTTCTACAGTCTTAACAGAAATAAATATTTAATGATGAAACGTATTGTTATTTTTTATCTAGAATTGTTGAGAAACAGGAGGTTGAGAAACAAGAAATCGTATCTTCGATATAATCGTATAATCTAAAACTCGATTAACTATCGAATACAGAAATGTGTTAGAAACACTTACTGCCATATATCGTATGTATTCGAATATACAGGGTGTCCCGTAAATGGCTGAGAAAAAATTGTAGATGAATTAGTCTGTAGATTGTTTTGTTTTTGTGTTTCCTATAAAACAAAATTATACAGACCCTACTTAATGTAGTACAGGGTGTTAAGTTAGAAAAGGATATTAAAAAATAAATTAGAAGGGGGCTTATTTAGATGATTTTTGAACACTGTGACAGTCTAGAAATAAGAAGTGTAGAAGTCGGTGAGAGATACCTACTACATTTGTTAATAATAAAATTACTGTTGTAGAGAAGACTTGATAACAATAGGAATGTTTTACATTTTTTACTCGAAAACTAGATCATTTAAGAGAAAAGCCGTAGAGACGGAAAAACTTAAAAAAAAAGTGTAAGATGTGGCATATTTTATTTCCTTTAATTAAAGTAGAATTAACAAAAAAAAATAAATGTTAGATGAACATAAACAATTTTTTGTTTTACTTAAACACCCTGGAATACCTAATAAGGCCTGTGTAACTAAAACTAGTCACAGAGATTCCCTACAAATTTTTCCCAACCATTTATTAGACAACCTGTATTAACTTTCTGTAAAATTGATGCATCGATTCTAAATGAATCATTTACATGTACATTGTGAGATGGATATGAAGGTCTTTGAACCAGGTACCAGTTTTATTTTTCTAATAACTGTGGCATATTATTTCCTTTATCTAAAGTGGAATTAACAAAAAGAATAAATGTTAGATGAACATAAACATTTTTTTGTTTTACTTAAACACCCTGTAACACTTAATAAAGACAGTGTACAAAAAAATATATAGGAAATACCCTAACTAAAATTAGTCAGAGAGATCACCTACAAATTTTTCTCAACAATTTTTTCTCAACAATTTTTATCTCACATTCTTCTATGTATATACATATATGTAAATCAAAAGAACAAAGTGTCAATTTATAGTAATATTACATTTGTTTGTAAAGTAAAGTATCTTAGCATTACCAGGTACAATAAGAGCACACTACCAGTTGTACATACATAATGGGTAAAATCAATTTAGCAAAATTCAGATACTGTTGCCTAGTAAATTAATAATAAAGTACATTAGAAAAATAATGAACAAATAACATTCGTGTAATAGGAATTTATACCTACTTTGTTAATAAAAAATTCCTTTAAGTAGAGGTTATGTAATTTTGTAACATTTTGTATGTGTTAACAAAAATGCACAGTACATTGGCTTATCTAACGAAGCTTTCACTTTTGTCAAATAATAGATGGTTAACACTGTGAGGAGACCATTACACGCTTATGACCTTCTTTGCATGAAATAATGCCAGCAAAATTCGTCCTTGGTTGCCAACGTCTAGACAAGGGACAAAATAAACATGCTGCTCACAGAGACTTTGCTTACACAGTTGATTTTCTTAATTTCTTATTAATATCACGTCGAATAGCAAAAAAAGGTTTTCTAGACAAATGAAGCTTGATTGTTTTAAAGTGTTTTAGTGTATATCGTAATGACGTATGTACATACATATCTACGGGGCGTTCCTAAATTAAGTTCTGTCACTGTCGTCAGTGATTTCGAAGTATCAACATTATGTTCATATTATTTTGCCCCACTTTTAAATGGCTGTAGTGGTAAATCATTATTTACCTTTTTTTGTAAATTTTTAGGGCGTAATTAAAAAAAAATACTATATACATATAATACTGTCAAATGTCAAAGTAATTGACATAACCTAATTGTTTGTAATGGAACACCCCGTATATTTCTAGCTACTTGACTAGATTTTTTTTATTGTGATCACGGAAATATGAAAGTTGGTCAAGCAAAAAAAATATTTCTACTCTCAATCTTAAGTTTATAATCTTATTGAATTGTCAATGCTGTCACATTATGTGATAGCCATTATTGCAACCTCCACTTAAAAAAGTAAAATCCCTTTTACAATGCAAGTGTTATTTTGTCCGACACTGTACCTACTTTACATAACCAGAAATACAGTTTGCAATATCCAATTGTTCTGTACGCGTTGAAATCGAAGAAATACCTCTTTAACGTTCACTTTCTTCCCTTTCCTCGAAAGTAAATTCTTATGCATACATTCAAATTAATAGATATCCAGTTTAATTTAACTAGGTATATATTTTTTACTGTTCAACTTATTTAACATCGTCATTGGTGGGATACTGTAATAATAATGAGATAATAATTGAAAGAATGAAGGTATGAAAATATGTATACTTCATAGAAAATAAAAACCTATGAACGTCATCAAACACGTGTTTAAGTTTTAGAGCGCACTGAGATGCCAGATTGTTCTAAAATTATTCAGTATTTAGAAATAATTTTGCCTTGAATATCGATGGATCCTTGGTGTTCCTTTATTGTTAAATAACTTAATTTTTCAACATTAAAAAGGTAAATAATTTTAAAAAATCATATATTTTAAAGGACATTGGCTGGTGTATAAATACGCAAGTACAAAAAAAAAAAAATAAGGAAAAAGTGGTGGTTAGTAAGGATTTTCTTAATATAACAAAGTTAGTACAGATTTTTTTTAATGGGATGAAAAAATAGTAGAAAAAAGCACACGTAGGTATTGAAATTTTTAAAAAAATTCAAAAAAAAATTAAATATTTTCTCACAAACACCATTCGGGTACAAATTGTGCAGTGTAGTTTTTTTGTACATAAAAATCAATTATTATAAATGTTACGCATAGCACTTGTATTGTATATATGTAGCACAAAACCACAGTAGTTGTAACCTTCTTGGTAAGTTCATTGTTTTTTGCTTTTTGTGAAACAGAATTAACCGTAGAAGCATTCAAGTTTAGCTGCTACATGCTAAAACAATATATTGGACTGTGGTTTTGATTAATATTTTAATTTTACATTTAAGTTACCTTAACAGCTGTTAAGGGTAGCAATGGACCATTATTGTCTCGTTCTTTTAGCAAAAACGGAAATCTGACAACTATAATACTGCGATTGTTCTGAAAATAACAATTTTTCAATGCAAGATAAAAGTCTGAAGCTCAAAAAGACACAAACAACTATTAAAGCCAGTGTCAGGTTCAGATAATTTCAAACTGTCAACAAATGGGCTATTCCGCGGTAATCGATACCAAGGAGCAAAAAAAATAATTTGCGAATATATGTTAAAATAGAAAATTAACAGGTATTATATTCTTAATTTTCATAATTCAAAAGAAATTCATCAATATTTTCGCCGATAAATATATGAGAAACCCAAGACATAGAAAAGAACAGAAGAAGCAAACGGAAACCCGAAAAAAACAATAAAAATCATAGAACAGAAAATATCTAAAATCTTATAATACTAGTTTTAATAGTCTATATTAATACGAGGCGCGTTCATAAACTAAGGGCCGTTTGCTTATATATAAATATTGGCGCTTCGAAGCACAGTTTTACTACTGCAGCGCCATCTTCTGACTCATTGCGAAGCTACAGCGTCATTTGTTTTGATTCTGAAGTCGTATTGTTGTCCGTGAATGCAAAGAACAATGGCCGCGAAAATCGTTGATCCCGCCAACTGTGAAGTGCGTTCTGTGATTCGTTTCTTATGTGCAAAAGGATCGTCGGCTGTTGAAATTCATCGGGAGTTATGCCTGGTTTACGGACTTACAGTTATGAGTGAAGGAAAGGTTAGACAATGGTGCCGTGATTTTAAAAATGGCCGAACAAATGTCCATGACGAAGAGCGGAGTGGCAGGCCCAGCATCCAGACCGATGAAATCGTTTCACAAGTGGACCAAACACTGCGATCTGATCGTCGATTGACGATTAGTGGCCTGGCTAACAAATTTCCTCAACTTGGACGCACTACTGTTTACAATATTGTCACAGAAAACCTCGCATACCGCAAATTGTGTGCAAGGTGGGTACCAAAAATGCTCACCGACCACCACAAAGAGCAAAGAATATCTAGTGGACGAAAGTTTTTGGCCCGTTGTGACAAGATGGAGATGATTTGTTTTCTCACATTGTTACTGGGGACGAGACGTGGGTATCCTACGCCAACCCAGAAACAAAACTGCAATCGATGCAGTGGCGACACTCATCTTCACCAAAACCGAAAAAAGTTTAAGCAAACTCAGTACACAAGTCGAAAATTGATGGCTACAGTTTTTTGGGACAAAGACGGTGTTCTTTTGGTTGATTTCATGGAAGGTGGGACAACAATTACAGCTGACGTGTACTGCTAAACGCTCAAAAATTGAGACGTGCGATCCAAAACAAACGCCGCGGGAAACTGTCATCTGGCATAATCCTCCTCCACGATAACGCGCGTCCTCACACTGCTGCCAAAACCAATGAGAAAATTCAAGATTTTCGTTGGGAACTTTTTGACCACCCACCGTACAGTCCCGACCTTGCACCTAGCGACTACTTCCTCTTCTTGCATTTTAAACAGTGGCTCAGTGGACAACATTTTGAAACCGAAGAGGGACTCAAAAACGCCGTTGTCAACTGGTTCAACTTTCAGGCGGCAAGCTTCTATGCAGAGGGGGGTTAAAGAAGCTGATGCAGCGGTACGAAAAATGCTTAGAAGTGAACGGCGATTATGTAGAGAAGTAAAGTAAGATTGTACCTAACTAAATATGACAATAAAATTTGTTTCTTATGAGTACATTTTTTTCTGTGACCAAACGGCCCTTACTTTATGAACGCGCCTCGTAAATAGCCCCTCAAAGTGTACATAAGCTTTTGTTTAATTTGCACTCGTAACACCCGTCACAGATCTTGTAACACCCGTCACAAGTTCTGCTTGCAAAAAAAATATGTAAAAAACAATATATCCACAAATCTCTTACAATTATCAGAAATGAAGATCATTTATCTCTCTACTTATTCATTTTGTTACAAAAACTTCTAATTTAGCTGAACTCTGATGTTTAGCCGACAAGGTGGCATATTTTGCAAAAGTACAAGTAACACCCGTCACAGGGCTTAAACCTACCTACATCTAAACGCGTGAGTAATTCCTAATATGTTTTTGTTTTAATTAAAATATCATTGAAATGAATTGAATTTTACTCAAAACGCAGACAATTTTGTTCTAATTTAGGAATTATAACAGTTAGAATACGTACAAATGTAACACCCGTCACTGCGGAATGGCCAAAATGTCAAGTAATACAACACGGCAACGTAGGATCTGCTGCCAACTGCATTTCTTAAGAAAATATGGGATCCACATCATACTTTGGGGAGTGATTATTACACCCAAATAGAAGGCTACATAGCAACAAAATTTCAAATGATACTCACAACAAAAAAATTCGAAAAAGGCCTGCTCGCCAGAAAATCTTGGTAATGTCCACAATAATCAAGTGAAGTATAAAAGCTTATTATAACTATATAATATCAAAAACGAAATGTTGGTATGAAATAATAATTAGAATTCGCTATTATTTTGCAAGTCGTTTCTAAGATTTTCTGGCTAGGTAGACACTTTTTTCGTTTAAAGTTTTTTTGCTACTATAGCCTTCTACTTAGGTCTAGTAATCACACCGTAAAATATAATGTGGGTCCCATGTCTGCTTACGAAAATACAAGTTTTTTTTAGTTCCATCAACGATCAGCCACTGACCTACTTGCCCTTAATACGGTTCTGTTAGGGTTCGCAATTTCTCAAGTTTTTTTTTTGAAAATTAAAATAATTGTACCTAAGTGTTAATTCAGAATTATATTGATTTTTTTTCAGAATATGCATATTGTTCATTGTAAATGTCTATTTTGGTTAAATTAGGTACCTATAGATTTCTAGATTCGTAACCAAAACTAATAAGTATGACTTTCTTCGCAGCGTGGGATCATTGAAATACGGACAAAATAATATATAGAAGCTTTAGCAACTCTTAAATCTCCCCTTGTATTTGCGTTTAAGTCTGCAGGGGGCCGTACCAAAATAACCGCATATTTTTGACCCGACAGTAACAAAGACTTCTCCAGAGAGACGGCGACATTTCGATGGCAATAAAAGTCGGTAATTAAAAATTTACCTCACCTAAATTCGATCGCATAAACGGTCTATAAATGCGCTCATTATTGGTATATTTTCCCTGTTGTTCTAGATACGACTGCGACAATAGTAACCATTGTATTCAGCAGGTGTAGTTACTTTTACTATATTTTCATCGATTTCACACCACTCTGAAACCGATATTTTTAAATAACGCACATTTTTCAAAAGTATAAAAATCGTTAACTTGATATACCTTCAGAACGATTACGAATGAATATTTTAAACTTGGTAGTGTCGTATAGCTTTATATGCACTTTAAAAAATAGCACCAAATCAAATTAGGATTGCTATTAAAAAAAAAATCAGATCGTCACATTTAAATTGAAAATTCAAGTGTGCCGTATAAGTTTGCTGTGTGCTTAAATTCAAAATTTAAGTGTGTCATGTGATAGAAAAAATATTTATTCACTGAACTCGGATTACAAAATATGATAATATATATATATATGTATATATATGGGGCATTTCACGCCAACTAAGTGAGGTCAAAAAAAAATTCTGTTTGAAAAATATCACAATCGTTAGTACTTGCTAAAAAACTAATTTCCCTAAAATTTTAGATTTTTTTGAGCCACAAGCAGAGGGATGGTGAGGGTGAGAAAATATAAATGAGGTGAGAACAAAGAAGGTTGCAATGGTTTACGATGTGTTTTTTTGAGTAGAATACGATAAAAATATTTTCAAAATTATTGGGGGTAGTTTTCACACTTATTTTGAGGATTGAAAGTTTAAAATCGACATTTCGAAAAGTATGACGATTTTTTTCTCAATATTTTTTAATTTCTTTTTTTTGTACTTAATTATTAATTAATTACAATTATTAATTATTATTCATTTTTAATTCATAATGGGCGTCGACCAGGAACTGGCCCAAAAAACGGCCCAAAGGTGAAAAAACGTGGTTTTAGCGTATTTTTTCATCCTGTGATTAGTACATGGCAAGTGAATAATATATTAAGGTTTTTGGGGTCGCTGATTACGAATCTAACTTAGAAAATTTCGCGTAGAATACGATGGTATTTTTTTAATTTCAAAATGTAGCCATTTTTTAAAAGTTGATTACCATACTGGATCCGCCATTTTGTTTTTTGAAAATCTCACGTTGGACGTCAATGAAAATGAAAACGTATGACGTCATCCATATTTTTTTTAATGACAATATATGGCTTGTGATCAATCAAAATTGCGACCAATCAAGTTAAAATTCGATAATCTAAAATAAATAAGCTAAAATTCGAATATTTGAAACTTGGTGGTGACGTATAGCATGCACTTTAAAAATGTCACCAAAAACAAACTTGGATTGCTATTTAAAAAAATTCAGATCGCCACCATTTTTGATACGAAGCCTTATTTAAGGTGTTACGGGGTGTTTAAAAGTCAATGAAAAAATGTCAGAAAAAAAAAGAAATTAAATTAAATATACCTACAGTTTTATAGTAGTAATGTTGATCTAACAGATATTTTTTTGTTAATTTGACTATATCTAGAGGGAGTAAAATAAGTCACCCCTTACAATTTTTGCATAATTAAAAAAAAATATTTAAAAAAAAAACGCGAGTTCACCTACAAATGATTGTCAACCATTTACTGGACACCCTGTATGTATATATGTAGATTTTAATAAAAAAGCCTTTATTTTTCATAAAAATAAATCGCATATTTTAGCTTCTTATTAAAAGAAGAGAAGTTGCTGAGAGGAGCTAAAAATCCACTTTTAAAATAGGGTTGTGATAGTCTCCTGATTATTGGGGTTCACCTACAAATGATTGTTAACCATTTACTGGACACCCTGTATGTATATATGTAGATTTTAATAAAAAAAGCCTTTATTTTTCATAAAAATAAATCCCATATTTTAGCTTCTTATTAAAAGAAGAGAAGTTGATGAGAGGAGCTAAAAATCCACTTTTAAAATAGGGTTGTGATAGTCTTCTGATTATTGGGGTTGAACAGCTCCATTCTTGAGTCTTTCATTTACCGTTTTCCAACGCACTCTTCCTCATTCTTGACCCGATATGTCCTTTGTATTGCTATATATAGCCGGCTATTTTAACGGCAATAACAACGGATTAAAAATAAAGATAAACAGACCAGATCGGGATGCTGGATAAATGGCAGTCGGCGGTAAATAGATCGCAATGCGTTTAAGAGCACAACTTAAATATCAGGAGTATGTGCGGCGCTGTTTCTATTTCGAAGAGCCATTTGGCATAGAGTAAAGTTCGCTAGTTACAGAGAGAAACCTAGAAAGTATTCGTACACCGACTTTTTGAAGGTTGATTGATTTTTTTTTTGCTTCTGACAAGATTGTAGCTTGTGAAACTATGCGTCTAATAAGTTGAACGTGATACTCATTTTTTAAAGCGCACTAGAAAAAACTGGTTTACGAAAACAGTCAAAAGAACAAACAAATGACTAACGAGTTCAAACTTGTACTGTAGGTGCATTACATGTTCACCTACCGCCCTTCCCAGTCCCGTCTCCGCAGTGTTGCTAGATAGGGCGCTACTTTGCCAGTCTCATTACTTAATTTACACACCTCGTATGTCGATCGTGTGAAAAGATATCGCTAAAAAAGAAAAATTTCGATAATTTCTAAAATAGTGAGTGACTCCGAAAATATTGAAACTTTTTCAATATTCGAAAGTTCTTGGACCCATATTAAAGGATAATCTTCAAAATGTGTATCTCACAAACTGAGTTGTTTTGAAAAAAAAAAAAAAATCCTAGAAATGAAGAATTTCTAAAGTTCAAACAAACATCATAACATAGTATAAAACAAAGTCGCTTCCCGTTGTCTGTCCCTAACTACCTATGTATGCTTAGATCTTTAAAACTACGCAACGGATTTTGATGCGGTTTTTTTTTAATACATAGAGTGATTCAAGGGGAAGGTTTATATGTATAATACATGCATAATATAGTAGAGAAACACTGATAACACAAGCCCACAAAAAATAATTTGTTTTTGGACCATGGATAAGAACATGGTTTTTGTCTGTATTTTTTAACGCTGAATCCAAATCCGGTGTCCGCTTAACCGTAGCACGTCAGGATCAAGGTCATTTCAAGGTCAAATCGCGAAATAAAAGCTTAAAAGAGAATAAACTCATATATATGTATCTTTATGTTTCTGGGGTCGCCGAATCCAAATCCGGTGTCCGTTTAGCGACAGTGGTCACCATCTCCAGCATCCTCTGGGGCAGTAGGCATTCTATATGCACGCACGCAAAAGTGTGTGTCTGGTTGAAGGAGTCTAAACACGTTTATTCAATGATTCATTCACTGATTTTCAGTAAGATGATTACTATGTAGTTAGACGATATTGAGTAAGGTGGCTACGAGAATTGGTATCAACTCATCTAATGTACATGGATACACGGACTTACATATCTTTTACCTTAATAAATAATAGCAATACATTCACGAAACCGAAAATCCTTAACCACATTTCCCTAATACAGCCTAAGGTACATGATGAAAATGAGACCATTTACGGTCTTCTATCATGGGTTTCATATTTGGATTCAGCAACTTTAAAAACATAAAGACACAAACTTTTGCCTCATTAATACGTTTTTTAGCGATTTAACCTTGGAGTGCCCTTCGAAGTCACGTGATATGGTAAGAATAACATCAGATTCTAATTCAGCGATCCCAGAAACATAAAGATATATGGGTTTATCCTCTTTTAAGCCTTTCGCGATTTGACCTTGAAATGACCTTGATCATGACGTGCTGCAGTTAAACGGACACCGGATTTGGATTCAGCGTAAAAAAAATACAAGGAAAAACTGTGTTCTTATCCATAGTCAAAAAAAAAAAATTGTTTTGTGGGCCTGTGTAATTTTAGAGGTTTCTAATGTGATGTCGTAAACCGTGCGAAGCCGGGGCGGGTCGCTAGTTTCATACAAATTCAAAAAAAGCTTTGGACGCCATTAATAACTCCAAAAAAAATGTAACTGGTAACTATTCCTGTAGAGCTCCATGTATTTTATTAAAATTTTATGAATAGTGATTTTTACAAAAACCTTTTGAGAAATATTTTTACGAAAAATCTTTAGAAACCTTTGATTTCTAGGAAATTGTTTTTCAAAATGGTTCACTTAACCAGCTAGATCCTCTGAAGATTTCCCTATAATATGAGTAAAAGATCATTTACTATCGCAATTTTACTTTTCTTAGCTATATCTTTTCACACAATCGAGATATCACGATCTAAGCTGTAATCCTATCAGAAGCAAAAAAATCAAAACTGTCAAAAATGATCAGAACCTTGGAGGTACTTATGTATGTGACGTGAATTAGTTTGGTGAGTGTCGTGACAGTCTTTGAGAATGGTTAGTTTCTTATTTAAGATTTTAATTTATTCTATGTCTTCATGTCTTTATTCACCATCAGAAATTACAGATCTGCATTTCAACCATATATTACACAGGCCCACAAAAAAAGTGTCTGGTTCTGGGATGGAGACTAACTTTTCTTATGTAGTTTGTGCCGCTGAATCCGAATTCATCATAAAAAAATAGGGGTTCCGCAGCTAATTTTGAAGATAACCTCAAAAAACTGTCGAAAACGACGGGTTTCGGTTGTAAAAGCTTGAGAAGACTAAAAAAATGCCCACAAAAAAAGTATCTGGTTCTGGGATGGAGACTAACTTTTTCTTATGTAGTTTGTGCCGCTGAATCCGAATTCATCATAAAAAAATAGGGGTTCCACAGCTAATTTTGAAGATAACCTCAAAAAACTGTCGAAAACGACGGGTTTCGGTTGTAAAAGCTTGAGAAGACTAAAAAAAATGCCCACAAAAAAAAGTATCTGGTTCTGGGATGGAGACTAACTTTTTCTTATGTAGTTTGTGCCGCTGAATCCCAGAATATTCCCAAATTTCCGCTCTCAGAGATACAACAATCTTCAGATTTGTCTTCAGTTTGTTGCTGTTTCAAGTTATTTTCGTAGTCTGAATTCCAGAAAGTCAAATGCAAGTATGTTCATGTGATTACTAAAGAGTTTCCACTTAGTCTTGATTTTAGACTGATTCAATACACGTTATTCAAGATTTTACCGTTAAAAACGCAATTTTTACATATTCTTGAGGATGATCATTGAAATTCACTTGTTAAACCAAATTTTTCGTAACACATTCGGGTTTAAGAAATTAAGATACATAGGAATACGGTATTTAGACACATATGTGACACGAATCATATTTCCATTTCTTTCAAGCTTTTATTACAAAAAACGTCGTTTTCAGCAGTTTTTTGAGGTTATCTCCAAAATCCGTTGGTCAAACCTCTTTTTTTCATAGCAAATTCGGATTCGGAAGGCCAAAATACGTAGAAACAAAGTGTTTTTGATGTGAAGCAAATATTTTTTTTTCTTCTCAAGCTTTTACCACCGAAACACGTCGTTTTCGACAGTTTTTTGAGGTTATCTGCAAAATTAGCTGCGGAACCCCTATTTTTTATGACGAATTCGGATTCAGCGCCACAAAATACATAAGAAAAAGTTAGTCTTCATCCCACAACCAGATACTTTATTTTTGTGGGCATTTTTTTGGTCTTCTCAAGCTTTTACAACCGAAACACTTCGTGTTCGACAGTTTTTTGAGGTTATCTTCAAAATTAGCTGCGGAACCCCTATTTTTTAGGATGAATTCGGATTCGGCGGCACAAAATACATAAGAAAAAGTTAGTTTCCATCCCAGAACCAGACACTTTTTTTGTAGGCCTGTGTTATTCATTAGGTCTCATTACTCTCATCAGTGCAGTGTGATTTTCGTTTCATGAGCTTAATAGGCTTTATAGTAGGTATATTTCCCCAACATGCGAGTTTTTATAATTGCATGTTTTGTTCAAATTAACAAAGTTTTTTTTTAAAGACGGTGGACATTTTCATGGTGTATATTTTCGTAAACTTCGAGGTCATTCCCAATAGTTTTTCAAGTAATTATTTTCCGTCTCGATGTCGCCTATATAAACGATTTCTGGTGGTTATCATTTCCCTATAAATGATGTAGAAAGTAGGTTTTACTGCCATATCAAGCTAAAGAATGTCAACTATCATGTCGACTAATTAATATAATATCTGTCGGTTACCGAGGTCTCCCCTGTAGTGTCTAATGTATAAAATCATCCTGATCGACCCCAGGATGTGAAGAGTGTGTCCCCGTCTTTCCTTATCGTTTTTATAAATTTTTGGGTTTTGTTGGTGTTTCTATAGAATTATGTTAGGTTAGGTTTTATTAGGTTAGGTTTTAAATTGGTTGATTAAATTTCCTCTTGTGACTGGCTGCATGGTATAGGACCTAAAGCCAAAAAAAAAAAAAAAAAAAAAAAAAAAAATATCTGTCGGCGTTAAATTAACTTTTTTTCGTAATTTATGCACCTGTTTAATTTATTTAATAACAAACCAATCAGCAAGTAACACGTTAATTACGAAACAGAAAGTTTTGTTATCTAACGAAATGGTATTGTGGTTACAATAAAAAATGAAATGAATAACGTATGTAGCTTAATTAAAGAATGTAATATATTTCACGTTTCTAATAACTAAATTTCCTGACCGAGTCTTCCAATTTTCTCTCGTTGAATCCAGTCATTAAGAAACAAAGTTTTATTTGAAAACTTATCAGTCATTCCAAGTTGTCCAACTAATTTTCCGTCTATTGGATGTTTTTCTACATTGTATTTAAAACGTATTTTTTACGTCGGCTTTAACTTTATTTAACTTACTATACGTAAGTATTTTTTTAAGTCTTATTGGAGTAATCCAAAGTACTTAGTTTAGAAAAGTTGTTACATGTTTCATATCAGATCAAAATTCCTTTTATACCAGTGGCGGCTCGTGACTTTTTTTTAGGGGGAGGCAAACATATTTTGTAAAAATTTTTATTTGCTAAATTTTTGTGATGGTAAACATTGTTAGTAATATGCCGCATATTTAGGAGAAGGACCTCTACTTGGTCAATAAAATATATTAAGTACATTTGTCTAACATAATGTACCTAATATATTTTACTGGTTCAGCAAAACCATCGGGAATATGTAGAGTTTCCGTCAAATTATTTTACAATTAAAAGATGCAGTGAAATAAAATACGGATTTTTGCCAGGACTGCGTCAATTTCGATTTGCCGGGCTGAATTGATAACATCAGTAATATTTTGTTTGCCTAAAAGATGTAATTTACAAATACAACTAATATGTTCCTGACTTTTTGAATGTGTCAACTGAAAGAGATAAAGTTTTAAGATTTTATCAAATCCAGACTTTGTCCAAGCATCTTCTCCACGATTTGAAAATAGTACACACGGTCAAACACAATAATTTATTTAAAGTTGAAGAACCACTTTGCCATTTGCATTTATCATACCATGTATTAACAAAACCATGAGCCGGCTTACCCTGATGAATTAAAGTTTTACTTAGATCTAACAGTGGTACTCTTAAATCTTTAACAAATAATTTATCCTCATAAGACAGGCGACTAAATTTGTACTTTATATGATACTCAACAGTATCATTGCAGGTTCGAATATTTGTTTGAGTGTCATGACAACTGGTATTGTTATATTTATGAAACAAACTGCTACACTCGCCAGTTATTTCCATCATAATTTTGTATAGTTAATTAAATAAAACTTTCAAATAATGACTTACGTAATATGGTACACTTTCAATAATTATTACGCTCCTATACCACTCAAAACACTCAAAAAACCCGGCAAGAATAACGGCACTTTCCAAAGAAAATTTCCAAAACACGGAACAATAAAAGATATTTAATTTTGTAGGTTAGGTTGTTAGGTTCATGAAATCAGATAACTCGCTTTCTGCGCGTCACGTGTGAGAGGTGGGAGTGTTTGCCTCCGTTATGCAGTTTTTTAAATGACCTTTAATGCCATTGGAGTGAAGGGTTAAATTTGTTAACAGCCGCAGGTTGATGCGAAGCGCGCAGCCCCCTATTCCGTATAAATACATATGTGAAAACCAAGACTAGAACTAAGGAGGCCGAACTCGTTCGGTATCTAGGGATCAAATCTGTTCGCCTCCAGGAGGCGCTGTAAACAGTAATGTACTCGAGTCACGTGATGAGCAGCGGTCAGCGGTCCACATGTGAATGTTTATCATAGAAAACCATGCTATGGTTTTATATGACGTTTATCATTAAGCTGTCAAAGCGGGTGCTTACATGCCGTTTGGCTTTAACAAAAATATATACAAAAATAAATATGGTTCAAAAGTGCTGTGTTGCATTGTTGTGATTTAAGAAGCGGTCCGAATAACCGGACATTAATTCAAATTACTGATGTATGTATGAAACCAAATATTTTCCTTTATTTTATTGTTAACGTTGAAGCACGTAACATGAAATATTTTGAGTACATTTTCATATTGATCATTGCGAAAATTTGTAATTGCAAAGACATTACTTGTGTAGATTCAATATAATATTCAACAACAACAAATTAACGAAAAATATCGAGCGTCTGTCAAATGTATTCGCACCACGGACATTCACACGGACTCTAATGCACACAGATTAGTACAGAACCACGGTATACGTATAGATATCTGTTTATATACCGTAGCAACCGTTACACACAGTACGCACAGTAGAGAGTACACAACTGTTTACAGCGCCTCTGGAGGCGGACATATTCGAGCCCGTCGCGTTATACAGCGAAAAGCCGCAGTTCGGCCTCCTTAGTTCTAGACTTCTTGGTGAAAACATTGGCATCGGAGGCTTGCCATCACGGCGATAGACTAGGCGCTGGGTCGTTTATGAGTGCTAATATGTTCCAAATAATAGTGCAGGAACTCCTTTGGCATATGTTTATTAATATTTTAATTTTTGGAAATCAATTTTTTACCCGATATATGAATTTAAAAATGAAAGGAAAGTATTATCGGTAGGTAGGTTTATAAAAAAAAAAACTTCTTTGTAATTTTCACAGGGGAGGCACTGCCTCCTCTGCTTCCCCTGACGAGCCGCCACTGTTTTATACCATAGTGTATTTCTACAAAACAAAAATCGGCTAAGCGTCTGGCAGTTAAAGATGCGGATTTTTGTAAAGCAAATTGCCGTTCCGATAAAATCTTGAGTCGAATCACGTACCGCGAGGGTATGTTACTTGGAACCAGTCCGCGTAAACGCTGAAGGAAAATAAAGTGCACTTTATTGGTATATAAACACATTTCTTTATGGCGCTGCGCTAACGTGATATTTTGAAATAAATTTTCGGTCAGTGACCAGTGCATTTCTGCGACGTTCGGTACGCTATAGTACGGGGTTTATCCGAAAAGCTCTCCAGATTTGAATATGGTTAAGATCTGGGGTGCAACTTAGTCGCATATTATGCAAACAATAGTGATATCTGTAGGAATTAATACATCAGATAAATAAATATTCTTGGTGTATGTTAAAATTAAAATACACTCATGTAAGTTAACTAAAAAACCCGTTCCCTAAGGAATCACTACTTCCTCCACATCTAATATTTCCACATTTAATCAAACTAAAATTTCATAAAAAAGTTGTATTTTTTTTGGCTATTTGTTTGAATACCTATGAATGAAATTTACGCAGTCTTTCAATTAACTGAATATTCTTGTACATAATTAGAGTTGACCGAAATGTGCGTGGGACATAGGCGTACGCATCATAATAACGAGCCATAAAAAAGTCATCAAGTCGGCCGAGCAAAAAAAAGACGTATTTCTGTTCTGACGTATCTTATTAAATTTATAACTCTATTTAATTGTCATATCTGTTACATTATACGACAATCAATATTTATTTTACAATTGTGACAGTCTAAAGTTTGACAATAGAGTCAGAATTCGTGAAAGGTGACAGTCAAAACTGACTATAGACGTTTTTTAAAATTATGTACTAATTCCTGTAGTATAAACGTAGTAGAACATTCCCACAGTCGTTTTGCGAAAAAAAATTTTTCTACAAGATATTAACAAATGAAGTTTTTCGCACTTTTTTTTTTTTTTGAAAAATTAATTACATCAAAAGTACTCATTCGATTCTAATGAAACTAGTCTTGTTTTTTTTTTCGTATTGAACTGTACTTTGACGTAGTATTTTTTAATTTGCAACAATATTAATTAAAAAAATTGGAAACGATTTTATTTATTAACAAATTAAATAAAAGTCTAGTCTACGCCTAGGAAAAATCTGAAAAAAATCTCAGATGTGCTTTGAACCTTTACAAAACAATTTCTGCAATAAAAAAATTGTTTTTTTTTTTTTTTTTTTTTTTAAATTGAGATATTGATTATTCGCCAGTGCACGCGCTCCACCTTTACCGGCACTTTTTTTCAGGAAATATTTACTTTCATGAATATATGTATTTGAAAAAAGAATACCTATACATTTTTATATATTAATCATAGCAATATTTTCCAAAATAAAGAAAAGTAACGAACTTCTTAAGTATTCTTTAAGGTTCTACTACGTTTATACTATAGGAATTCGTACATAATTTTAAAAAACGTCTATAGTTAGTTTTGACTGTCACCTTTCACGAATTCTGACTCAATAACAAGGCTTCGCTTCAAGCTTCGAAATAACGTATTTTTCCATCTCACTCGTCCATAGCCAGATTTGATGCATTTGATAATTTTATATAGTTGTCTCCGACAGTCTCGTTAGTTGTGGTGAAAATATATGACTATATTTTGAAATGACCGTTCGACATCCGAATCGAAGTTCTTGATTCCTCTTCCCTTGAATCATCACTTTCATCTTTGATGATTATATTATATATGTATATTATAATTCATTATCATTACATCTACTGTAGTGGAAAATGCGCACTCCTCTCCTCTAGCTGCCCTACTTCCACCTTTTAAAAAAAGGTTAAAAATTTTAAATCAAATAATTCTATAAAGAATTTACTAATCCCATGCCTATGGTAGATCATCGAACTGGATAATTTCACCGTATAGGAAGTTAAACTTTAGGTAATTGGTATTCATCGGTTTCACGACGGCGATTTAATCTGTAGGTAAACGTCATTAAACATGCCTTAAATAGCAGTCACTTCCACTTAGGCGACTCTACCGACGTGGAATAGTGATTGGAATTAATTTGGCCTTATCTCGGATGATTTCAATTGGAAATTCAGCCGCGACTTTAAAGCTTATAAGAACGCTTCGGCATCTGTCGAATATTAAAAAGATTTGGGTCCTTTGTGCTGTACGCTTTTCACGTATACTCAGATTGTGGACACGTGCTTGCATTTTTGTCTACAGGGAGTGGATAAAGATTGTGATTTTTAGGGTCAATTGAAGAAGGTTAGGAAATTTGAAACGAAAACGTGCTACAGTGCGCATTATATCTAAATTTTCGAAAGGAACTAACGCCTATTGCGAATTTAACAAAAAAATTAACTTTGTTAATAATTGTTTAGTCGAAGTAATATCTGATTTTTCTAGTCCCAAATGTAACATTTCTACAGCCATTTCAAAGTGGGATAAAATAAAATAAACACAGTGTACAGTTATATGGTGTATTCATTTAAATAAACACAATATGACTTTGAAAATGTTTTTACAAAAGTTTGCCCTGACAGGTAAATTTCACTTATAATTTTCGATAAATGCCATTGTCAGATTGTCTTTTGTTTTCGAGCTATGACGTCACGAGTCATTTTTTAAATAACAGTTTTAGAAGAAAGTTTTTCGTCGTATTACTAAGTAACTTGACTTTTTAAGAAATGACCTAATCTCTGTACTGGTAGTGATTTAGCCAAATTATGAAGCTTCTGTACCGGCTCATTTTGCACTGATTGTTAGGGATTACTTTAATTTTTGTAGAGGAACATCGAATTACCAACTAGATCTTCATGCTTACTCCTATGGACTACTTCATATAGGGTTATTTAAAAAACAAAATATATTCGAACATATATCAACCACTCTAGAGAGTAACCTAAAGATAGGGTGTTTAATGGGGTTTAATTGACATCATCAATTCATTATGATACGTCCATAAGATTCTTCAGGAAATATATGGTTTTTCTTCGAAACTGCGAGCTGAATGAATGAAACAGTATTCCAAACACACTCTGGTGGTGGCTGGTGGAATTTTAAATTCTGGTGTTTGCATCATGGAACATGGAAACCATATCACATCCTAGGAATTTATGGTATTACTAGACCTAAACAGAAGGGTATTATATATAAAAAAACTTCTAACGAAAGTTTTCTCAACTATTTTACAAGCCGTTTCTAAGATCTCCTGGTGGGGCACGAATTTTTTAATTCCTTGTTTTTAAGATTCGTTTGATATATTTTTTTGACATTCTAGCCTTACATTTGGGTCTAGTAATAACTCTTTAAAATCTGGTGTGGGTTCCATGCCTCCCTGCGAAAATACAAGAGTTTCAAATTCCACCAGCCGCCACTGAAACATACAGTGTAATATTACACAACTCATTATCTCTTTAGTTAACCGATCTGACCATGCTTCGATGGCGCAATATTTCTGTTTTGGCCATAGCTTCTATTAAATGCTGTATCTTTATTTAAGTTAAACAAGATCATGTTAATAATAAAAAAAATACTAGAGACAATGTCACAAAGGCAGAAAAGTAACATGTAAAAAACATGTAAATTATTTTCTGTTGAGCATTGTCCATGACCACCTCAACAAAAAACAATATACCATCAGTTACCGTTTCTAATATAAATCGGAGCTATTATTAAAAACTTCACTATCAAGTTCTTACATTACGATGAATATGACACAACATATTGTGTTTTATACGCGCAATTTCTATAAAGTACGTAATTTGTCTCTAGACGAACTGTACGATTTCCTAGTTGTGCAGAAGAGAAATACGATTTGTACGTACAGTTTAACAGTGATTTACCTTAGTAGGTCATTGTCGTCTATTCAAGGCGATCGCATTTTGTTCCTCGTCAGCGAAATCCTTTTAATCTAACTATCTAGCTTGGTGTTGGGTAAAACCGTACAAATTGTTTTTTTTTTTGATCCGATAGACGAGCTTAACCGAGTTCGCGTGACACAATTTTAGCTGGATACAAAAGGGAAATCGAAAATTTTGTCGAATCGAAAATTATTGCTATTGTACGTCCTAAACGATTGCAGTTCGTATTTTTATTTGTAGAAAGTGGTCAGTGGTCAGGGTTTCCAAAAAATAATGGATGTCCTAGAATCTACGCAATTGTAAATACGGTAGCCTTTTGTGAAATGATTTATTTAGTTATTTTATTCAGTTTATTATAAAAAAATTGATTAAAGTGCCATTATTATTAGAGTCCGGAAAGTGAGCTACAACGCAGGGTCGGACTCGAAATCCGCCATGCCATTGACGGAAGGACATATGAGAGACCAAACAGAGGCAAGTTAAAAATTTGTTAATAATGTACATATATATCGCTTGTGTCATTCAGAAACACCGACTGTCTTCATTGCTTGATTCTTGTTAAACGTGAACGTAGAAGGAAAATGATCGTTCCACATCTACTGAAGTTATAGTGCAAATTCAAAATAGTTGCGTGGCATGTGAGTCGCTAGCCTCTAATTGTAACACGAATATTTTGACATTTTCAAAATATTTGGCAAACAATTTTTGAAAATATTGATGGATATTCGAATCTTTTGGATTTCGAGTCTTTCACACTCTCGGCGCCTACGAAATATATATCAACTCGATTGCTCGGAATATCTGCTGACTATCGAGTGCAAGGAATACATAAAATATGTCATCCATCTATTGTAAAATCCTCGTAATTTTTAATCAGCTTTCTCAGTCTATTCACAAATGGTAACGACTGTGCCATTTTTGCAAATATCCAGGGCTGGATGCACGGCGGGGCAACCGGGGCGGGAGCCCAGGGGCCCCCACACATTGATGGCCTCCACAAACCTGGGATTAAAAAAATTAATAACTATAAAAAAAAAATTAAGAAAGTAATGAGTAATGAAATATATCCAAACAAGGGATATTTTTTATCCTATGTCAAATGTAGCCTTGATAGATGCCTTCAAGAAGGATTACAAAGTCGACAGTGAACCAAAAGAGATGTTTTTCTACAGAAAATGTAGAACATTTCTTGATAACAACTTCGGCGCTGCATTCCCTAATATTGAAATTACATTGAGAATGTATTTAGTGTTAATGGTGGCTAATTGCAGCGGAGAACGTTCATTTCCTAAAATGAAAATTATTAAAAATAGGCTGCGTACGACGATGACGCAAAAACGACTAGCATGTCTGTCAGTGCTCAGTATAGAGAGTGATTTGCTTCGAGAAATGGACTTCGAAGAAATCAATGATTTTGCCTCTAAAAAAGCACGTAAAGTGTCTTTCACTTAAATATAGCAAGCATATCAACTGTTCCCCGCTCATCACTGGTCAGAAAGTAATAACGATTTTTAGGGGAATTACAAAAAATAGTATGTACCTTAATAGTGGAAATTTGTTTTTTTATATGTAAAAATAAAATTATCGATGGATATTTATTGATTGAAAGGGCCTCCACTTTCTTCATTGCCCCGGGCCCAGACACCCATGCATCCGGCCCTGCAAATATCCACACAAAGTCAGATATGTAAATACATTACACGAACTCTAAAAGAAATACGTACACGGTGCAAAATACGTATGCACACACGTTTGTTAGTTAATCACTATTGACTTTTACAGAAATGTAAATACATAAATATATACAAAAATGAATCAGTGTAGAGAGACCCTTAAGATCTCGTTAATCTTAGCCTACATGACATTTCGTTTATGTATTTGTTTACACTATTAAATAAAACGCTGATTGAAATATTGTGGTCACCCGATGCGTTTTAGTAAAACTAGAGTTTAATATGCATTCACTGAACTTAAAGCCTTTCTGTCCTGTTGAACGGTACTGAAATAAACGTCTCTCAACTCTACAGTGTGTTACCTATTATCAACTCTACAGTGTGTTATCATTTGTGTTACCTATAACCCAACAACCGACTCTGCTAACATACTCACGACACATAACATTTTATTTATTTATAAAAACCAGGAACTAATTTCACCAACCCATCTGTGAAGAAAGTCTTGATTTAGTCGATCTCCTATCCTGGTTGAAGCTAGATATTATTTGGAAGTTGCCCTTATTCCTCTAACGCAGGAATCCTTTGGCAATTTAAAAGTACCTGGGTCCGGTTAAATTTGTATCTAGAAAATGGTCTTGCGATTCGATTTCTGTAAATACTAGCCCGAACGTTCAGTTATTGAGGATACTGTGAACGAAAAAATTACACTATTTTTTTATGCCAAGGCCGCGACGTTTCGTCTAATGTTCCCAGACTTATTCAGGGCTTAGTGAATAGTGAAACTTTCAACTTTCACCAACTTCTGCAGCGGATTTTCGCAGTTTGACCTTGTGGTGATTCCCAAGGTCAAAGGATGGGGTCACTGAAGACCGTATCTGAACGTAGAATTTTCCGCTCTCTCTATTTCCGGCGCCAAAAGTCCCATTAAAAAAAATGGCTTGACCTTTAGATAACCTTTAAGGTCATGATCAAATCCAAGGTCACCGTTAAATAGCCAGGAAAATATCATAAATGTGTAACATTTTCCCCTAAAATGCACTCCCGCCGAGTTATTCTGCCGTACATGGACTTTTGGTTCACCCTGTATATCGTAGATGCAGTAACAGTCAACAGATCTCAGGAGCGGCTTTAAAATATCGTTTCGATTATTCATTAAATTACATGACGATGTGACATTCTTCGTTAATTAGAGAGTTCCTTATTTTTAAGTTGCACCAGATTAGATTAGACTCGAGATTATGGAGTATTAAAGGTAACGGTTATTTAAAGAAAGTAAGACCTACGCACGAAAATAGAAGGTGCCTTATTTGTGAATGAGGTTAAAGGATATTTATGCGATCATTAAGTATGACATAAACAAAGTGACTAAACTGCATCTTGTTTATTAGCGGTACTGCTGAAGTTTTGAAATGTATGTATGTAAGAAATGTAAGATGTACCCTAAAATGAGTTTTCAGTTTTTGTTGTTCGGTTCTTTTGACGAATCAACAAATTTTAGAATAAAAAAATTATGGTGATGATTATTATTATAAACAAATCAAGCCTTTTTTAAAAAAGGTTCATTTGAAGCTTTCTAAAACATCCATATTAGTAGGATTCACATGTCAATGCCATTTCAAGGTTTCTTGTCATAACTTAAATGTGCAAAAAATATAATCTTACAACAAAGAACCACAAAATATAATTGATGTAAATCCCCTAGATAATGTTTCTTGAGATGCACATTTTTTTTTTATTTACATGGCAGCAATTAGCAGAAGTCTTTCAATATTCAAGTCTAGACATATATGTAGATTTGCTTATTCAAACATGAACCCTTAGAATTTTTTAATTGTACAATTACAGTGTGCAGATATTAAGATAAGATTTTGGCACTAGTACATTATTTTTACGAGGTGTGTAAATTAAGTAACGAGACTGGCAACGTAGCGCCCGATCTACCAACACTGCGGATACGGAACTTGGAAGGGCGGTAGGTTAACATGTAATACACCTTCAGTACAAGTTTGAACTTGTTAGAGTCATTTGTTTGTTCTTTGTGAGTGTTTTCGTAAACCGGTTTTTTTCTAATGCGTTTTAAAAATGAGTGACATTAATTTTGAGCATCGGTGTGTTATTAGGTTTTACGTTAGATTTGGGCACAGCGCAAGGGATACTTTAGCAAAACTTCAACACGCCTACGGAGACAGTGTTTTTTCAAGAGCCCAGGTTTTTCGGTGGTTTAAGGCATTCTCAGAAGGAAGAGAGTCGATTGAAGATGAACCACGCAGCGGAAGGCCTTTGGAAGGAAGAACCGATGAAAATGTCGATAGAATACGGAATAATAGGCGTTTAGATCGTCGGTTGACGACAAGAATGATCGGGGATACGTAAATTTGAATCACACCACTATTTATCAGATTTTGACTAACGAATTGGGGATGAGAAAAAATCTGCGCAAAAATGGTTCCAAAAGACCATTCGCAGGAACAAAAGGACATCAGGAGAGAAAGGTGTATTGACTTTTTGGAATCGATTACTGGTGATGAGACTTGGGTGTTTGAGTACGACCCGGAAACCAAGCGTCAAAGCATAGTATGGAACACTTCAGGCTCTCCAAGACTCAAAAAGCAAGAATGAGCAAGTTGAAGATC
Source organism: Aromia moschata (assembly GCA_029963805.1). Taxonomy (NCBI): domain Eukaryota; kingdom Metazoa; phylum Arthropoda; class Insecta; order Coleoptera; family Cerambycidae; genus Aromia; species Aromia moschata. The sequence continues at coordinate 1,597,255 of JAPWTK010000040.1, forward strand.
AAATACATGCTGATTTGCATTTTTGATAGCCAATGAATTGTCCACAAAGAATTTTCGCCTCCAGGCCAAAAAGTAAATCAACAACTTTTACAGAGAGAAGTTCTTGAATAACTTCGAAAAAGGGTCATGCGTATGAGACCAAACATCAAGAACAACTGGATGTTGCATCACGACAATGTGCCTTGTCACACAGCTATTTCAGTAAACGAGTTTTTAGCCAGTAAAAACATTCCTGTGGCTCCTCAGCCTCTTTATTCGCCTGACTTGAATCGTTGTGACTTTTTTTCTCTTCCCGAGATTGAAAAATTACCTCAAGGGACGTCATTTTGGGACCATAGAAAACATTCAAACGGCTGTAACCGACCAGCTGAAGGCTATTCCAGTATATGAGTTCCAGCAGTGCTATGAAAAATGGAAGAACCGTCTCCAGCGCTTCCCAAGGAAGTTATTTTAAAGGAGACAATACTGAATTGTAATTCTATTCGAATATAAAAAAAATACTTAATTTACACACCTCGCATATAAACCCTGTACAAAATCTGCGTTTGAAGTTTTGATCTTGGTAAGATGCCAATAAGTTCTTTAGTTACGCAATGAGTAGTTCAGTTTCCGTGGTTTCCGACAACCATATGTCTTGAATGGCGTATTTCATATTATCCTGCCAATGAAGGATTGAGCAATAGCCTAAATGTCAATAACACGAATCTAGGCTTCTACCAACCTGTTATCCGTTATTAATTTAAGGCCTTAGTTGTACGCTACTTTCATTCTCATTATTTTTTACCTTGACATTAAGGTACAAAATCAATACGGTAGGTGAAGCATATATATATGTATATATTTTGTTCGTTATACCTACATATGCACGTAAACGAGTTATCCTTAAAAAGGACAAATTTTTTCACGTTTTTGATAAGTTATATTTGATAAAGTATATTTATTAATGCGTTAAAAAGGCTACAGTATTGTGTTTTGTAGTTTTCAAATACACTTTGGCATGTTGTTTTGTGATATTATTTTTTCTTTGTCATGTTTGTTTTGTGTTCTTTCATTCGTTTCTATAATTACGGTGATGTTCCACCAATATGAACTTAGTTAATTTGGGTCTAAGAATATTTCTGTTATTAGTTATACTGTTATTACTAGAATCGAATGAGATTGATAAGTGAACTTACATCTCAGATGAATTCGAACCAAGAACTATAGTGAGTGGTGAACCAATCGCGAGCCTGGTGATAATACGGGCTACAACCCTCTGCAATTTCATTATTGGAAATACAAAATTGGATATTTACTAGGTTACCGAAAAACTCCAAATAATTATACTATGTTGGTGGTTGATGGATGAAAGGTCATTAGAAACTATTTTACAGAAGCATGCAATTGTCGTCCCCTGTTGTCATATCGACATATGAAATTCCTGTTAGCTATTTCAAAAGTGTGAATTGATTGATGATTCATCATCAATGCCTTTTTTATAGAGACGACGTTTTTATAGAGGCTAAAGACGTACCGTTCAGAGTTACAGTTGATTTGGCAACATTGTCCAGTGGCCTTGCGTCACTACGGGATCTGAGTTATACCAGTGGCGGATCTAGGACTTAAAAATTGGAGGGGATCAGAAAATAAAACGTATCGTAATATATTTACGTAATAACTATTAATTATTAAATTGGATTTACAGAAATTCAAAATAAGTAAACTTGATGAACATTTTCAAAAATCTATTTACATAAATCATATTTTTTCTACAAAAATAAATTTGTAAAAGTTGGGGTAAGCCCGGGCCCCCTAGGCCCCCTGTAGATCCGCCCCTGGGCTGTTCATAGGGAAATTGCCCCTGTTTAACACAAAAGTGCAGCAGAAATATACAAGGATGTTCCGAGTCGTTTGCCTCACCCTATATAGATATAAGTAGACGTAGTAGAAATACGTTTATTTTAAATTTTGATTCACTACATTTTTTTGTTGTAACAAATTATTTTATATAAATATTATATGCAAAAATTTTTTTTATTGCAAGAGTGTGCCTAAAATAGTCGTAGATTGGACATCTCAGTCCAATTTAAGCGAAAAACTTATGTGAAACTGTGTTTCTTTAGATTATCTCTTGTTTAAAGGTAGGTATAGCTATGCTATACCTACATTGCAAAAAAATAAAGAGCGATCCAAAAAAAAAAACGTCATCAAATTGGGCTATGGACGGGAGAGATGGTAATAGCGGTTTTGTCGAAGCTAGAAACGAAATTTTGTTGTTGTCAAACTTTTGACAAGTGGCTGTTACAATTGTAAAATAAATTATAATGGCTGTCACATAATGTGGCACCGTTGACAATTAAATAAGGTTATAAACTTAATATTAAGATTAGAAATACGTATTTTTTTGCTCGGCCGACTTTGATGACGTTTTTTTTTTTGGATGGCTCGTTGTTTGATATTCTTTGTGTCTTACAATTTTTTTATATTCTTTGTGTTTGATATTCTTTGTGCCTTACAAAACGTTTATTATTAATGTTCCTAGGGTTAAGTTCTTTCAACAGAGAAACACTGCTCATAACTTTTTTTTTCAAAAAAGAGCCAGGAGATTCGCCAAAGGCCAAAGCAAAACTGAATCCGGCACGCCTAAGCATTGTCCATGCAGGATGGAACCAACCCATTTTGGGTAACGTAAATCGTAACTATCCATTCTATTTATAAACTAGGTGTATCAACGAAAAAGGAACGTATTTTGTTCAAGGTGAAACAACTTTTACGTTCCCGTTTTTCTGCATCCTAACGTTTAGGAAGTAACTATCCATTTCCTGCATGATTCACCAAACGTACGTATAACTATAGATTGTTTACGGATCACAGAGTACCGTTATTGATTGCATTGACTATACAGAGTGTCTAGAAGTGTATTGGTTGCACATTCGAATTGGTGTCGAAGAAACGCTTATTACTCTCAGTATACGAGGTGTGTAAATTAACTAATGAGACTGATTAAAAAAAATGTTATTCGAATAGTATTCAGTATTCAAATTCAGTATTGTCTCATTCAAAATAACTTCCTTGGGGAGCCACACAGCGCTGGAGACGATTCTTCCATTCCTCATAGCAGTGCTGGAACCCATATGTATATTGGAATAGCCTTCATAATGGTCGCTATTACATAATTTACACACCTCGTATTTTGTACAATAGTTTCAAAATTCGTCATTATTATTTTTCGTTTGTTTTCTTCGTCCTTGGAGAAAATTTCAAGTCATAGTTTTGTAATGTTAAATTCCATTTTAAATCAGTGAATACTTGAAGATCCAGTTGGATTATTTTATGAATCTGCAATATTTAGATTTGCTTTACAAAGGAATGTAGGTAGATGATATAATAGATAACGATGTTAGTAAAGAAGAGAAATATAATGAACAATCAAGAATTCCTGTTACTGTAGACGAGTATATTGTAGCTAGTTGATTATTTTTGAAAAATATATTTTATTAATCCTTTTCTTAACACAAAAATATAAAGTACGGATCGATTGTACCAAATTTAATAACAACAACAACGGTTTTTTAAAGGTTATAAAAAATATGTCATTATTGCAACAAAAACGATCAGTCATTTACAAAAGTGATATGTATCACCTATGTCTGCCAAAAATTTAGAAACCCAAAGTCAGTACAAGTACAACTTATGCAGTACTTGTACTTGCAACAGTTCAAGTACTTGGACTACTTAACAGAACTATTTATAAACATAATACATAATATAAAAAATATTAATAGGATTAAAATGTCTGTCGAAGATTAAGAAAACCAGAGTCAGCTTGGACAGTACTTGTACCTGCAACAGTCCAAGTACTTGGACTAACAGAACTATTCATAAACATAAAAATATAAAAAACATTAATATGATTAAAATGCTCCTAAACAGTAGGGTACGTTCCTATTTTATTATTGGTCTAAAAGTAGGAGTCTTAATTTAAAAAACATGGCGATGACGTCATATTTCGTAAAGCGGTGAAGGAACAATTTTAGAAATACGAGTATACGCAGAAGGCGCAGAAGAAAAATTTAAATCAACGTATGTCAACAGTGTAGGTATTCGTACACCCACTTTGAAGTAGCAATTAGGATTACAGCTTGTGAAATTTTGTGTCTAATAAGCTCAAGTTGAAGGTGATACAAGGTGTGTAAATTAAGTAATGAGACTAGCAACGTAGCACCCGATCTAGTAACACTGCGGAGACGGGACTTGGAAGGACGGTAGGTTAACATATACCGTCAGTACAAGTTTGAACTTGTTAGAGTAATTTATTTATTTATTTTATTAATACATCCAGCAGCTTTACAGCTATTTAAGGAGTATATGATAAAATAATGTCAATTATTTCATCAAAGTGCCCTAATTTATGAAAAAATATGTCAATGTCCTTTAAATTATTGTAGCTCCTGCACATAACAGATATTGTTATAATTTGTTTGTTATTTGTGACTGTTTTCGTAAACCGGTTTTTTCTAGTGCGTTTTAAAAATAAGTGACGTTAATTTTGAGCAACGGTGTGCTATCAGGTTTTGATTCAGACTTGGACACAGCGCAACGGATACTTTTGCAAAACTTCAACACGCCTATGGAGACTTGTGTTTTTTCAAAAGACCAGGTTTTTCTGTAGTTTGAGGCATTCTCAAAAGGAAGAGAGTCGATTGAAGATGAACTACGCAGCGGAAGGCCTTCATCTTCAAGAACCGATGAAAATGTCGATAGAATACGGGATCTTGAATGAGAATCATCGGAGGAGAGTTAAATTTGAATCACACCACTGTTCATCAGATTTTGACAAACGAATTGGGGATGAGAAATATCTGTGCAAAAATGGTTTCAAAAAACCTTTCGTTGGAACAAAAGGACATCAGAAGAGAAAGGTGTCTTGACTCTTTGGAATCGATTGAAAATGATCCCTATAAAATGATCCCTGATTAGTAGGGAGGAGGGGAATGTCATACTTCAAGCTTCCCAAGACCTAAAAAAACAAGAATGAGCAAGTTGAAGATCAAATGCATGCTGATTTGCTTTTTTGATAGCCAGGGAATTGTCCACAAAGAGTTTGTGCCACCAGGCCAACAGTAAATCAACACTTTTACATAGACGTTCTTGAAAAAAAAGGATCATGCGTGTCAGACCAAATATCAAGAACAACTGGATGTTCGCCAATGCCCCTTGTCATACAACCATTTCAGTAAATGAGTTTTTAGTCAGTAAAAACATTCCTGTGGCTCATCAGCCACCTTATTCGCCTGACTTGAGTCCTTGTGACTTTTTTCTCTTCCCAAGATTGAAAAATCACCTCGAGGAACGTCATCTTCGGTCCATAGGAAACATTCAAATGACTGTAACCGACCAGCTGAACGCCATTTTAGTATATGAGTGTGGCTTCCCAAGAAAGTTATTTTGAAGGAGACAATACTGAATTGTAATTCTATTCGAATAAAAAATTTAAAAAACCGCTCTCATTACCTACTTTACATACCTCGTATGTGTGAAAAGATATCTCTTTTTTAAGTGCTTTTCCAAAAAATCGGCCACAATTAAATTGTGAAATTTATTCCAGACTTTTGCCTCTCCCTGTATAATTTACGTCCTATGCAGCTCACAGCTGTACCCTGTAGCTTTTTTTTGCACCGACCGACGGAGGTTAAATTAAATTGCGCCATTAAGGCCAACGGGATTTAGAGCCTTACTCGTGTCTTGTTTTAAAGCGGCTCTTCCCACATTTCTTTAAACAGTTTACTCGAATACATTAACATCTCGATTCGATTTGCATTCGAGCCACCCACGCCATTAAACGGTTCTTTGCCAATGGCCACCTTGGATCGCGCGAGGCGGATATTACCACTGAATGTATATTTGTACGTATACATCTCTAATACCAAGACAGTCGCTTTTGGATAATAGTTACTACGTTGTTGTAAACAGTTTCGACAATTATGGTTTTACTCTCATCTGAGAATAAAATCCTGGAGTGGGTACTGGAACCTTCGGCGTAGAAACAAAAAACTGGACGTTTTCCACGAAACACTGAACTACTATACTTTCTCGACGCGCGTTTCGCCGACTAAGTTGGCATCTTCAGGAGAAGATTAAAACTGTTTTAATCTTTGAAAATCCTTAAAAAAGTATTAATCTTAATCCTTAAAAAAGTTTTAATCTTCTCCTGAAGATGCCAACTTAGTTGGCAAAACGCGCGTCGAGAAAAGTATAGTAGTTCGGTGTTTCGTGGAAAACGTCCAGTTTTTTGAGAATAAAATGTTTCCAGAAAGGTTCGCCCTTCGTTACGTCTTTTGTTGCATTAAAAAATATGACAACTTAGGAATCACCCTGTATAGGCATCCTAATTTGTTTTGCAAATTACCATGTTTTTAAAGAGTTTATATTTTTTCGTGTCAATAAATTTATCTGGGCAATAACACAGGTCTACAAAAAAAATGCTCTGTCTTTGCGATCAGACCCATCATTTCCTTATATTTTGATGCAACTGGAAACCAAATTTGGTTTTAAAAACAAATTCTACCGCATCAATTTTTTCTCCACCCCCATATAACTCCTATAAACTCTTATAGAGGAAATTAAAAAAAAATTCTGGTTTTTTTGGGTCGCTGATCAAAACGAATCAAAGAAGTCAAGAATAAATTTCGACTTAATGACAGCTGTCAACAAGCTGTCAAATTTCACTAAAAAAGTAAAAAGTTGATATTAAATGCATATTATTAACGTTTTTTGGGCTGCTGATTACGATTCTGAAGTCAAAAATGAATTATGTCAAAAATCATTTTGCATACAGCATGCTCTTCTCTTCTACTACTCCTCACAGCTCTTTCTCCTTCACATTTCTTTCGTTGCCAGCAGATCTTTCCTCTCAAACCAGACAATCCTCTCATCATCACATATGTTACACAAAAGTGTAAAGCAAATATAAACAAATAAAGTGAAACACATCTTTCACCAAACTGTAAAACTGAGACAGAATCCGACACCGATGTAGACACCTAGACGCGAAAGAAAACAGCCTTTTGGAGAAGGCAGCATTGGAATGAAGTGAGCGAGGAGTGGAAGCGATGAAGGAAAGAACAGGGTGGATGGAGTCAGCCAAGAAGAGCATAATATAGTCTTCTAGGAGTCGACGTCCGCATTTCCGTGGCAAAGCGTCGGAATTATTTTTAATTCGGCAATCAGTTGCTATAATATTTGATACCTTTGGTGCCTGTTTAACAGATGAGTCCGAATTCCAATATACAGAAGACCTAGAATCTAAACATGCGATCAGTTTCATCAGAGACTAAACTATTGAAAGTGGGCGAAGTTTAAAAGACAAAATATTCAGTATTATAACCGAACATTCGTAAACTTTGCTATTACATATGTGGTCATCGTTGCCATAAATATTTATACACAGTTAAAAGAGATTTGGTTTGACATAAATAAGAGAAAAATCAACTAAGATGTGATCCAGGTGGAAGTCATAGAAGACGTCTGATCGAGCACCTTACCCATGATTCGAAATTGGGATGAAAACTATGAAATATATTGCTGTCGTATGTACAAAAATTTGAAGTCAGTTAAATGAAAATAGAATTAAAACCGTTGTAAAACTTATCTTAGCCAACCATCAGGCCAAGAAATTCAATTAAATAACATTTAAAAACTAGATGTGCAATATAAGTATAAAGAAATAAGTGTTTAGCTTGTATTCATCGAAGTTTGAATGTTTTCATAAAAGCGAATCAAGCGCAACGAGATCCACGGAGTCCCACTATATTCACGATTATCAGCATCTTGTTCATCGACACGATTCTTTGTGAGTTTCTATAAACCCGGTTGATTTGCAATTCCCCACGTTTATGATACGATATCGAAACGGAGCGTGTTTTACTCAGCTGCTATGCACGTAAAATTAATTAACTAGAAAAAAAACAACGCTATCAGCGCCTTTTAGTATCCAGCACATTTAATAATTACTGCCTTCCAATAAAAATTATGTACAGTCGGTGTTTTCCAAGAATGTTAACAAACGCGATGAAATTCCGGTTGTAATTTAGATCGCTTATTTGAATAGAATTGAATTATTAATATTGCATTTTTATTGTAATTTGTGTTAAATATGCATAATTCTCTAGGCATTAACTTGTGAATCAAAATACGATCTGACTTGATGAAAAGTAAAGTGAAATCTGTTCCACATTTCAGGCCAGCTTTTCTTGTGGCCAAATCCACCTTCAGAATGTTCTTTAAGGCCATTGTATTGTGAGGAAATGTATGAACAAGTGGAAGTAATATCAGTAGTAAATTGGTTTCAGTTTACAATGAAAAAATGGAGCATGTACCACTTAGCATTGTAACTTGATATGAGTTTTCGTGGCCTGTTGCTGAGGTGGAAATTGTCCTCAGTATCACGGTAACGTAGAAATATCCTTGATGCGACAAGCATCCAACACGATGATGCGTGGTTGTGCCATTTCCATTGGACATCCAAAAGGAATCCAACAAAAGGGGGAAATACATATATCGCAAATGGTTTATTAGACTGTACAATTACATTTACTGCTGGACACTTGATTTGTCTCCGGCTTCCGGCCGCCATATTGGAGTCGCCATATTGGATTTTTCTAAGGCGCACTCGGCATTTGAAATTAGACGCTCTAAGCTTTAAAATAAGCCCTTGGTGGATTTTTTTGGTTACTTCTAATTTTGGTCGTATCTCTGATCCGGTTGACGCGGATTGTCCCATATATACACCTGTTACATTTTCCATTTCACGATTTTCAAACTTCCGTAGAATGCGAAAACCTTTGACCAATGAATTTTGTAGGAAATTTTATCTACTTTAATTTCGGAACGTATAAAATTTTCTGTAGCACGAGTCGTTTAGGAGATATAAAAAAAAAAAAATGCGAAAATATCGTGGTTTTTTGGAGGACCTTAAAGTGAAGATTTGAAAAAGAGAACTCCCAGAATGGGGAGGCGAGACGCCCCGGGAAAAAAAACCCCCCCCACGAATTTTCGAAAGTTTTCAAATGAAAGAAAAACCCCACACAATTTTTTCTCTTATTCCTGTGGGCCCGGTTCCTGCGGGTCAGTTTTCAAAAAACACCCCCACACAAAACCACAAAAAAAGTTGTTCCCCCGGTTTTTCTTTAGGGGGGAAACCCCCCCCCCCCCACAAAAAGACCACCCCCACGGGGAGGGGACAAAGGTTTTTTTTTAAATTCCCCCCCCCTGTAAAAAAAAAAAAAGGAAAACCCCGGGAAAAAAAAAGGAGCCCAAAATTAATATGGAAAATCATACAACTTTAGAAAAGAAAATTACAAAAAATTCTAGTTGGCTCCAGAAACAAATGGACTGCAAATTTGGGGAAATAGAAAAATAAATTAGTTACTGTTGAAGAAGAATTCCAGAATAAGTTTCTAGAAATGGAAAGTGAATTTGCAACGTTGGTTTTAGAAGGTGGGGAACAAACAACGCATGATCAATACCTCTCTGAAGTCACCTGCGTAGCGACACCGACAGGATGACTAATCCCCAGGCAAGTAGTCACATGGAAATGTCGAAAATTCGCACAAAACCACCACAGTTTGATGGTAAGAGCTCATGGGTCAATTATCTACGACAATTTGAGGCCGGCAGAGAGGGCAAATGGTTGGTCGTTGGCAGAGAAGGCTACAGCGCTGACGTTGGCGCTACGTGGTGACGCTACAGATATTTTACAGACGCTTTCTCTGGAAGAACAAGATGATTACCATCAACTAGTTAAACACCTCGAAATGCGTTATGGCTGGTCCCATCCTCGAGCATGTCTACCATTCGCAGCTGAAGAACCGCTATCAGAAAAGTAACGAATCGCTGCAGGAAACCTGAAGCGGACACAGCGCGGTTAGTTCGTTTGGCGTATTCATCTACGCCGGAGAACGTCATGGAACGACGTAGCCGTGCAGGCATTTTAGGATGGTCTGCGTGATACTGAGACCCGTCAAGCTCTGACTCGCTCGTCCCAGCAAGTTGGTGGATGCTTTGGCGCGAGCTTTAAATTCGAAGCCGTGAAACAGAGTTGCAGAGGTCAAGCTAAGGTCCAGTAGGGTGGAGGAAGGTGTTGAAGAAGGAACCTGCAATGAAGCAGAAATTAGGCGAGTCGTCGAGGGCATGTTGGAAAAGAGGCAACCTCGGTGCTGGAATTGCGGTAAGGTTGGACATGTCCGTAGTCGCTGCCCTAGAAATATGGAAATGACACCCTCGTCGGGAAACTAAAGGAGGTTGACCGTAAGGGGCAATCGTCAACCTCTAAGAAGCAAGCCCCAAAGAAAATTGCACGAGTCGCATCCCTTCAACACCCGTCTAATAGTGTTTTTGTCGATGGACTAGTCGATGGAAAAAGAGAGACTGTTGCTATTAGATACGGGTGCAACGAGAACTATCATTAGACCAGATATTGTTGGAACAGCAGCAAGACCATACTCCGACCAGCTGGCGACTACGTACTGCAACTGGAGATCCCGCTACCATTCGCGGTGAGACCAACGTCACAATTGTCATTGGAAACGTGTCGTTTGAACATCGAGCACTGGTAGCTGAAATTGAGGATGAACTTATCCTTGGAATGGACATTATGAACACCAAGGGATTTGAACTGGACTTCAATAATAATGTTCTGAAAATAAATGGCGAGGAAATCGTACTCAGCATCGAAAGACGGAGGAAACAATCCGAGTTGTACTGGCAGAGGATACGGCAGTGCCAGAACGAAGTGAAATGATCTCGACGCTCATTTGGACGGTAACCCGTGTGTTGGAAATATAATGATGTTTGAGCCAAGATCTCACGACGGCGAGGTAGCGAGAGGAATAGCTGTGGGAAAAGCTCTGTTGCGGACCGAGAAAAACAGTACCGGTGAGAATAATGAACCTGAATCATCACCCAGTGAATCTAAGGAAAGGGATTGTTTTAGGGTACTGTTCTTCGGTTTCCTCCGTCATTCGAAGGTTAGATACTGAGGAGAAATTCAGTTGGGAGGATTACAGGCGAGTTATCAAACCTCCTGTCGTCTTCCTCAAGATCCTTGAGAAGTGATCAAACGACGAAGCTAAGGAGTCCAATTACTAAGTATGCAGACATTTTCGATAATGGGCAAGGAGGAAAGGGCAGGACAAATGTAATCCGACACAAAATCGACACGGGCGACGCTTGGCCCATCCGACAAACAGCAAGAAGATTGCCATTAGCCAAACGCGAGGAAGCCGATAAAATCGTGCAGGACATGGAAAAAGTTACGGGGGTCATTGAACCATCTAATAGTCCGTGGGCTTCACCAATTGTATTGGTAAAGAAGAAAGATGGCTCTACCAGGTTTTGTGTGGATTACCGTCAATTAAACAACGTGACAAAGAAAGACAGCTATCCATTGCCTAGAATCGATGACACCTTGGATACTCTATCAGGATCAAAGATTTTCTCAACCCTAGATTTGAAGAGTGGATATTGGCAAGTAGAGTTGCACAACGAGATCGAGAGAAAACTGCGTTTACTCTGGGTACGGGATTATGGCAGTTTAATGTAATGCCGTTTGGATTATGTAACGCTCCGGCAACCCTTCGAGAGGCTGATGGAAACAGTGTTAAAAGGACTCTCTTGAAGACATGTCTTGTGTATCTTGACGACATCATCGTGGTAGGAAAATCTTTGAGGATCACATGAAAAATCTGGAGGAGGTCTTTCTAACGTTTGCGAACCTCTGGCCTAAAGCTTAGCCCGAATATGTGTCATCTATTCCAGAAGGAAGTGAGGTATCTTGGGCCATGTTGTTTCCAGTCAAGGAGAGGCAGTGGATGACCAGAAGGTCAAAACAGTGCGAGAATGGCCAGTACCCGGTAATAAGCATGATCTACGAAGTTTCCTCGGGTTATGTACTTACTATCGTCGATATGTGCCCGGATTTGCCAATATTAGCCAAGCCACTGACTCGACTCACGGAAGAGAGAAAGACGGTTCCAATGGGACGATGAATGCAGTGAAGCGTTTCGACATTTAAAGCGAAGCGTTGACCAGTGCACCCATCCTGGAGCTATCCTCTCCCAGATGGAAAATTCATTTTGGATACCGGATGCCAGTAATGTAGGTTTGGGAGCAGGTTTGTCTCAGATTCAGGACGGCCAAGAGAAGGTTATTGGATACTTCAGTAAAACCTTGTCGAAACCTGAGCGAAACTACTGTGTTACCAGGCGGGAGCTACTGGCGGTAGTGAAATTTGCCGAACACTTCTATAAATACCTGTATGGGAGGAAATTCTTGCTGAGAACGGACCATGCGGCGCTAAAATGGCTTCTACAGTTCAAGAATCTTGAAGGACAGGTAGCCAGGTGGATAGAGCGACTCCAAGAATTTGATTTCGACACCGAACATCGTGCAGGCAAAGTTCACCGCAACGCTGATGCGCTATCCAGAAGACCCTGCTTGAGGATTGCAAACATTGTCAGTGGGCAGAAGAAAAGGACATCTTAGCATACAGAACGACGGCGGTGAACGATGATTGGCTGTTTGAAAAGGTTTTGAAAGACCAAGAGAATGACCCGAATCTGCAAACCAATTGAGAATTGGAAGAAAGAAGATCGGAAACCCCACTTGGGAGGAGGTATCACGGTATTCACCAACCGTAAAGTCATATTGGGCTCAGTGGAATTCCCCCGTCTTAAGCGACGGACTCTTAAAGCGCGTTCTGGAGAAACAGATGGTACCGAAGAGCTGAAAACAACTGATAGTCCCCAGAAACAGAGTGCTAGAGGTATTGGAGGAGATCCACAGTGGAAGCACTGGCGGACACCTGGGAGTAACAAAGACGCTGGGAAAAGTTAGGGAGCGTTTCCACTGGGTGAACTGCACTACTGACGTGAAGGAGTGGTGCAAGAAATGCGGTGTGCGCTGCAAGTAATGGTCCGCAACGGCACCCGAAGGGCTCCAATGCGACAATACAACGTGGGTAGTCCGTTTGAAAGAAATTGCCATCGATGTAGCAGGTCCGTTTCCGAAAACAGATAAACGGAAATAAATACATCGTCGTCGTGATGGATTATTTCAGCAAATGGGTAGAAGCGTATGCCCTTCCAATCCAAGAGGCTTCTAATGTGGCGGACGCTCTCATCAAGGACTGGATTTGTCGATTTGGTGTACCTCTGGAATTACATTCGGACCAGGGAAGAAATTTCGAGTCGATTCTTGTTTCAGAATGTGTACGGTACACTCGACATCCGTAAGACGAGGACAACTGCACTGCATCCGCAGTCAGATGGAATGGTGGATCGAATGAATAGGACCATCAACCGGTACTTATCCAAAGTAGTCTCTGACCACCAGAGGGACTGGGACCAGTTTCTCCACCTGTTCCTACTAGCCTACCGGTCGTCAGTCCACGAAACAACTGGGCAAACACCTGCAAGTATCGTGATGGGCCGTGAACTGCGTCTACCCTGTGATCTGAAGTTCAGCTGTACACCAGGGGACGACGTGGCTGGAGAGGACTACGTCAGTACTCTACGCCAGAGAATGGACGACATCCACGAACGAGTCCGTTCAAATATCCAGGCGCCAGCGACCGCATGAAGGAGACATACGACATCAACGCCAACGATGGCAGGTACCAGCCCGGCAACCAAGTCTGGTCATATAACCCACAACGTCGTCGTGGGTTATCTCCAAAACTTCAAAGTTCCTGGGAAGGTCCGTATGAGGTCGTCACCCGGATTAACGATGTAATCTACCGAATCCAGAAGTTGCCAAGAGGAAAACCCAGGGTGGTCCACTTCAACCGTTTAGCCCCTTTCGCTGGCAGCAATGACGAACAAGCCGGAAGCCAGAGTTCGACATGCCAGTCCACCAGACAGCGAGCCTCTCTTCGAGGAATTCATGTTGCTTCATTCCAACGGGCGTGAAAGCTCGCTACGGTGTAACGCGAGAAGAACCACGTGACCTGTTCCAGACTCCTACTGACTTCGTCTTGCTCACTGTGTGGCAGCAGACCTCCGAATGTCCCAAGGAGGGATTGCACTTACCCTTCAAGAAGGCGTTTGGACAGTTGGAGGAGTTACACAGACAAAGACCAGAGGCTGGACGAGTCCTTCAAATCACGGCGGCCGAGCAGGAGAAAGAGAGGTCCGTTTTCTATTTCGGTGACTAAGCAGTTATCGCACCATAAACCAACTTATCAAGCTGTCTGTGACACACGAGTCGAGCTTAAGGATGTGCTCTTGTCCCAGAGCATAGGAAGTTTGGCGATACCGAAGATAGCCAGTGGACTAGATGGCCTGGATTGGAGGGTGATCAGGAGTATGCTAGAAGTCCTCTTCCGGTTTAATGGAATGGAGATTCCTGGTAGGCTGTTACAACCCCAGGAGATCGCTCTCAAACGAGAAGACTGTGGACTGCTTCTTCTACTCAGACTTCCCGATGCAAGAATGGGTCATTCTGCAGGTACTGTCACAGGCCAGGGGATAACACAACTTCGAGACGAAATGTCTTTAAGGAGGGGGCAGTGTTACGAACGCTGGGCCAGTCCGCCCCTGCCTGTTTTGACCCCGGCTGACCAAAGCAGCCGATAACCTGTGTTGACGTAAGTCACCTAGTAACGCTACTTATATTCGCGAAGGTTCGACTTCGCGCGCTGGAGGCTTCTCGTAGATACGCGACCCTTCTATAGGTGGATATAAACGTGGGGTTTCGACGCGGGATTCGGAACAGTTCTATTTAAAACCGGGCAAGCGGCTTTACAACGCTCGAGATAAATTGTATAGAAATAAATTAGTGTAAATAAATAGTGTTAGTTTAAATGTACGAGTTTAATTTTTTCACACCTCACGAACCCGAAATAAATGTAACGTTACAATAATTTAATTTTATAAAATAACTCAAGTATATAAAACGGTTATTTAGGTATTATTTCTTCATTATTTGACAACTAAATAAGTTTACGGTTTACTTCAACGGAGGCATAATAGGAGTTAATAATATGTAATAATTATATTAATGTAGTAGTACCTAATATTATGTATTAGGTACTACTCACATAAACATTTACAGGGTGAATTCCTTAAGTGGGGGTTATATAGTAGGGGTCATATTTATATGGATAATAATACTAGTTGTTAGGGATACAAATCCGATTTTATTTTCTTTTAATACCAAAAATGGCCGAGTTATGATTTTTTTTAAATTGACGGTTTAGAATGTAACTTCGGCGCCATACTGGGCTAGATTACGTTGTATGTCCATCTGATTCGTGGAGAGTGTTGCCATGGTATTTAAACTAGTGCGGTGATAAGATAACATGAAGTTATTACAACGTAACTTCAAATTAAATTTAATTTTTTATAACAAAAAAAACTGTAGTTTCGTGTTCCTATAGTTGAAAGATGCCACCCCTATAAATATGACCCCCACTCAAAGATTAACTTTGTATACTAATGCACAAATTTTTATATCGTATTAAAAGTGACCAACTCATATGAAAACACCTAACAAATTATTTCTTGTAATTTGAGAATATATAATCATAACATCATAATCATACCATAGTATAAAACAAAGTCGCTTCCCGCTGTCTGTCCCTATCTATGATTAGATCTTTAAAACTACGCAACGGATTTTGATGCGGTTTTTTTAATAGATAGAGTGATTCAAGAGGAAAGTTTTTATATGTATAATACATGCATAATATAGAAGAGAAACACCGATAATTTTAGAAGTTTCTAATGTGATGTAGTAAACACCGAGCGAAGCCGGGGAAGGTGTCTAGTTACGAATATAATATATATTACGATTATAAGATATACACGATAATATATATTACGAATAACGATATACAATATATTTTAATAATCTTAATTTTAATAGTTACTGAATTCTACACACACACAACATACACAAAACAAAACAGACAACACACAAAAAACAAACCGTAATATATTAACCGTAGACAGCAAACAATACAAGCGAACATTTAAAATATACGGCGTTAAATGAGATAATGGCGGATTTGGCCTCCAAGATGATGTAGATGCGCGAGTGGGTCCAAAAATGAGTCGAGAAATTAGCATACGTTGTATGTGTATCGTGAGACCACCACCACGATAAAAGGCACCGACAGCAAGTGTCCCAACTGATTCTGAAAGCATTAAACTGTGGTCCCACTATATTCACGATTATCAGCATCTTGTTCATCGGCACGATTCTTTGTGAGTTTCTATAAACCCGGTCGATTTGCAATTCCGCACGTTTATGATACGATATCGAAACGGAGCGTGTTTTACTCAGCTGTATGCACGTAAAATTAATTAACCAGAAAAAAAAACAACGCTATCAGTGCCTTTTAGTATCCAGCACATTTAATAATTACTGCCTTCCAATAAAAATGATGTACAGTCGGTGTTTTCCAAGAATGTTAACAAACGCGATGAAATTCCGGTTGTAATTTAGATCGCTTATTTGAATAGAATTGAATTATTAATATTGCATTTTTATTGTAATTTGTGTTAAATATGCAGAATTTCTAAGCATTAACTTGTGAATCAAAATACGATCTGACTTGATGAAAAAGTAAAGTGAAATCTGTTCTACATTTCATGCCAGCTTTTCTTGTAGCCAAATCCACCTTCAGAATGTTCTTTAAGGCCATTGTATTGTGAGGAAATGTATGAACAAGTGGAAGTAATATCAGTAGTAAATTGGTTTCAGTTTACAATGAAAAAATGGAGCATGTATCACTTAGCATTGTAACTTGATATGAGTTTTCGTGGCCTGTTGCTGAGGTGGAAATTGTCCTCTACACAGTAACGTAGAAATATCCTTGATGCGACAAGCATCCAACACGATGATGCGTGGTTGTGCCATTTCCATTGGGCATTCAAAGGAATCCAACAAAAGGGGAAATACATATATCGCAAATGGTTTATTAGACTGTACAATTACATTTTACTGCTGGACACTTGATTTGTCTCCGGCTTCCGGCCGCCATATTGGAGTCGCCATATTGATTTTTCTAAGGCGCACTCGGCATTTGAAATTAGACGCTCTAAGCTTTAAAATAAGCCCTTGGTGGATTTTTTTGGTTACTTTTAATTTTGGTCGTATCTCTGATCCAGGTTGACGCGGATTGTCCCATATATACACCTGTTACATTTTTCCATTTCACGATTTTCAAAACTTCCGTAGAATGTGAAAACCTTTGACCAATGAATTTTGTAGGAAATTTTATCTACTTTAATTTCGGAACGTATAAAATTTTCTGTAGCACGAGTCATTTAGGAGATATAAGAAAAAAAAATGCGAAAATATCGTGGTTTTTTGCCTGCCAAAAAGTTCTCCCCCCGGATTTCGAGGTCGAAAACTTAGTTTCACACTTCCCACCTTATACCAAACAGTCCTAGAAAAAAATAATTTGCTTTAATTAATGCAAGGTGGAGTGTTTTTATCAGTTGGACTACTCTTCCATTTGTCTGGATGGAATGTCTGAAAAAATTTTTCCCATTAAGAAGGAATATTTTACCGACACACGAAATTCAGATTTATCCATTGTTTTGAAAATTACGAAAGTAGTGCTACTCAAAACCACCCCAACTTGTAAACTAATGGTCAAAATAATGTCATGAACTTGTAAAATAATGTCATGAAATTTTGACACAAATCGGTTGAAGGCTGATACTATGTAAAAATCATATGGGATTGTCTATATTAGCGCCATCTGTATATCATCTTGCGAACTTATCGAGTAATGTAGTATTACAAGTTTCTAAATTGCACGGAAGAAAATTCTGATCATTCAGGAGTAAAGTCCATGGAAATGAACCAGAGTGCATAAAACGTACCGGATATAAATGGCCATTTTACGGTGCACAATGGACATTTCACGTGCATCGAAGCGGTCACCGCGTCAACAATGGTCTCGCTGTCGGATGCGGAAACATAATCAGTTGAATAACACGGTAAATCTCGAGAGTGTCAGAGTTATACATTGAGGTCCATAAGTAACGGATAAATTCATTATCTACGTACTCTACAATTCATGAGTAAAATCCTGAAACACGTCAATTTTTAATTCTAGAAAGACATTTTGTGAGCATAATTTCCATGTATTTTTCCTCCCTGAATCAGATGGAATCGTCAGATTTCGTTTATTCGTTGAGTGAAAAAAATTAATGTAAAGCAAAAAAGAACTTGTAAAAAACAGCAAATTAAACTAAATTTCAAAATTTGAAAAAAGACGAAATAATTTATTATGGTGATTGCATCTGACTCTGAGGAGTATTAAGCATATCATGATTCAAAAGTAGAGGTAACAACCTACAATTTGACGTCCGGTTGAAGTCTGTAGGTGCCTCTGAACCGGAGTTACCATCATTTCAAGTTGTACGCAAATTCAGGAGCGTATATGGCGGAAGGCGATTTTTGTTTTTTCAATCCTGATTCTCAAACGATAGATTCTCCTGCATGGACGCATAATTTAAACGGTAGAATGATATGCTCCATATCATACGAATAATTCATCATCTTAATATAATATTACCTTTAACTTGAAGTCATTTTACATTGATTATAAGAGAATTTCGGATTGGAACATACTATAAGGTGTCCGACGTTCGTACACGTACTTGTAACGTTAGGCAACATACTTTGGAGTTGGGGAGCTGCGTCGTGGTATAATCGGTAGTAATACAAATATCTATGTTATGTGCTTGTTTCTCAACAATCGAGTAGTTTAAGGGTTATTCAAGCTAAAGCCGAAAGAACGGAAGAATGTATCCTCGAAAATAATACGGTTTTTCTCTTAAAGTTGGTAGCTTCATTGGCTCTGACATTAGCCGCGGAAATTTCTTCGTATTACTACCAACTTCAAGAGAAGTCGAAGAGAGAAGAAGTTTCAAAGAGAAGAATTGAAATTGGCGGAGGTCGTAAAGTGAAAAATCGCCTTCCGCTATATACGCTCCTGAATTTTGCGTACAATTTGAAATGATCGTAACTCCAGTTCAGAGGCACCTACAGACTTCAACCGGACGCCAATTGTAGGTTTTTACTTCTACTTTTGAATCATGATATGCTTAATACTCCTCAGTCAGGTACAATCACCATAATAAATTATTTCGTCTTTTTTCCAATTATTTTTTTAGTTTAATTTGGTGTTTTTTCGCAATTTTTCGACTCATAATTTTTCCACTCAACGAATAAACGAAATCTGACGATTCCATCTGATTCAGGAGGAAAATATACATGGAAATATATCCTTGCGACTATCAGATTTGACGATTTTCATAGTTTTTGAGCGTATCGAACGCTTTCAGCGATTTTTAACATGTAAATCCCATAAGAAACTTTCGGCGCTTTGCGGCACGGGAAAAGGGTTCCGATCGCAGCATTTGATTTCCGCAAGTTTTTACAGTTTGAAGCGACCAGAACTTGATTTTCACCCGGCCTGAGAAAAACGAAAAAAATATATTAAGGTCTTCTCCCCAATGTTACGTACAGTAAGGTGTGAAGCTGTTCGTACATTTTTTGAATGTTGCTTAAATTCTGATGCTTTTTGTACAGTTTTGCTTAAAATTTTCTGGCTGTAGATCACCTCATTCGGAATGTATTTGTCTGTACAGTGTTGTTGCGGGGGCATTGTTAGTTTTCAATAAATACATTACAGCTTATCATAGGATTACATACAGATTATGAAATTCTGCGTCTGATAAGCCCAAGTTGAAGATGATTGTCGAAAAGTAAAATGTTTTAAAAAAATCGTGAAGAACTCCGAAAATATTAAATCCTTTTCAAAGTTCTTGAACTTATGTTAAAGGGATATCTTCGTCAAAAAGTTCATATAAACGTATGTCCAAAATGTTTAGTTTTGGAGTACTAAAACTTTTGCAAATACCAAATATTTTGCAGTTGGAATAGATATCTTAAGCTTTTTCGTTTCGTTTTCGTAAAAATTCATTTTTATTTACGATGAAAATACACAAGTGATACTCTGTAACGCGGCGGAACCACAACTGGCTGAAATCATAAATAGATTCACTTGGAATATAATCTGATGGATGCTTACTAGATTCCTTTGTCGAAAAGATTCGTAGGTTACCGTAAGAGAAACGTAGGCAGCTTTCCAACGGGCAACCTACAACATCATGTCTGTTGATTCCTAAGCGGGTGGAATGGTACAGTCAATGGTGTTGTTAGTTACGATATATGTACAAGTATACGACAAATATGTATATACATACATACATACATACATACATGTTATAACAATTGAACTTATGACGATTGAAATTTAAAAATAAAAATGATTTTTTTTACGCAATCTGCGTAAAAAAAACAGGTAACGCAATCTGCAAGCCTTATCACTAGAACCGCCAAGGTGCCTTTTTTATCCTCTCGTCTCCTCTGTATTTTTGTCAGACCACTCTAAAACTCCGTGCCTTTTATTTATTTTACGCCTTGTACTTAACACGGAAAAAAATACCCGCTCGGTCGCGAATTTTAGAAAAAAAAATTCGGATTATACTAGAACCGTCGAGGAGACATTTTGTCCCATACAGCAAAACTGTGCTTTCACGCGCCAAGCATGCCAGGCATGTTTTCCTCCCTCGTTGCGCAGATTTGAACTCGCCAGTTCAGGTGCGACCACATTTCGTTGTTATAAAACGCTAGTTCTATGGCAGGGGGCATTTTTGTCCCCTTGGCGGTTCGTAGGTAGGTAACAAAGTCCGGCGGTACTAGTGTTAAGGCAGAAACACTGCTATCACATCATGTGATAGCAGTGAACCATGTTGGCCACCTCACGTATGCCATGTGAAATCACTAACCTCACGGATTAGGTACGTTTAGTACGTTACGTACGTTAGGTACGTTTTTACTGTCTATGTATATTAGGGTGGCTTTATTTTTTCGTTTGGGGCCGGGTGAAAATCAGTTCTCCAAACTGTCAAAACTGCCGCGCCTTTTCCCGTGCGAAGGCGCCGGAAGTTTCTTATGGGTCTTTAAAATACTGAAAACGTCGAAAAACTAGATATAAATCTGATAGTCGAAGGATTTTGCATGATCCTCCTGGTAGAATCGTCAGTGTCGTTTATTCGCAGTAAAAAAATTTGAGCGAAAATGCGAAAAACCAATTTATACTAAAAAATTGAAAAAAACAAAACAATTTATTATGGTGATTGTACTGACTCTGAGGTATTAAGCATATCATGACAAAGTAGAGGTAAAAACCTACAATTTGACGTCTGGTTGAAGTCTTAGGTGCCTCTGAACGGGAGTTACGATCATTTCAACTTGTACGCAATATTCAGAAGCGTATATGGCGGAAGGCGATTTTTCTGTTTTTTCAATCCTGATTCTCAACCGATAGATTCTCCTGCATCGATTTGCATAATTTAACGGTAGTATGAAATGCTCCATATCATACGAATAATTCATTATCTTAATATAATATTACCTTTAACTTGAAGTCATTTTACATTGATTGGAACATACTATAGTGTCCGACGTTCGTACACGTACTTGTTAAGTTAGCATCATACCTTGGAGTTGGGGAGCTGCGTCGTATAATCGGGTAGTAATACAAATCTCTATGTTATGTGCTTGTTTCTCAACAATCGAGTAGTTTAAGAGTTATTCAAGCTTGAGCAAACTGAAAGAACGGAGGAATGAATTCTCGAAAAAAATACGGTTTTCTCTCGAATCAAAAATGCGTGTTCGGGTGAACTGCTCAGATTGCTCGGATCGCTCCGAGGCGTATTCCCGAACGAATCTATTCAAACGACCACTTTACGACCGTCGCCAATTTCAATTCTTCTCTTCGAAACTTCTTCTCTCTCGAGTTCTCTTGAAGTTGGTAGTAATACGAAAAAATTTCCGCGGCTAATGTCAGAGCGAATGAAGCTACCAACTTCGAGAAACCCCGTATTTTTCGAGAATTCATCCTTCCGTTCTTTCGTTTGCTCAAGCTTGAATAACCTTTTAAACTACTCGATTGTTGAGAAACAAGCACATAGCAGCTCCTAACTCCAAAGTATAATGCTAACGTTATTACAAGTATTTGTACGAACGTCGGACACTATAGTATGTTCCAATCCGAAATTCTCTTATAATCAATGTAAAATGACTTCAAGCTTCAAGTTAAAGGTAATATTATATTAAGATAATGAATTATTCGTATGATATGGAGCATTCTCTACCGTTAATTGCAAATCTGCTATCGGGAGAATCAGGATTGAAAAAACAGTCGTCGAAAAAACAGTCGAAAAACCGATACGCTCCTGAATATTGCGTACAACTTGAAATGATCGTAACTCCGGTTCAGAGGCACCTACAGTCTTCAACCGGACTTCAAATTGTGGGTTTTTACGTCTACTTTTGAATCATGATATGCTTAATACTCCTCAGAGTCAGGTCAATCATCATAATAAATTATTTTGTCTTTTTTTCAATTTTTTTTTAGTATAATTTGTTTTTTTCGCATTTTTTCGCTCATAATTTTTTTTTCACTCAACGAAATCTGACTATTCCATCTGATTCAGGAGGAAAAATTACATGGAAATATATCCTTGCGACTATCAGATTTGATGATTTTCATAGTTTTTGAGCGTATCGAACGTTTTCAGTGATTTTTAACTGTAAATCCCATAAGAAACTTCCGGCGCTTTGCGGCACGGGAAAAAAGGTTCCGATCGCGGCGTTTGGTTTCCGCACAAGTTTTTGGGTACCCAGAATGATTTTCACCCGGCCCGCTGAGAAAAAACGAAAAAAAATATTAAGGTCCCTAATGTATATAGGAAATTGGAAGGGAGATTTATCTCTTTTTGTATTAATCTCATGGATCCATGCGCTTCTAGAGTTTTCCAATTATTGATTAACTGTTGTCAAAACAGTCACAGTTTTTAATTTATTTTTCCCAATCGGAATAACTAATACGAGGTGTGGCTATTAAATAACCAAACTGCTGTCATAACACTTTTTAGTCGTTACCAATTACAGTAGTAACTTTTTCGCCTTCAATGTACTCCCCTTGGCGATCTCTACACCATTCAATACGACTTTTCCATTGTTGAAAGCAGTGCTGGAGTCCACTTCTGTCAGCTGGTTCAGAACCTCCGTCGCTTTTGCTTTAACCGCTTCCACACGTTCGAATCTTGTCATCACAAGTAATCGCCGTGTCTAACAAGCCTGGATCAGTGTCAATGTGGTTTAGAATGTCAGCGCAAATGTTCATTCTTGATACCTTTTGCTCGGGAGTGAGGAGTTTTTGGCACCATTATTGCGCATGTTGAACGATTCATGCAAAATCTGGCGAACACATTCTTTGTCGATTCCTGTTATTTCAGCAAGCCCTCGGATGCTTAGACGACGATCTTCGTGGATTAATTTGCCAATGTTTTCAATGTTTTCCTTTTTTGTGTTTGGGGCCGCCCGAGGCGCGGATCGTCTTCGCTCGTTTCACGTCCCTCTTTAAACCGTTTAAACCATTCAAAAACTTGTGTGCGGGATAAACATTCATTCCCGTACACTTCTTTTAACATTGCATTGCATTTTTTCAGACGCGCGTTCGCTCGCCAGCGGCCGCAAACCCACTTTTTATCGTCGCCTCTCGGGAGATGGAAAAAGGGGGCTCACGTTCGGCCGATTGACCGTGTATGGCAGGTTGTTTCCAGTGAGAACCTCGTTTATGGTCAAAGAACAATGCGTTAGCGGTGGTTTCTCGGTGCGAGCGCCGACACCGCTGGCTGACTCATGGCAGTCTGCGATTATAATGAGTGAAAACGCGTCGTCGGCTCGCGGAGGTTTCGCAACCGTTTATCACGAACAGTATGGTCGCTGATACGGCGGAAAACTGTCGGTCGGTCTGTGTGGCGGTTTGTCGTTCGTAGGAGCGGATGAGGCGGTGAAATTAGGCCTCGCGGCGTTTTATTTGGGCCACCGTCTATCCGTCCACTCTGGTGTACTGGATGGCTGGCGGTTTGCAATATTCTGGAAACAAATATGGTGTGTATGTAATGTCTGTGGTAAGATAACGAAATACAGTGCACTAAAAGTAGCTTTGCCCTGGGTCGCGGAATGCGTAGCAGACAAAATCTGAAATTGTGTCCGGACCTCACTTCTGTAGCTGCAGTAGTATATCAAAATACAGTTTACGAGCCCTAACAACTATATGTTTGCACAAACGCATTTTTCGCGTATTAGACTGTTTTTATGTATAATGAAGCAACAATTGACTGATGCAGCTGACAGTACTTAGAACTTGAAGAATTTAAAAGTATATATTAATTAATGTTTTCAAAAAACCAAATTAACAATGTCATAACTTAACAAAACCAATAAAATGTAGCAAAATAACTGGCAACTAAATGTTCGGAAAAACAAATATTTTAAGTATTAATAAGGCGTTAAGTCACCTTTTTGCCTTATACGGCCCGAATTTTTGCAGGCATTGTTTCAACCAAGCCTCGACAGAGTTCTGGTGAAAAGGTGTCCCAAATTTCGCCGATTTTTTCCTTTAAAGTAGAGACCGTTCTTTGAGGATCATCTCTCAAAAAATATTTTTATCTTATGCCGCAGTGTTTCAATGACATTTAGGTCGGGGCTGTTTAATGGCCATGATAGGACTTAATATGCTGTTCCCCGAACCACTTTTTCGTCTTTTTTGCAGTATGGGAAGCTGCGCCGTCTTGTTTGCTTGAATATGAAATTATTGTCTGGGTACATATCCCGAACAGTCGGTAATAAGCTATTCGTATTTGTATATATTTGTCAGCGTTGACGGTACCCTCTATGACCTCATACTGTCCCAAACCTTTAGCGGACATACATTTTTACCAATTTTACGGTTCGTTTAAGGCAGTCCTTATGAAAGGCTTCACTTTTTATTCTTATTACTCTTTTTCTATGATCGCCTACGCAGACATGAAATTTGGACTCGTCACTGAAAATTACTTTTGACCAGTCTTCTATAGTCCACGATACCTTCGATTTGGCCCAATTCAGTCGATTTTTTTTGTGCCTCAGTTTAATAAAGGCCTTTCTTTTCCTACGATCATTTACGAAAATTGAAAAATAAAATAGTAATACCTTATAAAAACTGAGCCCAGACTGATGAATGTATTTTCTACAACATTCACGGGATAGCCTTTCTCCTGTTACAGAGTTCCATTGCGCTGTTATATCCCTTATAAGGTGTTCCGTCGACTTTTCTTTTCCGCAAATTTTCACCAACAACCTTTGGCTCCTTTCAGTAATAAGTTTGGGTCTTCCAGGACTTTTACCTTTTATATCCAGACCAGTCTCGCGGTAATGCTATAATATGGCTTTTTTTGCCACTGCAGTATTTTTTTACAATGAGCTGCTACAATTTTTGATCAGTCGCACCGCACGATTAATGGTTACCGCGGTTAATTTATTTCTTAGGGCAGGTTTATCGATTTTCCGAACATTTAATTGTCAGCATTTTTAGCGGATTTTTATATTTTTGGCCATAAATTCATAATAAATCCAAGTTAATAATAATTTTCAGCATAATTATCTTGCAAATGTATGTAATTTGATATATTTTAGGTTTTTAAAGCGTGGTTGTAAATTTTTGCATGGCAGTGAATAATTTTTTTTGAAAAAATGCGTTTGTCCGAACATATAGTTTTTTGGGCTCGTATATCGTTATAACGACGTTGAAGGGACCGGCGAAATTCGGTCGTTATACACGGAGGCCGCTATTTCCAAACATAATGTATTTACTCAAAAATGGTCTTTGTTCGTAATAGAAAAGAGTACACTTAAACATACATGGGTACAAAAAGCTGAAACAACAATGATATTGTATTTTAATATGTTGGTAGGTACTTAAAAATTGATTCTATAAACAACTTAACACTAAGTTAATTTTGATTAAATTTTAACCAAAAAAATCTATTACTTTGGTTTGTTTTTGTAATTTTGTGTTTTCTAAAAAGTTTCTTTCGATCACCTTTTCCAAATGTAGCGAAGCAAGATCTGTTGTAGACTTTTAGATTTTGGTTAAATGTGAAAAAATGTTGAATCGTTTGAATAGCTGAAAATGCATCGTTTATTGAAGTTGGTTGAAACTCTATTTCGTCCATTTCTACATCTTCGTTAAGTTTTGACTTCATATTTGGATCCGAGCCAGCTAAAATTTCATCTTTCTTGAGTTGCTAGGTTCACTACATACAAATTTTTACAGCATGCGTAAAACAATTGGCTATTGTGCCTTGAGAAACACGATCCCAAGCTTTTGAAATTAGAGAAATGGTTTCAAGGATATCTAGTGTTAGTCTTCAACGTATTTTAAAGTTTCATGGGTTTTTAGAGACTGTATTACACCCTGATCCATTGGTTGAAGAACTGACGTGGCTCCGGCCCCCCCCCCAACGGGGTCCCCTTTTTTTCCCCCCCCTTTTTTTTTTTTTCTTTTTTTTCCCCCTCCCCCCCCCCCCCCCTCATCCTTCACCCAACACAACTATTTTTTTTTTTTTTTTTTTATTTGTTGGAAGGAAAACAAGTTTTATCGCTTTTAAATTCTAAATATTAGGGTGAGCTGGACAGTTATCCAAAAGCAATAAAATATTCTGTTGTCTAATAAATTTATTGTCCCATCGTGTAATATTTTTTTTCAAATAATGCTGATGTCATCCAAGCTCTTGGATTATTTTCATATTCAACAGGTAAGGACTTAACATTTTTAAAACAACGAGGTATAGCATACTGTGGTCTCGGGTCAAATATAGAGACATTCAAAAAAAACGTCATCAAAGTTGGCCGAGAAAAAATTACGTATTTCCATTACTTAATCGAATTTATAACCTTATTTACTTGTAAAGACTGTCACTTCATATGACAGCCATTGTTTATTTTACAAATCGTGACAGTCACTTGTCAAAAGTTTGACATAACCGAAGAGCTTAGGCATGACCTCTATTTCCATCTCGCTCGTTCATAGCCAGAGTTGATGACGTTTTTTATGGATGTCTCCATATTAATAAGTATTACAGAAGGGCATACTTAATACCGTCAGCAATACGTACATTTAGCTATTAATGTTTTCATCTACAAAGGATCATTAAGAAAAAGTATTATTGAAATGATAAAACCCTGTATAAGAACAGGTAAACTAAGATCTCTTAGTGTTTATTAGGTTAGGTTGGGTTAGGTTAGGTGAATAAATCTTCAAAAGCACAAGCTAGCATAATAAATAGCAGATAGGTGAATTATTATACTTTGCTTGCTTGAAATGCCTTTGTCACCTATTGTACATATCGTTGGTAACACCTGAGTAATACATCTCGGGTATAGTCCGTATAGTAGTTCAGGTTTATACTATGTTCGTTGTGCGCAATTCGCGGGCAACGCTATTCTGGCTGTACTGTAGACGTGGGAACCATCGTTTTATATAAACCAGAAGCATATACCAGCGATGGTATATGGTTTTTCTCGCAAATTGTATTTCGCTTTTCGTAAAAAATTGGTTTTAGACTTCAATTAAGTTTTTTTAAACAAATATTTGTTATAACGTATGTATATTGTAAAGGCTAATTGAATTCATAGATACAACAATGCAAATGGGTCTTGGAAAACTGGTACGATGCTTTTTTTTTGGCAAACACAAAGAAGGAATCTTGATAAGGTAACCTCAGTTGTGGAGGCTGAAAATACAATATATGCGATTTTGGGCGTATGTACCGTATAAGGCTTCTTAAAAAAATATATGATCAATGATGTAACATGGTACTTATATAACATAATACTCAACTTTTAAAGTGGAGCAACACAACTGAAAAAATAAAATGGTGACTTCAGAATTTATAACGTTATTTGTTCACTTTTAGATTTTTCTTTTTTTTTCCACATAGTTTGCAGTTTTATAAATGTACTTTACCTATTTTAGCCAGTCCAATATATCCATTTATAAAGTTTATCCATTTATAAAGGATTTTTGTTTTTCTGTTTTTATATAAGTATTCTGTTATTTTTTGACTGTTTTTCTGAGAACAATGCTTGAATCAGCATTGGCATATAAATATAAGACTAACCATTTTAGTAATGAGTGAAAGTGTACCTACTCTTTTAATTAATCAATAATGTATTTATGGAAAAAATAGCGATGTCATTGAGTGATAAAAATTGGGGCTTGTTTGTAAGGAGTGGTGTTATTCTGTAATATGTTAAGAATCAATTTTTGAGAGATTTTTTTATTCGATTCACTTCGATCCAATAAAATTATGCCTCTGTAAACAAAATAAAAATATGTAAAAAACTGTTAAATTGCGTAATATAATTAATAGAACTGTTGAACTGTTTCCTCTCCTAAATTGAGTTCTTACAACGTTTTACATGTTTAACATTTGTCGCTGTTACGACATTATACGATTTCAAAACAACAATTAAGTAATATTTTCTTTTATTTCAGGTAAACATCCCTTTTATTTCTTTGAAGATTACACGATCATTTGGCGGTACGTATTTTATTTGTTAGACAATAACCCAAAACTTTATGGGCGCTTTTATTTCTGCCATTAAACGTTAGATAAAAATTTAAAAATAATTACTTATATTTGATATGTGTTAAGTGAACTAACTGTTTTTTTTTTTGTAAGTCATCATGTGTATCAAAGTATGTATTTTGGCGGAAATTAAAAAAAAATATGTTCACTATTAAGATATACATGAGTAGTTCCATTACTTTTCGAAATTTTCTCGGAGGGTCAATCGTTATGCTGAAAGTTGGGATTCTTGAAGTATTTTATATAGTATCCCCACATACCAAATTTTAGCCCTCTAACTGTCATAGGTCAGGAGAACGAGCCGCTTAAAGGTCCAAAAATCACCATTTTTAGCCTACTTTTAAAAATTCAGTTTTCCAATGCTTCAAGCGAATCGAATGATTCGTGTCAGGTCTTGTTTAGAACATTCACTAGTATGTAAAAAAAATATCTTAAGCCCCTAGACCATTTGACCTTGTTTTATAACACAGTTAAAAACAATGAAAATTTCCGTAAAATGACCATTTCAAATGGCTGCCAAAAATTTAATTTTCAACCGATCTTCTTTTGTTAGGGCTCCTTTTTTTTCGTCAATGTATACCCTTGAAGGGCAAGGGACTCAAAAAATTTATTGAGTGCAGGGATCACTAATATTCCGCGTCAAAGTTGGCAGATTTTGAAAAATCGCTAACTTTAACCTTCCAGTACTCATTTCCATCAACTCCAAATCTCACAAAAATTTAACTGGGTGGAGGGCTGGATAGCTAGAACAACCACTCACAGGGATTTTCTTGGCCCGAACTTCAGTGATTTTCTACAGCCTTCTGAATATTGGCAAAATTAACAAAATTACTGTTTTTATAAATTTTATTATGAAGCGGATAATTACATTTTTATTCTTCAATTTGCTCTATCTTGAGAGGAATATTTTTTGAAATTACGTCCTTACAATGTAGATAACCTAAAAAAAAATTCCTGAGTACAGGGTGGGCGAAACTCGATGTCTCAGCTCTATTATAAGAAAAGGAAAAACACAGAAAAAATCTGAAAAGAGTTTCTTAAATGGGATTGAGTAAGGTCCATTTTAAACCAAATTTGCATATTTTTCCATATTTGGAAACTGAAGTAATGACGTCATTGAATTTTTTCCCCAGAAACATACTAGTCCAATTGATAAAAACACTCCACCTTGCATTGCATTAATTAGGGCAACTGATTTTTTTATAGGACTGTTTGGCATAAGGTGGGAAGTGTAAAACTAAGTTTTCGACCTGGAAATTTTGGCAGGCGAAAAACCAAGAAATTTTCGCACTTTTTTTAGTTTTTTGCGTATATTTCCTAAACGACTATATTTGGCTCATAAAAAGTAGATGCCGCTTCGTTTAATGCAGGGTTGTTTTCAAAGGGCACATATTTTGGTCTTGCCATGTCCAAAAGGGAATGACGTTGTGTCACAACCGAAGAAGGCGTGAGTAAAAATAATCGGCTGCCACATTTGAAAACACAGTAACTGTTATTTTCAAAGTTTTGAGTAAATTAAAGAAAACTTT
Organism: Aromia moschata; assembly: GCA_029963805.1. Lineage (NCBI taxonomy): Eukaryota > Metazoa > Arthropoda > Insecta > Coleoptera > Cerambycidae > Aromia > Aromia moschata. Next base: position 1,627,334 of record JAPWTK010000040.1, read on the forward strand.
AAACTATGGCCCTGGAACTTATAATATATAGATCTTTAAATACAATTTTAACAGTTTAGGATACTATAATTGCAAGTTATTGTATACGTAAACAATAATTTAAAGATTCTTGTATTTTTCAAAAAAATAGCTTAGATAGGCAATATGTTTAATAAAACAGACAGAGTAATAGTAAAACGCATTGTATCTGCATATAATATTTTCATTTTGATAATTACCACTTGCTGTGACCAATAATTACCAATTAACTTTGTGACCAATAATTACCACTTAATTACCACTTGTTTTGACCACTGTGTTACGAGTAACTGCCACATACTTTGTTACGGGTAAATTTTTGTAAAACATTCTCTTCCGGATGTTTCCAGAACTATGAAAGATATTCGTTTTATAGGTAGTGCAATAGACGCGTAATAAACACAATATCTGCTCGAAGTAAAAAATGAATTTTTGAGACAAATGTTGGACACTGTGTTTTGAAATGTGGCAGCCGTAATATAGTCAGGATCATACTTATACGATGATGTTGAGAAGAATGTGCCGGTTTGCCACTCTTTCCTGGTTTCAGCATGTATAAGTTCGTTTTGGTTGAACTAGGAATCCCAAGTTAGCAACAAAGAAGTCAACATCTTCGCTGATTATAAATACACACTCGAAATTGGGAGATTGTGACAAAGCTGTTGTCACAATGAGACCATCAGCATCCTCTGCTGCCTGTAACATTTTTATGCAATTCCATCTAAGTGTGCTTTTAACACCTGGATTAGATTGTTTTTGTTTTTCTCATTACCCCAAAAATGTTTCTGGGACACAGTAGGAAGAGTTATTTCTTCGAAGGTGATGTCTACTGGTGTGTTCATTTTGGAACGGCAACCCATCTAAATTCTTCGATTTTTAAAACTTCCGTAAAATATGAACCACACGACATACAATTACCTTTGATCAAAGCATTTTGTAGGAAATTTTGTCTACTTTAATTTCGGAACGTATATAATTTTCTGTAGGTTGAGTTTTCCCTCCGGCTTTCGAGGTCGAAAACTTAGTTTCACACTTCCCACCTTATATCAAACAATCCTAGAAAAAAATCATTTGCCCTAATTAATGCAAGCTGAACCCTTCTGAGGTTACCACAACTGGGCTACACCTATATTTTGGCATATTTAAAAAGAGCTAGTTTTTCTGAACAAATTTTGTAAAGAAAAAAATTTTCTCTTTTCAAAAATCTTTTCCATTAAAAAATTATAAGCAAATTTGTAAAAAAAAAATCACAATTGTCACGATTTAAACAAGTAGCCTTTGTAAGCAAATAGCAAAGTCGCAACTGACAATAATTAAACATTATTAATTAGTATTATTCATTAATTTAACATTACAAAAACATAATATGTTACTACTATTATGTACCACAGAAAAACACAAAGTATGTAGGCAATCACTATAACAAATTTTCAATGTGAGCATTTCTGATTTTTTCTTTTAAATGTTCCAAGTTAACAGATGGTGTTCTGTAAACTTTATTTTTCAAAGTTCCTCACAAGAAGTCTAGTGGTGTCAAGTCCGGTGATTTAGGCGCCCACGGTATCGGTCCATTTATACCTATCAATTTTCTCCGTAAGTTTCATTTAAATATTGTTGGACAATTCTTGCTTTATGCGGTGGAGCTCCGTCATGCTGGAAACACATGTTTGCTCGCAGCTGTAATGGCACATTTTCGAGAAGCACAGGAAGTTGTTCTTGAAGAAATTGCAACTATGTAAAATTCCTTCGTAAAAATATGGACCAATCAAATGCCTATTAATAATACCACCAACTATCCGAAGTGTCCTTGGTTATCAATCGGATTGACAAAACGTGGAATTTCAGTAGCCCAAAAATGTTATTTTTTCTATTGGGCTTACCGGTAGTAACAAAACGGCTTTCGTCCGTCCACAACACATGGTGAAAAAACCGATTTTCATTGATCTCTAAGTTTACCATCACTTGGGCAACATAATTAATTCTTCTTTGTTGATGTTGATCTGACAAGTGTTCTAAGTTGTGAAGTTTATAATCGTGATAACCATTTTCATTCAAAATTTTTCGTACCGAACTATATTTTAAATTCAACTCACGACAGACTTGCCCAATCGAGTTCCTTGGATGGTCTTCAAAATACTGCAAAACAGTGGCAACAGTATTGTCAGAATTGACCCTTTTAACAATTTTTCTTCCCTTTCGAGAAGAAAATGCCTCGTAATTTGCACGTAAATTGCGTTCCAATCTTGCAAATATTTTTAAGCTTGGAATAACACGTTCGGGGTATCTCTGGGCACATAACTGAACTGCTCTTCTAGGGTTCTTTTGAGATTCCCCATAAACAATAACATGTCGACTTTTTCGTTGTGCGTGGACATTTTTCAAAGTCAAATGACAACAAAACAATATTTGTCAACCATTAGCTTAATTATTGACAGATGCGACTTTGCTATTTGCTTGCAAAGGCTACTTGTTTAAATCGTGACTATTGCGATTTTTTTATATTATATTTTTTTACAAATTTGCTTATAATTTTTTAACGGAAAGAGATTTTTTTCTTTACAAAATATGTTCAGAAAAATTAGCTTTTTTTAAATATGCCAAAATATAGGTATGTTTATGGGAAAAAAATTCAGTGACGTAAGTAATGACGTCACCGAATTTTCTAAACATGGAAAAATATGCAAATTTGGTTTAAAATGGACCTTACAAATCCCATTTAAGAACCTCTTTTCAGATTTTTTCTATCGTTTTTTCTTTTCTTATAATAGAGCTGAGGCATCGAGTTTCGCTCGCCCTATACTCAGGATTTTTTTTTGAGATCTACATTATAAGGACGTAATTTCAAAAATATTTCTCTCAAAATAGAGCAAATTGAAGAATAAAAATCTAATTATCCGCTTCATAATAAAATTAAAAAAAAAAAACAGTATTTTTGTTAATTTTGCCAATATTCAGAAGGCTGTTGAAAATCACAGAAGATCGGGGCAAGAAAATCCCTGTGAGTGGTTATTCTAGGTATCCAGCACTCCACCCAGTTAAATTTTTGTGAGATTTGGAGTTGATAGAAATGAGTACTGGAAGGTTAAATTTAGCGATTTTTCAAAATCTGCCAACTTTGACGCGGAATATTAGCGATCCCTGCACTTAAATAAAAATTTTTGAGTCCCTTGCTTGAAGGGTATACATTGACGAAAAAAGGAGCCCTAACAAAAGAAGATTGGTTGAAAATTGAATTTTTGGCAGCCATTTGAAAATGGTCATTTTACGGAAATTTTCATTGTTTTTAACTGTTATAAAACAAGGTCAAATGGTCTAGCGGTCTAAGATATTTTTTTTACATACTAGTGAATGTACTAAACAAGACCTGACACGAATCATTCGATTCGGGCTTGAAGCATTGGAGATCTGAATTTTTAAAAGTAGGGTAAAAATGGTGATTTTTTGGACCTTTAAACGGCTCTTTCTCCTGACCTATGACAGTTAGAGCGCTGAAATTTGTTATGTGGGGATACTATATAAAATACTTGAAGAATCCCAACTTTCAGCAAGATCGATTGACCCCTCCCGAGAAAATGTTCGAAAAGTAATGGAACTAATCACATACATATGAATTTATTTTTTAAATGCGGTAATTGATATATACATAAATTGATGTATAAATTGATAAGTGCAGAGGGCCAATTATTGTTCCTTGAAGCACACCGTTTTCAGCACTTGAACAATAGTCCTTAAAAAATCCCATTTCATGTTTTATACATGCCGAATATTACTTCAACCTATAAAATAAGCATACAATATAAAAAAAAACTCGTAAAAGCATCTCATTATACAATTCTTCGCACGTTTGAAGGTATAATTGACGTTACACAATTAAACCGAGCACTAACGGTATCCATTAGTTAATTTTCGTTTAAATAAAACATCATGGTGGTTATTATTCTAGAAATAAAAAATAATTCGCAGCGTCCGAATACTTTGTTTTCGTGCGAATCTAAAATGGAAAGTATTGTGTAACAATGAAAGCGCATGAGGAGAGATATTAATTTTTAAAAGTAACCGTGGAATAACAATTATCATTCTATGTTGCAATTCGGGGTCACATACTACGACGCTAAAAGGACTAGTAATTGTTTCCTTAACACATGTTTGCATAAGAAGTGTAATAATTGGACATCGGAAAACGGATTTCATGACGTCAATCACAGAGATGGATTTGACGCGCTCAGATAAATAGATATACTTGAGTACTAAAATATTATGTTTAGATAAATTATGTAGCAACATTGTACTATTTTTACCAAATAGTACGGTTAAGTAAAGGATAAAATACCTATATAAATTAAGATAACACGTAACAATAGCAACACTTACCCGACAAACGTCAGTGTTGAGACAAGGTTCCCAAGGCAGGTTGGCGGTGGTTAAAACATATTATTTTAAACATATTTGTGGTGGTTAAGACATATTTTTTTAGACAAAATGTCTCCTGCTTTTAACATGTACGCGGCCGCATCAGTTAGCATCACAAGAACTTTATCTATAGCATCTTGATCGGGCCATATATAATTAAAACAGTCATTAACAAAATTTACGATCGTTTCGTGATTAGTTTTATCCAGAACCTTAAAAGCTAGTAGGTGGCTGTTACTAGCAGTGTCACTTTTTAACGAACCAATTAAAAAAATTAGCTACTGAACGCCCGCAAGCATCGGTTGCTTCGTCTATAATAAAATATACGAAATTGTCCGCAATGTCTTCGCGTATTGATGTTTATTACATTGATGTAAACCCGATCGACATATGCAAGTCTTAACGTACTTTCATGAGCAATTTTTCGGCACCCAAAAAAAACTTGGTGTTCTCTAGTTTGTTTAATGGAATATTGCTTGCAACAAAGGCTTCTGTAAGTTCATAGAAAAATACGGAGTCATCGGCGCTGGACGAGGCATGGCTTTTCAGATGTCTTATTACTTTAGTTTTATCTGAAGAATTTATAATGCGTTTACACACAGTACAAAAAAGGTAATTTCCTTGAATACGTATGTCCCTAAAACCTTCGGGATCACTGTCAAACAACGTTTGAAATACTTCCCGTCTATTTCTTTTCACCTTTGGCATGGTACCGCACTTTATTCATTTCTCCCCTCAACTAATGATTATTAATATTTATAAAGTTATTTAAACACACTGCGAATACGTAAAAACGAAACGTATCAACGCGATGCAATACCGGCGACTGCCTGTTACAGTGTGCCATAAATAACTAAAATTGCTAGCGCAGTTTTCGTAATGCAAGTCGGCTGTGAGCTTTGAAGGCCAACGAGTCAAGGGCAGGACATGCACAGTGTCGGCCCTGCGACATTCGCGCTTGGTAATAAGTAATAATATTTAATAATGTACTATGATGCAACATAGTTTCTGTGAACATATTAACATTTTCATTCGTAAACTGACTACGGTCCTGTTACACTCCGCGCTCGCACGAACTCTAGTAATAATTGATATTTATGTACAAAAAACTACACTGCACTATTTGTAACCGAATGGTGTTTGTGAGAAAATCTTTTTCTAAGGTTTTTTTACTTTTTTAAAAATTTCAAAACTTCCGTGTGCTTTTTTTCTACTAATTTTTCGTCCCCTTAAAAAAAATCTTTACTAACCTTTGCCACCAATTTTTTCTGATCTTTGTTGTACTTGCATATTTATGCACATAACCAAGTGTCTCTTAAAATACGTAAAATAAATTTTTCAAATTATTCTTTTTAATGTTGGAATAATAAGTTATTTAACAATAAACAAATACAAATAATCCATCCGTTTGCAAGTCAAAATTATTTCTAAATGCTGAATAATTTGATAACATCTGCATGTGCGCTCTGAACTTAAACACGTGTTTGATGACGTGCATCGTTTTTTATTTTATATGAAGTATACGGGTATGTATGTACTTATAATTATAATAATGTTATAAAATAATTTAGTTAACTGCTTGAATTAAAGAGTACTTTATTTTGATGTCGTTTTAATAATTTTAATTTTAGTACATTTATTATATATACAGTAAGCAACGAAAGTTATCATACACCCACTTTTTGAAGTTTGCTTAAATTCTGATAATTTTTGTATTACACTTATTACAGCATTTATTTTTTTTTGCTTCTGACAGGATTAGAGCTTGTGATATTCTGCGTCTAATAAGCCGAAGTTGAAGGCGGTATGTCGATTGTGTGATAAGATAAAATTCGTTAAAAAGGTAAAATTTCAACGTTTTCAAAAAAACGTAAATAACTTCGAAAATAGTAAATCCCTTTCGAAGTTGTTGGACTCGTATTAAAGGGAAATCTTCAGTGTATCTATTTGACTGAGTCATTTTGAAAAAAAAAAATTCCTAGACATGAATAAAATCTAAAGTTGAACCAAAAATATTATGAAAATTCAAAAAAGCTCTGTACGCCACCCATTACTCCAACAAAAATTTAGGATTAATATCCCTCTAGATATCTCTGTGTTTTATTAAAATTTCAGGAACAGTGATTTTTACGAAAACGATACTAAGGATGGCAGAATTTTGAATTTTCGTGATATTTTTGGTTCAACTTTAGATTTTATTCATGTCTAAGAAATTTTTTTTCAAAATGACTCAGTTAGTCAAATAGATACACTGAAGATTTCCCTTTAATACGAGTCCAACAACTTCGAAAGGGATTTACTATTTTCGAAGTTATTTACGTTTCTTTAAAGACATTGAAATTTTACTTTTTTAGCGATATCTTTTCACACAATCAACATACCGCCTTCAACTTCGGCTTATTAGACGCAGAATATCATAAGCTATAATCCTGTCAGAACAAAAAAAATCAATGCTGTAATACAAAAATTATCAGAATTTAAGCAAACTTCAAAAAGTGGGTGTATGATAACTTTCGTTGCTTACTGTAGTATGATTCTTAGAATATTGCGTCAAATGCTAAATCCGTCCCTGGCGTGACATCCGTTTTTCCGATGTCTAGATCTAGAACTTTCAAGCCGGCCGTAGCGTACGCGTCATACCGAAATTTTCCGTTCCAAAATTAATGCAAGTCGCGAGCGCGTGAGTTACCCGCAAAATTAAATCCGACCCAAAATCTCGCATTATAAATACGAGCGCTAACGACATCGTAAACTTCCGTATATCCTATAAAATTATAATTACGGACGCGCGTCTGACTGGTGGCGAAAAAGAAAACGACGACCGGCCGCGGCGGAACGCCCTGTCGAGTATGCGTGCATCCAGAAATACGCGAGTTGCAGGCAGCCGTCTTGTTTTTCTCCTGTTTTCATTCCCTAGCCGAGAAATATCGTTCCCGCGCGCGGAATGCAATAGCCGAGAAAAGAGTCGCTATTTCTGGAGCGCAGATGCCGGTTTTATTACGAGGAAAAACTGCATTCGCCACTGGTTACGCTTACTCATATACAGGGCGAGAATCGTTTGGGCATGACAAAATTTCCATTCTACAGAGTGCCCCACAAAAAAAAAAAAAAAACAAAATTTGTTGAATCTTATTGGTCCACTCCCAACAGCATCGCCTTCAATAAACCTCAGTCCATTTTTGCCATACCAGGACCTTACATAGCACATGATTGATGGTTGTTGCTTATCAATTTCCTTTTCAATCGCGCATGAAAATTGAAACTCTTAATCTGAAAAGTTAAAACAAAACTTAAGACAAAAGTTAATTGAGTCATCTTGGAATTAAAAAAGGTTTATAACACATTAAAGCAACAAGTTATTCATAAACATTAAAACAAGCACAAAAAGTATACAAACAGAAATGCAAAATGTAATGTTTTATTCTTTGTTGGGCACCCTGTAGATCTGACCATCTAGAGGCAATCAATCTCATGCATATTACTTCAAAATTAGTATGAGACTCTTTGGAGGCGGTAAAACAACTGGAACAATCAAAGTAGAATAACGTTGGCTTGGGTACCGAAGACAAAAAAGTAATGAAAATTCATAGTTATACAACATAATCCCTACTGAAGTCTGACATAAGGGACCAACCAGGATAAAGTGCTCTAAAAACGAAAGTCCGAAAACGAGACCAATACCATCTTTTGTTTGCAATTCCTTGTCTGATTTTAAGTCAACCAGTATGAACATGTTGATTAAACCAGCAACCGTATTAAAGGTAGAAATAATTGCAACATCCGCTTGTGCGCGCAAAATGGTCAGGGGGTCTTATGGAAGTAAAAGAATCCAGATTGTCATTGATAGCCAAGCAGCACTGAAAGCCCTGGAAGTTGTAGAAATACGGAATGTAAGTAATTAAAGACTCTATTGATTCATTAGTACCTACAACTGTCGGAACACAACAGCATCATTTTAAAATATGAGTCAAAGGACGCCAGAGTCACGAAAGGAGGAAGAGCGGACCTCCTTGCAAAGAAAGAGGCAGAAGTTCCATTGATAGGGGTGGAACCCACCTATGGTTTGACCTACCGAACAACCAGGATTATTATAAAGGACTTATTAAGACAAAAACATATCTTTCACTGGGCGGAGGTTCCTCACATAAGGCAACCAATGATCATTGACGAACCAACCTGAAGTAAAACAAAAAAAAATCTAATAAAACGGTAGAAACCAGCTGAGATGGACAGTGGGACTATTCGCGAGGTACTTACTGTTCACTTATGCATCTCAAACTCATCACAGTTGGGGTAAAAGATGATCCCGATTGTAGGAGGTGTGGAGAGAAGGAAGAAACAACCCTTCCACATATTCTGCGAATGTCGACCAAAACAATAACAATGGTACCAAAAGAGGAAACAGTCGCTCCATTGGAAATTTTCCTTAAATTTCTTAAGGCAATAGGACTAATGGAATGAACATGATATTGGCTTTAGTGCACAAGGCTTCTGCCTACCCCATAAGTCACAATAAAAAGGTAACCGTTCTAACATGTTGTTTGTACATATCTATTTTCTTGTTTACCATGCACTGAGTTAGAAGAATACATTTAGTAATAGAGATATTGTAGAGGGTTCTTAGCATTATGAAAAACCTGGAGGAGTTGAAATGTCAGGGAATTTCTTGACTTTCCCTGACTTTATTGTAAAAAGTCAAGGAAACTCGGGAAACTGTTATAAACAATACCATGTTTCCCATCCCAAACCCATGTGCTGGTTGCGCCGCCACTGGTTCGATCACGAGATCAATTTCAGTTATGGTCTCCGTTAGACATACCTGTATTCTGTTAACATATTAATATTTACCATAACGTATTAATTATTTTGTTCTTTTGCTTCGTCACAGTCTCGCCTTGTGTACGAGAACGTTAAATAAAAACTGGATTTACTTAACTGTCTACCTTTTGTTGACGTTCTATGTGCACCCAGAAAAAGATCAAGAGAAAATTTATTAGCTATTAGCGGAAATTTATTTACACAAGTTATTGATTCCTACTTCTTACGAACTTGTTCATTTGTCGTTAATTAGGTACTTGCAACTGCAATAAAATCGTCTAACAGAAAGAATACACAGACTGGTTTAATAGACATATTAAACGATGATATAAAATCATTAAGTACTATGTTTAATACAGTTCACTTCAGTTACGGTATACTAAGCGTTTGTTCATTATTAACATGGTTTATTGAAGAGGTGTTGAAATGGAAGTTTATTTCTAAATCTTTTTATATATGATGTGTGTAAATTAAGTAATGAGACTGGTTTTTTATTTTTTTTTTTTGGAATAGAATTATAATTCAGTATTGTCTCCTTCAAAATAACTTCCTTGGGAAGCCACACAGCGCAGGAGACGGTTCTTCCATTCCTCATATCAGTGCTGGAACTCATGGAATATCCTTCAGCTGGTCAGTTACAGCCGTTTGAATGTTTTCTATGCTCCCAAAATGACCTCCTTTGAGGTGATTTTTCAATCTCAGGAAGAGAAAAGTTTACTGAAATGGCTGTGTGACAAGGCGCATTGTGGTGGTGCAACATGCAGTAGTTCTTGACGTTTGGTCTCAAACGCAAGACCCTTTTTGAGGTTTTCAAGAACCTCTCTGTAAAAATGTTGATTTACTGTTTCGCCTGGAAGCATAAACTCTTTGTGGACAATTTCCTGGCTATCAAAAAAGCAAAATCAGCATGCATTTGATCTTCGACTTGCTCATTCTTGCTTTTTTTTGGGTCTTGGAGAGCTTGAAGTGTGCCATTCCATGCTTTGACGCTTGGTTTCCGGGTCGTACTCAAACACCCAAGTCCCATTAAAAGTAATGACACGTTTCGTAAAATGGGGATCATTTTCAATCGATTCCAAAAAATCAAGACACCTTTCTTTCCTGATGTCCTTTTGTTCCTGCGAAAGGTTTTTTGGAACCATTTTTGCGCATATTTTTTTTGATCCCCAATTCGTTAGTCAAAATCTGCTTAACTCTCCCCCGATCATTCTTCAACCGACGATCTGAACGCACAAGATCTCGTATTCTATCGACATTTTCATCGGTTCTTGAAGGTGCCTTCCGCTGCGTGGTTCATCTTCAATCGACTCTCCTCCTTCTGAGAGGAGAGACATTTTTAAACCATCGAAAAATCAGGGCTCTTGAGAAAACATTGTCCGTAGGCGTGTTCAAGTTTTGCAAAAGTATCTGTTGCTGTGTGTCCAAGTTTGAAGCAAAACCTGATAGCACGGTGTTGCTCAAAATTAAAGTCACTCATTTTTAAAACGCACTAGAAAAAAACCGGTTTACGAAAACAGTCACAAAGAACAATTTGTTGCATTACATGTTAACCAACCGCCCTTCCAAGTCCCGTCTCCGTAGTGTTGCTAGATCTGGCGCTATGTTGCCAGTCTCATTACTTAATTTACACACCTCGTATTTTCCCCACTATTCCAGTTTTACCGCTTGTTATATTTCTAGTAAATTCTGACTTTTACACTTCACCACATCGAAACACTCTTGCATTCAACGCCCGTTTCGCCAACTATGTTGGCATCATCGGGAGATGATTAAAGCTGCATATCAGTTTTATACTAACAATCTCCTGATGATGCTAACCAAACGCACGTTGAGTGCAAAAAAAGTGTTAACGGTGTTAAATGATTAAAAGTATTTAAGTGTGAATTTGTTTCTACGCCGGAATTTCCAATTCTGCTCCTGTATGTTTTTTTTTTTTGTAATTTTTATGTAATTCCTATTGTCATCTAAAGTCGCTATTTAAAATAATCTGAAACTTATTTATCCAGCAGGATAAAGTCTCAGATATCTCTATTTATCTATAGAAATATGATAAGATTGCTGACAACTCTTCTGTTTTTAATGTCACCCTATCCCAAGCCAAGCTACCCCATTTGTGTAGAATATAGTTATTGTTTGCTATCCTGTCGTCGAGTTTTTTTTTTCAACTGATCATGTTACGACAAAATGGGATCCATTTGGAGGGACATTTTTAGAACGTTAAAACAATCAGACAAATATATATATTATAATCGCACTTATTAAGGGCAATAATTTTGAATTACATCGGATTAGGAACTAAATTGTCACAGTAAGAGTGGGCGTGTTCATTGTAGCTTCTCAAGGGTACCTGAAATGTGGTCGATTTAGTTTAATTAGACATCGTCTAATAATGGCGCAAGACCATCTTAGAATAGCTAGAAGCGTTGCGTACGAATTTTAGATAAGACTTTGGTAGTCCTGGATTTTGTACTAGTTCATCATGCGTCGAATTGTTTTTGTAATATTTCTAATTTGCGGTAAGATTCACAGGTGCAAATATTTATCTGGGCGTATCGAGGAATTGTTCCTAAATAAAATCAAAACAATTTACCGAGAATTTTGAAGTTTTGTGTTGAAATTGTCTAAACCATGTGATTAATTTATTTTATGATGTATTTGTAAAGAATTAAGTGAAAGGTCTGATAAAGTAATTAATAACGTGACATAAATTAGGATGAGTGTAAAGTAGTGCAATTAAAAATAAGAAGGTAATGATATTTATAATTGGTTAATCATATATAGTGTTGACAAATGTTTTATAAACTCGCTTGGTGTTTAAATAAATTTATGTCTTTACCCTTTTTTTTATTTTATATAAATGACTTGTTTATATTAATTTATACAGAAATATTATTACTAATCCTTATTCGCTATAAATCTTCGTGAGTGCGTATCAAATTGTGGTTGTAAATTAACCAAAATGCTACATTAAGAACAATCGATCTTCGAGTATGTTAATGTGTCTCAGTATCTCGAATTTGCCAAACACGCAAATGTCCGCTGGTTCATCACGAAGCAATGTCTTTTTTTTTTGATAGACATTATTGTGAGGAAAATTTGAAACTTTCAATGTCAGTTTCTGGCACTTTTTAGAGAATTCCAATGAAAAATACATTTACATAAAAATATAGACTTCAAAGGATACCTACTATTGAATTGATGACTTTTAAGTACTGTATATTTATATGACAACGAATACGAAAGTCGATACGTCTTCAGATTAAGCTAGAAGAGGTAATTACAGACTTTATGTAAAAGAATGTTCAATGACGGCAATTCTTGATGGACATGCGTCTTGATAGACGGAACTCTTTGAATGACGGACTGTCGTCATAATGTCTGAATATTTTTTTGAATGTAGCGCCATTCACCACATTGCAGTTAAAATTAGCCTGAGGCCAATTCAAGATGTGACGCTTCACAGTACTTCATTTCGTTAATTCTATGATATGAGTTCGATCTATCCGCAATGTTCTATGACATAATGAGCAGTAATGTTTTTGACGTGTTACATTTGTAGTATGCCAGCACGAACGTATAGAGTAAGCCGCCGCGAGGTCGATGTTATGTGAATCGCTAGAATCCGATCTCAGATAATTTATTCGTCTGGACAAAATTGAAGCTTAATATCGTTTCATTCTTGGTGTCATTATTGGGCATAAAAATAAGTCGAGTTTAAAAACTGTACAGTACATTAACTATTTGTTATTATTGATATTGAATAAATTTGTTCATTTAGTTAAATATGGAATTACCATTGTTTTGGTGACTTTAGAATGTGAGTTTTACTTTTCATTAGGGACTGATATGTTTTTGGTTTATAGTTTTTGGCCGATATTGATATTTTAAAAGCTAATACCTATATATGCACGTTTTGGCAATCATACGAGGTGTATAAATTAAGTAATGAGACAACGCTACTACGTAGCCCTCGATCTAGCAACATCTGCGGAGACCGGACTTGGAAGGACGGTAGGTTAATGTACCTTCAGTACAAGTTTAAACTTGTTAGAGTCATTTGTTTGTTCTTTGTGACTGTTTTCGTAAACCGTTTTTTTCTAGTATGTTTTAAAACCGAGTGAATGATGAAAGGAAATAGACAACTATAAAAACTTCTATTAATACCTCACCAATACTTCACCAACAAAATGTGGTGGTAAAATAGAAGATATATTTTCTTCCTAATCCAATTTCTGACTAATGATTCGATCTTCGAAAATAAATTTAATTATCAAGTGCGCAATCCTACTGGAAGTAGCCTCGTTGTATATCTTCATCGTCTAATACTTTTATAAATTTTTCTAAAATTTCATTACGGTATTGTGCTGACTTGAAAGTCCATTCAAAACTAATCAGTTCAATTAGCCTTCTTTTCGACATAGCCCGCCATACGCCAACTTACTGAGAATGCAGAAGCTTCTCTATGAAGAAATGTGGCTTTTTAGAGCTTCACATTCTCATTTGTTCAGAATTCACGTAAGCGAAGAGATAAAACCATGCCTCGTCAGTAAAAAAGGTTTTTTTCAAAAAAGATTTTATTATTATATAAATTATCCATAAACCATTTTTAAGAATTTCATTCGCTTCGGCTAGTCGTTTGGTAACAATTCTTAGACTGAGCTTAGACGGCGTTTAGACAGTATTTACTTGCTGGCTTAAACGGCGAATAGAGGTTTGCGAGTGTTCATTAACAATGTGACTCACTTTTTCAACTTTTTATGCAGTGCGATATTTAGGTCTCCCATTGCCATCCTTTCTACTCACATACTTCCTGTTTATCTAAACAAAGCCACATATCTAGTCAAAATATTTGAAGAAACTGGTCGAAATCATGACTATATGTGGAAATTCCGTTTCAAAATCCTGAAAGGTGTCACGTGTTGGATAAACCCACAAGGCCATCTACCTTTCTACCATATCTAAAGTAACTTTCGGTCATAAAAGCTTTTTGTTCTGCCGTGATTACCATAACATATTTTTTAGTTTTCTTAATAATGGAAACTTCAGAACTTGACAGTTCTAAGAGTGATGACATGCGGGATCGATTCCACGGCATACTTTAAGGACGTTTTTTTATTTTATGATAAATACATTTTTTTTTATTTGTAGATAAAGGGCCGTGTGGGCCATCAGATGGTTTCTTTTTAAAATTGCTATTAAAACTACATCGTTGAATATTTTTAAATGATTGCTGCTTTATTATATGGCAGTAGTTCATTCTTTTCACCCAATTTTGCAGTACATTTTCGATCATTTGTGGGTCTATTGCACGAATAACTCGATTGATGTTTACCTTCAGTGCGTCAATTCTTTGTGGATCGTGTCCAAAAAGGCTGATAACACGGTTACCGAATTTAGTGTGCAATAGATCGATTGTTTCACGGCTTGTGTGATACGTTGCTCCATCCTGCTGGAACCAAAGCTCGTCCAAGTCCAAATCGTCCAATCGCGGTCATAAAAAATCAGTTAACATGTCTCTGTAACGCATTCCATTTACTATAACGCTGTTACCATCTTCATTTTGAAAGAAGTACGGATCAATGATGCCACCACTCCAAAACCCACACCAAACAGTCACTCTTGCAGGATGCATTGGCTTCTCTATGACTACGTGTGGATTTTCGGAACCCCAAATCCTACAGTTCTGCTTATTAACATGTCCTCTAAGATGAAAATGAGCTTCGTCCGAAAAAAATGATTTTTCGATTGAAATCGGCGTCATGGAGCAATTCATTTAAAGCCCACACGGAGAAGCGATAACGAAGTGGATGGCCATTTTCCTTTACCTCTTGAGTAAGTTGCAACTTGTAAGCAAATAATCCGAGGTCTTTATATTCTCCTCAGAGAAGTGCGACTGACATTAAGTTGTGCTCTGTGACGAGTTGAGGCTCTTGGGTTTTCACGCAGACTTTGGGCAACAGCACCAATTCTTTCAGCTGTGCGCACCGGACGAACACGTGGATGACTTCTGTTATCCATAAGCATATCAGTTTCACGAACATTCCTTAAGAAATTTCTTACGCCAGGCGCTGACAGAGCTTCATTTCGACCAAAAATTGTTCTCAATTTTCTCATTGTTTCTGCAACACAACATTCACTTTGGAAATAATTTTTCAATATTGTTCAACGTTGTTCAGGCGTAAAACGATCCATTTCTTACAGCGGAGGTTAGACACCACATATACATATGTCAAATGTCAAGCGCGTCAGTGTCGGCAATGTAGAAATAACACTCAGTTTATAAATAAACCAATAGATGGCCCACACTTTACATATGTACATGTTAGTTTAATTACCTTATTAGTCCATTTCAATATGTAAACTTGGTCGTTTTACGATCTCCTGCTCAAACTGCATGAACGATAAACGTATAGCTCGTAACATTGTTTTAATTAATTAGTCACCTTGCACACATAATGGATGAGAATATCAGGGTCGACGACCTTTCTCCCATGAAGGCGTTTTATTGCTCGACGGTCTATACAGAAAGCGGATTAAAATCGAGTAAAACCAGAGATTACATCATAATAACCTGTTAATTAGAGGTTTATTGGACGCAAACAATATTAATTTTAAAATTATAGCCGTTTATCGCACTTTTAGGCTTATTTAGAACAGAACTGATGGAAGAGTAAAGACGGTAGACGTTTGATAATTTATATGAATCAGAATCTAATGCAATGAAAAGTATCTAATGAAACTAGGATCCCATGGTATCTAGGAGTAGAGTGGAACGGCAGGAATAAAAACTTGGAGATGATTTCAATACCCTCCCTCCCCTCATAGAGTACCTCCATTGTAACCAACAGCTTCAAATGGGACACTATGGCAAGTTTCACCTCGTTTGAAAAAGTATGCAGTAATACTAATTTTGTTTTGGTTTAGGATAGTTTTGATGGATTAAATAAATAAACAGTAACATTTCAATTGCGCGTTCAAATAATAGAGATTCAAAACATTGAATCTGTTTTTGTGACGATAGTACTTTCTGCCTCAATGGACATGTTTCGTGAAAAACTTGTACACAGGTTTCAGCAAAAGTAAATGTCTGGGCAGTTATTCTGAAAGACTACATACGAGGTGTGGCTATTAAATATCCTAAATGCTGTCATAACACTCTTTATGCGTTACCAATTACAGTAGCAACTCCCTTTGGCGATCTCTACACTGCTCCATACGACTTTTCCATTGTTGAAAGCAGTGCTGGAAGTCCGCTTCTGTCAGCTGGTTCAGAACCTCCGTCGCTTTTGTTTTAACCGCTTCCACACTTTCGAATCTTGTCATCACAAGTAATCACTGTGTCTAACAAGCCTGGATGCGTGTCAATGTTGTTTAGAATGTCATCGCAAATGTACATTCTTGATTCCTTTTGCTCTGGAGTGAGGAGTTTTGGCACCATTTTTTGCGCAAATTTTGCGCATGTTGAACGATTCATGCAAAATCTGGCGAACACATTCTTTGTCGATTCCTGCTATTTCAGCAAGCCCTCGGATGCTTCGACGACGATCTTCGCGGATTAATTTACCAATTTTTTCAATATTTTCGCCAGTTTTTGACATTGAAGGCCGTCCGGGGCGCGGATCGTCTTCGGTCGTTTCACATCCCTCTTTAAACCGTTTAAACCATTCAAAAACTTGTGTGCGGGATAAACATTTATTCCCGTACACTTCTTTTAACATTGCATAAGTTTTCCCTGTAAAAGTTTTCCCCAGTTTAACAAGAAACTTGAGATTAACCCGTTGCTCCATCTGAACAGTTAACATTTATTCGACGAGTCAGTGGTGCGTAGACTAATTCAAACGACTGCTACAGTCAAACAGAGCGATCCACTGTTTTGTCCAGCGTGCTCAGGGTGGGAAAAGTATCACCAGACACAGTTCTGTTTAAACTTGTCACGACACGCTCGCAGCGCGCTGGTACGCAGCATCAGTTCGAAACACCTCGTAGTTGGACCTGTATATTTGAATACTAACTTAACCGTTAAAGTGTATCTGGAGATGATACAAATAGCAATTGAGCCGTTAATTTTTAAATTTGAAAGATAATACTATGAATAATGCGCTTTTCAAACTGTTTTCATGCCCTGTTTCTTTTATTTATTCACCCCTAAATTCCATTCGAGGGGTGGGATCCTCCCTTGTGGGAAGAACGGAATATTGGACTAATAATTATGTATTTTTTGTAAGGACCTATGTATGTATATTTGTTTTTATCTTAAAGTGAAATCAATTTATGTCACGTGCTCTAAAAATTACGATAATATATTTACTTTCAAACTCTCGCCCAAGAAAAAAAAACTTGCACTAGTCTAAATCAGATACATACATACATATGTACGTCCATTTTTTATGTCTGTGTGTTTAGAATCGTTACGTAAATTATTAATACAAATGGGAATTGTAAAAATTATAATCTAATAGCAATTTAATAGTTAGAAGGGTCCAAAAAATACAGTATGACCCATTCGTTTCACGCCTCATTTAAACGACATTTCTGTTGCAGTTTTACGACGGGAGTCGAAATATCGTGAGCGTGTAAACATATTCTGTTTGCGTATGATTAACTGTACGGTAGCTCGTCGTACCGCATAAATAAATCTAGAGAAAATAACCTTCCACTGCGAAGGTTCAACGAAACCATTGGGATCCTTTAGTGGTTTTATGTATCTTTTTGTGGAAAATTGATTAGCTTCAAATTAAACACGGATAATTATTAAACAAAGGTAATTGTCGTATTATTGTTTTCTCTAAGTATTTTAAGTATAGTCAAAACGCAAAATAAAAATGCATTGAATCCGTCCGGTATACAAGGTTTTTCTTTATAATTTGCCACCCCTTTAAAAAATTTTATTTCTTGAGACGATTGAAGAAAATGATAAATACAAAAGTTGCAGGATTTAATATGTTAACCGGAAAAACAACACGATTGCAAATTAGAAAAAATGTTAACCTGATGTTATTTTTTAAATGGAGCACCATATATATTGTCACATTATTGAAATCAACTTAATTTCCACATTCCAAAAATATATAATATGTCTATGTTTGGACCACCAGCCGTTTTTGAGTTATTTCACTTTAAATAATTCCATCCAGTTGGCTGTGCGTGGGATTCGAGATAAAAATGTGATGTTTTATCGCACTGGCGATGGATCACTATTGGGAAAATCACTTATTTATTATATGGAGCCATCCAAAAAAAAACCTTCCCCCCTTCCTTTTAAGCGGGGGGGGAAAAATTGCTGTTTTTTTTTTTTTTTTTTTTTTTTTTTTTTTTTTTCACGGGGGTTTGCCCTTTTTTTATAAAAAAAAAAAACACCATTTTTTTTTTTTTTTTTTTTTTTTTTATAATTTATATAATTTTTAAAAAAAAAAAAAAAATTTTTTTTTTTTTTTTTTTTTTTTTTTTTTTTTTTTTTTTTTTGGGGTATATTAACACTAAAATTTCGGTAACATTTCTTATATTTATAATATAATGTCATAGTTCATAGTATATTTGCGTATATTTATTTGTTTTGCTTTCCATAGTGATCCATGGCCAGAGCGATAAAACATCACATTTTTATGTCGAATTGCTACGCACAGCTAACTAGATGGAATTATTTAAAGTGAAATAACTCAAAAACGGCTGGTCCAAACATAAATATATTATATATTTTTGGAATGTGGGAATAAATTTAATTTCAAAAATGTGATACTATATAGGGTGTTCTATTTAAAAAAAAAAACATGTCAACATTTATTTTTAATTTGCCATCGTCTGAGATCTCAATAAATAAACTTTCTAAGGGAGTGGCAAATTATAAGGAAAAACCTTGTACATATAGATATATTTAGGAATTTTTTTTTCTAAGGTTTTGGCGATTTTAAAAGAGATAATATTTCAGAACATGTACTTAGGGTGATTCAAAAAAAATAGATTTTTTTTAATTTTTTTGCAAACAGGCTTAGAAAGTTCCGTTTTGGTGTAAAAAAATACTCCAGTTAAAATTTGAGCCCTTAATATTAATATTAAGATAGTCCGCATCAAGGCACTTTCTATTTTCCAAAAGAATAACATGGAACATTTTTTGGCACCTTCTGATTTTTATTGCTTGTAACTAATAGTGTACTATATGCATATAAAAATTTTTAACTTAATTTTGTCCAGAATTGAACGCTCTATAAAAAAGGTCTTATGATTTTTGCTAGTCTACTGGTTTTCAAAAGTTATTCGAGGCCAAAGTTGTAATTCCGCCAAGAAAATTTCACCGAATAAGTTCACTAGTTCGACTTAATAATTAATGCCCTTCAACGACGGCGACAAAATCAAAAACGCCACAACTATTGTAATCGACAGAACGGCAAATTCCCCGGCTAAAAACCAGTCATTTGAAGTTTTCTTCCCAAGTTTCATCGATGTTTCCCCTAATTTCCTCCCACCTTTTCCTCAATAATTAAAAAAAAAAAATGTTACAACTAATTAGAAGGAATCAAAAAAGAAATTTAAAGTTAACAATGATCAATTTTTTAAAACATGTACTCAGAGTACGGAAAAAATTGGAGAAAAATCAAATGCAATATTTTACTTGACGCAATTTTCTTACAAAAATATAAAAAATTTTAATAATTTCAACTGAAAACATTTTATTGTTTGATTTTTCTTTTCATAGCGAAAAATTGTTAACTAACATTTTCTAAAAGACTAAATTTAAAATTTACATAAAATTTTGGCTACATATTTTCGATAAAACCATTAATTTTGTTGTAATACACTAAAAACGGTCAAATTTTCGGTGAATTCAACTTTGGCCTCGAAATAACTTTTGAACCAGTAGACTTAGCGAAAAATCATAAGAGACCTTTTTTATAGAGAGTTCAATTCTGTACAAAATTATGTTAAACATTTTGTCATATAGTACACTATTAGCAAGCAATAAAAATCAGAAGGTGCCAAAAAAAAATGTTCCCATGTTATTCTTATGGAAAATAGAAAAGTGCGATGCGGACTATCTTAATATTAATATTAAGGGCTCAAATTTTAACTGGCGTATTTTTACACCAAAACGGAACTTTTAAGCCTGTTTGCAAAAAAAATATTTTTTTTTTGATATGAATAATTTGAATGAATAATGTACATACATAATACATATGTATACATATGATAGGAAGATTTATTCAAATATTTTAATTGAATTCAGTTTTAGAATGTTACTTTATTATGCTTCTTTTAAAAGTTCTATTTAAGGGTTTAGAGGGCCTTAACGTTGTGTAACCCTATAATATATGTCATGAACCACTTTAGTTTGTTTATTTGGCTATAAATTCAGTCTAGGTGGCGAATTGGCTATAAACAACTGAAAAATAAACAAGCTAATCCGACATGGTATAAGTTGTGGAGACGCCAGCGTAGTCATCTATCTTCGTCTAGTTGTATGTGCTAGATTCTGTACAGGGTAAATCACTAAATTCTTAAGAACTTCTGTCAAGATATTTTTTTTTACAATAAGATGTTTTATTTCATGATTTCTTGAAGATGTATGAATTTGACGTCACACGTTGATGCTTACAATTTCCAAGATATTCTATCTTGTAGGTATACAGGGCCTTGAATAGTTTAAGGATGCATATAAAAAATATGCTTGTTGCAAAAAATACCTGAATATGAAATTACATATGTCGAAAAAAGTACACTTGATGAATTGACGATATTCCTCAATATTGATACATGTTTGTATGCGAAGCATACATTTTTATTGGGCATTTATCAATTTTTTTAAATATATTTATATTTTTTTACTTACATATTTATTCACATTTCTAGACGTTTATATTTATGACGAGGCTGAGAATCGTTCAGTTGAAAACAGGTGCAGTTTCTATCGGAATTTTATCGATTTACTTATTTTCCTGTTTCTTTATCTCCTTTCGTAGCAAATCAATTTCGTATTGTATCAGATGTCACAAGATAATTGTTTCTTTGAAGAGGAAAATGAGGTCTTTTACTTTATATTAAATTAAAGCTGGCCGATTGATGTCATCCAGTGTCACGAAGACGTAAAACACACATACCTTATATTAAATGTTAACTGTAAGGAATAAAAATGCTCTGGAGAGATTCGTTGAGACGAAAGTTCTAAAATAATGTTTAAATGTGAATGATCTTTTTGCGTACAAACTATGTCCGTTAATGATAACGAGGGTCCGGAAATGTGTGCCATACATGAACACTGTACACCTCTATGATAATTAAAGTATAAACCGTATTTTTTAAACCCCTTGTAAATTATATACGCGTGTATTTCTTGCCTATGCATATGTACGCCACTGACCGTGCCTGTTAATACACACTGTGACTCGTTATATGCCGTAGTACGTCGGTCCCATGCGGGAGCTCTGGATAGTTAAACGCAGTTTACCCTGCCTTATGGCACACTTTCCGGACCCTAATGAACAGTGAGTAGTTGTTATGATTATCGATAATCTTATTGGATAGTGACTTTTGTGACGTACTGGTAGCCACGCCCATTTTCGAGAAAGCGGGCTTGGCCACGTCTCGCCGATATTAAGGCATAGAAGATTACCAATAAGATTACCGATAACACCATATTTTACTATTTGTTAATATCAACGAAGCAGTCTGTATATTGTCCCACTATGGGTAAAGACTTAGCCAGAAGCCACTTTTTGACTATTGAAGGGAGTAACTTTCAAAAATTGATTAAGAGAACAACAGAAAATAACAAAAAAAATATATTTTTTTGTATGTTTTCTGTACCTACTACGTTAAATACAATAATTGTTAAATATGGTACTGTGTTATCAATCTTTTGAAAATCATAAAAAATATACCAATTTTAAAATCATCTTTGAAACCTATCAATACGTTAACACCGAACGAGTGTTTTATTTACTTTAATTTTTAATTCAATCTTTATAAGACACTACACGTTAAAAATTATTTTATTTTTACTATGACCGTCTCTCCTTGTTTATGCTATTTTCATAATGGATTGTGACAAAGCAATTACGTAATTGAATTAGTTGCTCGACCTTGCATGTATCATACCGAATTTAAAATAACTTTCATTAAAAGTTATTTTTAACTTGCAGGAGTCGAGAGAAATTTTCATTATTTAACAGAGGACTACACGTAATTGGATTTAACTGTTAGTCCTTGTACAGAGCAGAGCATAGAATACTGTTCAACGGGTGCATTGATTCATCGAAATTAACAATGGAATGGTCAGTTAGTGGAATCAACAGTCATTGATAAATTTTTATAAAACGTATTTTTACCTTTTGTTTGAGAAGATACAGAACTGTGATTGAACTGTACAGAAATATGTTTGTAGTGTTCAAACGTTCTAATTTTACTCTACCTTATTTAGTGTCACTACCATATTTAGTATCGCTATCACTAAATATTACCATATTTAGTATCGCTGATTTTTTTTATTGCCTAAATAGCCCTGCTAAATAAATTTTGAAGAATTTTTAGTTAAAGCGAAAAAAAATCTGTCTATGTATATGTTTTTTTGTTAGTCAATTTTTTTTGAGTACATAACTCGAGAACGCATTGAGATATCAACTTGAAATTGAAATCGCTTATGTAACATGACGAGATATACAGCTGATTAAATTTTGAACTTAATCGGTTAAGGGGTTGGCGGATAAATGGGGGTTATACACTTTTTTTATCTCAGGTAATTCCAAACGATCATACAGGTAAATTCGACAAACAATAGAGTCTGTAATAAAGTTTTAGCATAATATGGTGGGGGTGGAAGGGGTTGAAGGGAGATAAGTATTCGTACTCCCCGAGGAGGTATGAGGGTAGCTAAAATAAAATAAAATAAAATAGAAACATGTAATTATCATAAACTGTAAAAGTTAATTAAAGAAGTAAAAAAAAAACATAAAAAAAAACAAGGGGGGGGGGGGGTGATATTAAAATGAAGTAAGAAAGTAAATCATTTAACGTGTCGTTTTATAGATTTCTGAGGTAGAAGAATTCAAATATCTCATTAATTAGCCTTTCCTTTTATTACTCTATGTATTTTTCTAGTATAATAATTATGATCTATATGACATGTCATAAAAGTTACATAGGTCATAAAGGTCATATTGGCCAGATATGTATAGGTAATACATAATTTTATCATAAAATTCATAAAATTGGCCATAGAGATCAGTCATGTGATAAAGGTCAGACTGGTGAAATAGCCATAAAGTCATAAATGTTATAAAGGTTATGTCCGAATCTTTACAAATATAAACTACTACTTTCTAAGATTTAGTCTAATTAATTATGGAAAAGTTTTTTCATGTACGAGGTGTGTAAATAATGCGACTGACAACGTAGGTATCGAACTACGTACGATCTAGCTACACTGCGGAGACGGGACTTGGAAAGGCGATAGGTTAACATGTAATCCACCTTCAGTACAAGTTCGAAGTTGTTAGAATCATTTGTTTGTTCTTTGTGACTGTTTTCGTAAACCGGTTTTTTCTAGTACGTTTTGGATTATTTGAACACTCTAATATTACTTGACATAGCAACGAAAAGTTTGTAAAACTTCAACGCCTACCGAGACAGTGTTTTTTCGAGAGCCCAGGTTTGCGGTGGTTAGGCATTCTCAGAAGGAAGAGAGTCGATTGAAGATAGGGTTTCCATAAAGGGTTTTTGAAATTCAGGACAAGTGTACTTTAAAGGACAAATAAAATTATAAACAGTTAAGAATGTATTTCTTTTATTAGAAAATACGTTTTAACGCAAAAAATACATAAATCTATGCTTATTATTAAGGTAAATGGTATATCAATATCATAAAACACAAATCTCTCTTCTCTGGTAAAAAAATAAAATCTATATTCTTTGGTAAAGAAAACAGTTGGCAAGTTGTATAAAAATAACTAATCTACGTGATATTTCTCTGATTTCTGAACTTCGTTCAGGATGGAAAAATTTTCCGGTGACATAATTATAGTCATAAAACTCAGAACAGGCATTATACTAGAGATGTGGCGTCGTAGCGATTAAAATATTCAACAAAGTTTTTTTACGGAGTCCAGGTTTCCCGGACATTTTTTCAAATTCCGGCCGGACTTCCCCGGAAACCCAAAAACCCAAACATGTCCGGGTAAATCCGGACATATGGAAACCCTAATTGAAGATCAACCACGCAGCGGAAGGCCTTCATCTTCAAGAACCGATGAAAATACGGTAGAATACGGGATCTTGTGCGTTCATATCGTCGGGAAGAGTTAAATTTGAATCACACCGCTGTTCATCAGATTTTGACTAACGAATTGGGGATAACCAGTAAAAACATTCATGTGGCTCCTCAGCCTCCTTATTCGCCTGATTTGAGTCCTTGTAACTTTTTTCTCTTCCCGAGATTGAAAAGTCACCAATTTGGGACAATAGAAAACATTCAAACGGCTGATAACCGACCAGCTGAAGGCTCTTCCAGTATATGAGTTCCAGCACTGTTATGAGAAATGTAAGAACCATCTCCAGCGCTGTGTGGCTTCCCAAGGAAGTTATTTTGAAGGAGGCAATACTGAATTGTAATTCTATTCGAATAAACAAATTAAAAAAAAACATTACTTAATTTACACATCTCGTATGCCTCTTGGTAAATAAATTGTATTGTCCTTGACTGAAAGGGCACAATCACCATTGACATTGACTAATAAAGAGGGCGTAATAAAATTAAATATCGACAACTCGCAGCCGTTTGCTCTCGCTGAATCTATTAGCTTATCCAGATAGTTAGCTCGGTAAGTAGTCATCGTGAATGTAATAAAAGTTTTTATATGTTGATAGACGGCATCCGGTGGTGCGATAATGTCTTTATCGCTCGAGAAACTAGTCGGATTAATGGAACATGCGGTCGCTATTTTTTTTTTATTGAAGCATGGGAAGTTGGTAAGATCGTACGGTTTTGTCTAGTGTATTCAAATTTAGTATCGATACGCTTACAATTTATTGTTAATAATAACGCTATATTATCGTGTCCTATGAAAGCAAATATGAATTTGTTATAATTCATATGAGACGTTACTAAAGCGCCAAAGTTCAAAAATCCAATTTTGCTGCTTTCTGTAGGTGTAACGTATAATGTACTCTATTTCCATTTTAAATTGAAAATAGGTAGAAAAAAGCAAGGTTGTCAGATATATTTTCTAAAATTGCTAAGTTCACTATACAAGTATACTTCATACTTCAGTAAACTGTTAGTTCGTGACGTTCTTAGAAAGCTAGTTTGGAAATATTTAAAAAAAATACATGGATATAAATTTATTAGTTAGCATCAAAATAAAGCGTTTAAAATTGCTGGAAAAAATAATTATAAATTCAAACAACTCTATGTATATTACTATACTTAAGATACTAAGAAAATTGTGAAGAGCCGGCAACGGCGGCTCAGGCGGCTGGCCGCACAGAGTAAAACCACTGGCGGTAACACCGGTCAACGAGATTATTAGACTACTTTGCATTTAATACATTGCTAATACTTATTCGGTCCACTGTGCCATAAAATTTTTACGACGTCGTTAAAATGATTTACGACTTTAGGCGCTCAACTTGTCAACTTGTTTAAGACGCCAGTGACGTGTATTTCAGCTAGGTTTATTAACACAGACAATTTTTTGAGATTGTCTGGCTAAATGAGCATTATTTACAGCAAATTATATTGCAAATATTAAGAGTTTTGTATGCAGGCTAATTTTAATCTCCTATATTGATTTGAATGAAAAACATTATTTCACAATTTTCGAATTTATAAAAGATATATGCACGCCCATGGAATCATAAAGTTGCACCGCTTTTTTTGTTCCCCAGGCGTATTTATCATTTTCAATTAAAATTAGAACGACTATACCTACTCCAAAAGCCTCGAAAAAGAAATTCATAACATCGTTATCAGTATTTTGGATATTCGAGCCCTAAGCACTCAAAAGGACTTACTATTACGACTTTCTTTCTCATTACGATTCTATTACGTATTTCTTTCTCATACGAAAACGATGAAGTGATATTGAAATATGTATTTATTTAAAACAAACTACAAAACATGAAATGATCATAAATCAACATATTCCAATTATCAAAACTCTAGTAATTCCACCTAACACAACATTATAGGATAGTATTAGTTTTTGTATATTTGGAATTTGAATTTTAAAAGTGCTTTAATCGCTTTGAAAGAAATTAAATTCCTCTATTAATACTTGAAGCCCTTTGAAACTTTCATAATTCCAGAGTAGGCTTACAGTTTATGTCCTCGATCACGTTGCTACTAAACAACGGTAAAATTGTAAATTTTTATTAAGCTAAAGTAAATAATTTAAAGACTTGAATTTTTTTTGTCTATTTAAAATATAAGTAGATTGTGTGTCATTTTGTAGATTGACAGTTGTAGAAAAATAATTCAGAATATTTTACAAGATGTTCACGAAATTTTCCAGGGAGCAAGCCATTTCTCGAATTTCTCTTGATTATTATAGCCTTCCATTTGGTTGTAATAATTACTCCCCAAAATATGATATGGAATCCACGTCGTCATACAGAGTAATGTTGATTCCATCAACCCTTACAGCTACAGTTACAGACGTTATTACTTCCTTTTATATTTGCCCTGAATTCAATGTTCCGCTAAAAAAAATAGGTTCAACAATCCTCCTTCTGCTCACAGCTGCCCATACTCCAATTTTTTGTAGATGTAGTATAGTTTCAGTATAAAAATGAGAGTTGCCTGCACTCCAAAGTCTCATATTCTGAGAGTTAACGTAACCCGAAAGGTGGAACCAAAAAATCAGTTAAAAAAACTTTTGCGAAGACTACATCGTTATTGTTAAAATGGTTAATAAACCATTAGCAGAACTGTAGCCTTAGAGGTTCGTCCGCTCCGTGAATTGCAGGAGCCCCAAATCATTTTTTAAAATTCGTTGACACGCTGTATAGAGCAGATTCAGTTGTTGGCTCAGATGACTAATTGGTGGTCCTTTTTTGGTCCCCTTCCCCCCCCCCCCCCCTTTCCCCCTTTTTTTTTCCCCCCCCCCCCCCCCCCCCCCCCCCCTCCCCCCCTTCCCCCTTTTCCGGTTTCTTTTTTTTTTTTTTTTCCCCCCCCCCCAAGTGGGGGGTAGAAAAGCCTTCCAAAAAAAAACCCCCCCCCCCCCCCCCCCCCCCCCCCCCCCCCCTCTTCTCCCTCCCCCCCCCCCACCCCCCCCCCCCCGGGGGGCCGGGCTTCCCCTCTTTAGTTGTGTGCTTTTTTTTTTTTTTTTTTTTTCTCCCCCCCCCCCCCCCCCCCCCCCCCCCCCCCCCCCGCGGCCGGGAGGCCCCCGCACGCCCCAACCCCCCCCTCCCCCCCACTATTATTTTTTTTTTTTTTTTTTTTTTTTTTTTTTTTTTTCCCCCCCCCCGGGGGGGGCCCGCGCCGGGGGGGGGGCGGCGCCCCCCCCCCCCCCCCCCCCCCCCCCCCCCCCCCCCCCCCCCCCCCCCCCCTTTTATATTTTTTTTTTTTATTTTCGGGCGTTCCCCCCCCGCGGGGGTTGGGTTGTTTCTTCTTTTTTAAAAAAAAAAAATTTTCCCCCCCACACATGTCCCCCCCCCTCCCCCCCCCCCCCCCCCCCGCCCCCCCCCCCCCCCCCCCCCCCCCCCCCCCCCCGGTCGTTCCCCCCCCCTTCGCGGGGGGTCCCCCCCCCCCCCCCGGCCCCCCGGGCCGCCCCCCCCGCCCCCCCCGCCCCCCCCCCCCCCCCCCCCCCCCCCCCCCCCCCCCCCCCCCCCCCTTTCCCCCCCCCCCCCCCCCCCCCCCCCCCCCCCCCCCTCCCCCCCCCCCCCCCCCCCCCCCCCCCCCCCCCCCCCCCCCCCCTTTCTGGTGGTTTGTGTGTGTTTTCTCCCCCTTCTCCCCCCCCCCCCCCCCCCCCCCCCCCCCCCCTTTTCCCCCCCCCCCCCCCTGCCCCGCCTCTCTGTCTTCTCTTTTTTTTTCCCCCCCCCCCCCCCCTCTTCTTTTTCCCCCCCCCCCCCCCCGCCCGGTTTTTCCCCCCCCCCCCCCCCCCCCCCGCCCCCCCCCCCCCCCCCCCCCCCCCCCCCCCCCCCCCCCCCCCCCCCCCCCCCCCCCCCCCCCCCCCCGCCGCCCCCCCCCCCCCCCCGCCCCCCCCCCCCCCCCCCCCCCCCCCCCCCCCCCC
Organism: Aromia moschata; assembly: GCA_029963805.1. NCBI lineage: Eukaryota > Metazoa > Arthropoda > Insecta > Coleoptera > Cerambycidae > Aromia > Aromia moschata. Next base: position 1,655,794 of record JAPWTK010000040.1, read on the forward strand.
CCCCCCCCCCCCCCCCCGTCACCCCCCCCCACCCCCCCCCCCCTCCTTTTTTCCCCCCCCCCCCCCCCCCCCCCCCCCCCCCCCCCCCGGGCCCCCCCCCGCCCCCCCCCCCCCCCCCCCCCCCCCCCCCCCCCGCGCCGGCCGCCCCCCCCCCCCCCCGCCCCCCCCCCGGGGGGGGTGTTTTCCCCTCCCGCCCGGGGGGGGCCCCCCTTTCCTCGCCCGCTTCCTGTTCCCCCCCCCCCCCCCCCCTCCCCGTTTGTTTTTTTTTTTTGTGTTTTTTTGTTTTTTTTTTTTTTTTTTTTTTTTTTTTTTTTGTTTTTTGATGAATTTTCCTATAAAGTTAATGACTTCTCCGAAAAAAGGCGCATTCACTTTCTATAAAACTTACACATATCATTGTTTATTTTAATTGTCACAGTACGTCAGTTTGACACAAGAAGCTTAGCATGGTTATTCTCTCGTTCATACCAGGTTGATGACGTTTTTTTTGGATGTCTCCATATAATAATGTACTGAAATATGGGGTTTTACCCTCTCCTTTTTTTTTTTTCCCCCCCCTTTCCCTTTTTTTCCCCCCCCCCCCCCCCTTGAACGTTCCGTTTGTCACCGAGAACAGCGTCACCGCGTCTCGCCAACGAAAACATCACGAATGACCGGCCAAGCGTGACATTCCCATCGGGTCTCTTATCTCTTCGCTGCGTGCAATATCATCTCCGCTCCGCTCTGAAATAATTTCCTTTCTAAATATCGGATATCTTGGCGATAGGATACGGCATTTCGAGAACGGGAGAGTGACCTTACTTCGGCTGTCACATTTATTTGGCGGAACCGTCGCGTCGGTTGAAAGTGATCCGAAACCAGTGGCAACTCGTCAGGGATCAAGGAAGGCCGGACTATGTCAGAGTTAAGGGAACGTCTGCTGTAATGACCGTTTCTATATGCTTTTATTTATTTTTTCTCACGAACTATGAAAATATAGTACAATCATTATCGCATCATCACATCAATTAACATTTCAACAATCTTCCATATTTTTTTTTAGTAAAAATATTGAATGGATTCGACAGATTCATGCGAAAAGTAAGCTGCTTGATGATTGACATGATTCCGATTGTTCTGCTCATCCAAAATCAAAACGGAATAAAACTGAATTTTAAATTGTGGAACGTTGGCAGACGTTTCAATTGGGATTGAAGCAAAATATTGAAAATGAAATTTTTGACACGGTTTTGGTAAAGGTAAATACCGATTTTTTTCCGACTTTTTTAGCTTGAGGACAATACTATGCGAGATATCACAATTATATTGTTATATAGTTAAGGCCATAACTGTAGATATTCTAAACATACCATCCAAATCTGAGCAGATTCGGTTTAGTAGTTTTTGAGATATAATGTCAACCAGTTTGAAAGTCTTTTTAAATTACACATATAAGAAAAATGTCTATTAGAATTGAAATAAACGTTTTTTTTCCTCCGATATATCTGGTTTGGGGTTTGTTTTGCAGAATCTCGTCTGTCAGTACTTTTGATGGTGTCTTAACCATCCATTTACTGTTTGTTTCCCCTGATATGTGGTTTCAGTAAGACTGGTGTTCTTTATTTTTCCACCGAGTCAGCCAGAGCCTCACTGAGGACTTTGGTATACCAAACATTGGTTCAGGACCAATGAGTGTCGTTGCAGAGCCCTTTCTCGCTAGTGTGTCTGTTTCCTCGTTGCCTTCGACCCCTTTATGTCCTGGTACCCATTTAAGCATTATCTTGTTATGGTTTGCCAGAGCTTGGAGGGTTTCTAGGCAATCACAGACTAGTTTTGATTTTATTTTGTTACATGCTAAAGCTTGTAGGGCGGCTTGACTATCAGAGTATATGAGGATTGTTTTTCCTGTATAACATCTTTCAATATTCTCCCTTAAGCATAGCTCAATTGTATGTATCTGCCTGAAATATTGTGGCATATTCCCCTAAAGGTACATACGTATATCTTCATAAGTTATTTAACAATAAACAAACACTAAGAATCCATCCATATGCTGGTCAAAATTATTTCTAAATACTGAAATAATTTTATAACAATCTGGCACCAGTGCACACTGAAACTTAAACACGTGTTTGATGACGTGCGTCGCTTTTTGTTTTATACGTTTTTCTGTTGTATCCTGCAATTAGACATAATTTTGTTGTAAATATTATCGATCCATATTGATTATCCTCCTTCGATCCTTTTATCTTTTCTTACTCTAATTTCAACGTGAATATAGAGGTAATTAACCTAATTTCACCTGTAAAGTAAGTTTATTTCTTTAAGGCGTTGTTTATTTTCATTATAGACATTAGCGATTTTAATTCTGTCAAGGTAAGTGGCCCGATATATCCAGATCATTTCCTGACTCGCTCTTATGTAGAACAGCTAGGCTAAATATTTGTGGAAAAGACTTTTCGGCTGTTAAATTACTTTATAAAAGATAATGTGATTAATATGTTTACCTTACGTAACTTGAACTTACGTTACATTATCTTCTGCGGCAGATGTTCAGGAACGAAAATAAAATACTGGCGCACAATGGCTTATTTGTTCGCGTATGTATGCTGACGATATCTTCATCAAACATTTCATTAAAATGTTAATCGCTTAACGCATATTGATTTATGATTTATTTGAACTCGTATGCACACTATTATTATTAACATTGTAAAATGCAATTATTTATTGCATTTTACAATCCTCATATTATTTTTAAAGAAACGTGTTGACTACAGAATTGTTTCGATTGTTTTCTTTTACTCGCTAAAAGTCAACGTTTTGCTTAAGCTTTAAGATAACTACGCTGTAAGTGAAAATGAAACAGTAAAGGGCCCCGCGTATTTCTTACGTGCCCCTCCATGAAATTGGCTGGATTTTTAATATTTTGCTCTCCATAACTAACCAAACCATCTAACTAAACCAAACCGTCTCCATAACTGATTAAAGTCTCTATAGAAGCGTTAAAATAAATAGTTTTTTTTGATACGGCCTTAAAATCTATTTTCTTCATGTTCAAAATGTATTCCATCATCATTGGAAAATTTGTCTAGGTACCTACAATTTCTGACTATTTGTCCGCCAAAGAGACTTAATAATTCCCAGTTTTATGGAATACCCTGTTAATAATACGAGTATTTCATCAGTAAATGTTAATAATAACAATTATTATTATAGTAACAACAGGGCATCACTCTCTTTCTTAATAATCCTAGTATAAAATCAGGTAGACATACGAGGTGTGTCTATTAAATAACCGAACTGCTGCCATAACACTTTTTATTCGTTACCAATTACAGTAGCAACTTTTTCGCCTTCACTGTACTCCCCTTGGCGATCTCTACACCGCTCCAAACGACATTTCCATTGTTAAAAGCAGTGTTGGAAGTCCGATTCTGTCAGCTGGTTCACAACCTCCGTCGCTTTTGCTTTAACCGCTTTCGCACTTTCGAATCTTGTCCCCTTCAGTGTCACCGTGTCTAACAAGCCTGGATCAGTGTCAATGTTGTTCAGAATATCAGCGCAAATGTTCATTCTTGATTCCTTTTGCTCGGGAGTGAGAAGTTTTGGCACCATTTTTTGCGCAAGCTTTGTGCACATTGAACGATTCATGCAAAATCTGGGGAACACATTCTTTGTCGATTCGTGTTATTTCAGTAAGCCCTCGGATGCTTAGACGACGATCTTCGCGGATTGATTTACCAATGTTTTCATTGTTTTCGTCCGTTTTTGATCCGGGGCGCGAATCGTCTTCGGTAGTTTCTCGTCCCTCTTTAAACCGTTTAAACCATTCAAAAATTTGTGTGCGGCATAAACATTCATTCCCGTATACTTCTTTTAACATTGCATAAGCTTCTGTAAAAGTTTTCCCCAGTTTAACAAGAAACTTGAGATTAATCTGCTCCATTCCTTACTCTATCTGACTCCTTACTCCATCTGGCCACTTAACATTCTTTCGACGTGTCACTGGTGCGTAGACTAATTCAAACGATTGCTACAGTCAAACTGAGCGGCCCGCTGATTTGTCCAGCGAGCTCAGGGTGGGGAAAGTATCACCAGACACAGTTCTGTTCAAACTTGTCGCGACACCCTCGCAGCGCGATGGTAGCAGCATCAGTTCCGTTATTTAACAGCCACACCTCGTATATCAGTTTGACAAATCTGATGTAGGTTGATTGTTACATGGGGAACAATGTAAATATCATAAAATATTTCATTTGAAATTTTCTTTCTTTTATTGATACTTTTATTCCGTCTTATTTGCCTAATAACATTTTGGGGATTGAATTATGTTCAAAACTTAAAAGGAGTATCCTGCTTTAGGAGGCCTAGAAAACCGTTTTTGTGGGAATTTTTTTAAGACAGAAAAAAAATAAGCAAGTCTAACGAACTCTTCAGATTATTTTATTGCATATTTGAACATAAAAAAAAAATTCGAGAGAAAAATATTCAAACGGAGCAGATTTGTATGCACATTTGTGCAACACCTTGTAATTGCAGTATCCAATCGGCGGGAAAGATGGCGCTCGTAATTTTCGTCTGACAAAAAAAAAACAAAGAACATTTTAATTTTCATGTATTTTTCTACTAGATGAACTAAGGAAAACCCCAAAAAATTGTGAAATTTAAAATCTTTCTCAGGTTTGAAAAAGAAAGTGCTTTTAAAACAAAAAAAATCATTTCAATTTGCTTAAAAAATTGTTTAAATTTTTTTTTCGTACAATATTTTTAGTTCAAATATAAGAGAATGCAAAACTGAAGCCAACGAGACTTGGTTTGTTTTGATTGAACGTCTAGTTTTCTTGCAATGTCGCCCGCCAGTTTAGAAAAATCATAAAAACAAAAACTCGAGAAAACGCTCTTTAAAGTTTACCGTTGAGAGGACCGGTCTTATTCCCTCACTACCTTCGATGCGTGTGCGGTTGCTTCTTATCTGTCGTCTCACTTCTGTTTGTTCTTTTTCATAACAGGCCGATGTCGGCTTTACACACACGGTATAGTTCGGAGTTATTCGACCGCGAGAAGGAGCGCGCGTTCCAACTGCCCGAGCGCCCGTATACCGGCTCGACACACCACTGCGTTTAGTGCTATATCTATAAAAATATTGTAAATTAGCCTCTATAACTTTGGATACATTAGGAATAGATTTAAGCAATTAAAAAAAATCGATTGATTGAGCCTCCTAAAGCGGGATTTAGTCTAGTCTCCCCCTTAAGTCTAGTTCATTTTGATGGAAATTGAATACTTATTGTACGTAACTACACATTTTATTTCAAATTTCAGACCGTCAACAATGATGACGGGGAAAATACATTTTAGAACCGTATCAGAAAAACTATAAATTTAAAACTCTGAGTTCATAGAGACCTGATCGGTTGGTCATGAAGAGCAAGATATCAAAAATTTAGCCAATTTTACCGAGGGGCACATTCACAGTGTGCTGTGAAACCCATTGATTGGCTGCAAATAGCACCGCGACCTATGACCTCGACCTGATTTTGTTGCCTTTTTTTTTTAATGAATAGCATAATACTAAAAGCAAAAAGAGTTAAGAGCTGTCGGTGGAGCATTTCAATGTCGAGAGAATATCGCATCTTATTCTTTTTTTGCGGAGTCAAGGGTCAACTCTTGTGTTAGGTCAAGTTTCCACGGGAAGAGAGTAAAAAATCGATTACTACGTGTTTCAGTTAGGAATGTCTCTAGTACAGCGTTCGTTGAATTTTAATTTGTATATCTTTCAGCGCTATACGTAACAGAAGTCGTCATGAATTTAAATTAAGTTATATGTATGTATAATGTTATACGCGTATGCATGTCTACGCGTCTTTATTTTATTATCTGTATTAAAAATTTCCCTCAGTATTCTGTCAATTTTTTTAATTAACGAGATGAATATCTGCAATATGTTGACCTAAAAATGTATCCGAGTATATACAGAGGTTCAAACAAGTCTGCGTACTGATACTTTGATAAAAAATAATGTTTATTTGAGTATAATACATTTCTATTGTATGTCTACTATACATGAATGTAATATATACGTTTTAAAATATTATGTTAGATATACAGAGAAAACAGCAAAAAGTTAATACATGCATAGTAGACATAAAATAGAAATATTATATTCAAATAAATTTTTCAAATAAAATTTTCGGCAAAGTGATTTTTTTTAGATGCTATTTTGTTGCAAGTTGGACAACTACAGATGTACGTAGACTTGTTTGAGCCATCTCGTAACATCTCTTTTGACTAAGTATAGACAAGTAGGATGCGTTCAGGCAAATAAGGCATTGTTCTACTCTTCTCTTCTAGTATTTTTGTCTTGCATCCATTTATATATAATAGCTTGGCCGTTCGCCACATTCCTCTGCAATATAAAAATAGTTGGAATCGCTTAGTCCTGGTACGATTAATAATATTGTGGCGTTTGTCAGCTCCTCTATAAGTCACAGGTAATAAAAAGAATAAGAAACGTCTCATCGTCAGTGCTACTTTTATCAACACGATATAAACAGTTGTTTTTTTTTATTCCAGTGATGCACAGTTTACTACTGGAATGTTTCCCTCTGTTGCTGTATTTATATTTTTTTATTTCCTTAAGGAGACCATACACGATAGGGTTTGTCGGAAGAATTCATCGATAAAAGTGTTGCCGAAAAATACCAGTCCATCTTTTATGAGAAGTGGTTGCCGATCGCACTGTGCCATAATATTTTTTTTTCTACATTATTAACGAAACATTTTTCTTTTATCTCCACCACGGTTTCGTCCATAAGCCAATAATTTCGATAAACCATATTATTATAATTGCAATTCCAATGTTTAACGTATTCGGGATGTCTTCGTTACAGATTTGTGTAAAGTGGCTGCCTTGTTCAGATTTTCTTCGAAAATCATTTCGTAATAAGTTACTCTAACCATATAATTAAAATCTAAATAAAAGCGTCTGTTTAAACGTAACGTGTATGACAGCAGAAGTTGTAGGTTTGCCGTATCGTGTATGGCCACCTTTATGTACAATACATTTAATTAGTAAATATTTTATGCATCTGTGAAATTAAGAATGCATGCATTTTAACATACCTGAGTGTAAAATATAAAGATCCAGAACAATTGTTGAGAGAAAAATTTTTAAATAAAAGAATAGTATATTATGGATGTTTTGTTTGGGCTGGAGAAGTCAAATACCAGAACTAGTCCAGTTGAGTACCACAACATATCCAAAAGTTGATCAGAATTAAGGCAATTAAACAATCATGAGTGTATGAAACTACTGCAGGAAGATATAGAAAGAACAGTGAAGGTTTTGTAGAAGCAATACAAAATGATGTTAATGAAAAGATGTAAAGCATATGTTGCATAATTATAGTAATATGTATGTAACAGATAAAATGGACCATTCTTTTTGTTAGTGCCTTTTTAATATAATTATATGAGTAAGAGTTAATAATTGCTTAGTAATCTTGTTTAATCGTCGAGACGTTTAATTATAAACAATAATGGAACACCTGTAAACATCCTGTGTGTTGTCGTTGTTTACATTGTCTGACGACTTACATAAAATGTATTCCTAAGTATATGTTGCCTTTCTCTACAGTTATGTAACCACGAGATATTTATAGATCGTTCTTTATTCCAAAGAAGGTGCGTTTCACATCTTTGCTCCATAATTTATTCTGAATACAGTTTTAATTTAATGTAGCGAATATTTTACATCAATTGTTTGGATATAAACTGGCTATACTGTCAGAATAATATTAAAAAAAAAACTTTATATAGATCGATGAACTTATTTCTTGATCCTAGATAAGGTCTTCACATTTCCTGAAAACTGTCCATATTGGTGTAACAGTTTATACAAAAATATGTTCTTTGGAGCTAGGTAAGGTATTATTTGGAAAATTCTCTGCAAATTTAGAGGAATTGATTCGAAATTTGAATTTTCTTAAAATTATTAAAAAAACCTTTGAATAAAATTGCACTCTCAGGACCTATGTGAACAAAATGAACCGTTTACTATACAGGTATGGAAAACGTTCACTTTGAGATAAAACCAGCTGAAATATTCGGTGTGGAAGGGAATAGGCAACGCCTTGTGTCTCCTGTGGCGAGTACAGTTAATGTTGCACAGTTTGAACTGACCGATGGAGTATTTAGGGGAGGAGAATAGAACCACTTTGTCGTTTAAATATTCTTTCCAATCTGTATATTCATAAACATGGTCTTTGATGTTATACGGCTTAGTATGTTCTAGACTAAGAAAAGTATGTTCTTAGAAAAAAAATCTCTCACTATTGAGACATTTGATTTATTCTCTCTTTATCGGATAGACTATAGCCAAAGTGTTATACCTACCAATTTTTTAAACTTATAATTAAATAGTTTCTGTTATATTTTCGCAACTGTTCAATGCTGGTCTGTGTTTATATATCCTTGCTCTATTACTCACGAATGCATGTTGATTACAGCTTCTAGTGAATTATTTATCTCTGCAGAACTCTGTTACCGTTCGATTCTCACATTTTGTAATTACGATGATTGATACGTGTTGAAAAAACACATAAATAGCCTTTCGAAACAAAATATATTAAAAAAAATGCCTGGAGTTAGGATGGAGCCATTTCTTAACAGGTTTGAACTCAGCTTAAGTCCACTTTTTCAAATAATTGCAAAAGGAGCTAGTTCACTTGTCCATAGTTGCTTTGTCATAACTCAGTAATATGCGTTTGGTTTTCGGTACAGTCATATTTTAACGTTTTGGCTTATACGTGTATTTTTATTTCTTTGCTTATACAACGAAAATTTTACATCTATTGACGATAACAATTCAAACGGTAAATAGTGTACTTGCTTTTACGTAATTACTTTTTAACTTGCCTATGGTGCATATTATTGTTAATTTTTTCGTCTCGTTTGTAGGCGATTGCAGTTTTCTTACCATTGGATTGGGTATTAATGACTTTTAATATTAAATAGGCCATATGATCTGTTAATCGTGTATCTTTTATTATAATATGCAGAGCTTTTTACTTGCTTAGACCTGCAGAATTTTTTTCGAATTGTGCTAGTCCATGATCTAAAATTTCAGATTAACTTTTTCAAATCGAACTTAAACCTCGGAGATTGAAGCTAGACGTAACAACCGATACTGATTGTTCCCTCATCGATCCAACAGAGGAAAATATACCGCCAGATATATTCGGAGCGAAAACACGCAAAGGACATTAAATTTAGAGCGAATGGCCGTACACTGACGTAAATAATAAATCGTTTCGCATTTATTTCGTTTTTATGACATATAGTCCAAAATCGTTTTCGCAGTGGGCCGATCTATGTATGACGACCTCATTTCGCATTACCACAAAATTACATTAACGTGATCCGGTGTAATGTCATTACATTTAAGTACAATAATGTATGTTACTTGTACAAGTAACAGAGCAAGCACAGAGTACAAGCCTAACACAGAATTGATATATACGAGGTGTGTAAATTAAGTAATGAGACTGACTGATTTTTTTTAATTTTCAGATCGTTAGATCGACTAGAATTACAATTCAGTATTGTCTTCTTCAAAATAATTTCCTTGGGAAGCCACACAGCGCCGGAGACGGTTATTCCATTCCATGCTTTTTTGAGTCTTGGAGAGCTTGAAGTGTTCCAATCCATGCTTTGGCGCTTGGTTTCTGGGTCGAACACAAACACCCAAGTCTCATCTCCAGTAATGACACGTTCCATAAAATAGGGATCAATTTCAATCGATTCTAAAATGTCAAGACACCTTTCTTTCCTGATGTCCTTGTGTTCCTGCGGAAGGTTTTTTAGTACCATTTTTGCGCAGATTTTTGCTCATCCCCGCTTCGTTAGTCAAAATCTGAACAGTGGTATGATTCAAATTTAACTCTTCGCCGATCATTCTTGTCCTTAACCGACGATCTGAACGCATAAGATCCCGTAGTATATCTACATTTTCATCGGTTCTTGAAGATTAAGGCCCTCCGCTGTGTGGTTCATCTTCAATTGACTCTTTTCTTTCTGAGAATGCCTGAACCACCGAAAAACCTGGACTCTTGAAAAAACACTGTCTTCGTAGGCGTGTTGAAGTTTTGCAAAAAAATCCATTGCGCTGTGTCCAAGTCCTGAAGCAAAACCTGATAGCACACCGTTGCTCAAAATTAATGTAATTCATTTTTAAAACGCACTACAAAAAAACGGTTTACGAAAACAGTCACAAAGAACAAAAAAATGACTAACAAGTTCAAACTTGTAGTGAAGGTTATTACATGTCAACCTACCGCCCTTCCAGGTTCCGTCTTCACAGTGTTGCTAGATCGGGCGCTACGTTGCCAGTCTCATTACTTAATTTACACACCTCGTATACATATGTATATATACACTGTTCATTTGATTTTGTCCTATTATTAAATGGATATAGAAGTATTATTTGTTGAGCTAAAATCAGTAAAAAAATCAACTTTACGCTGTTGTGTCAAAAATTGTACAAGCTGTCAAATGTCAAAGGTATTGACATAATCTATTTTTTTTCTTTTGGAGCACCTTGTATATTTTTAACTGCTTCAGTAGAAGTTTTTATCGTGATTACTTTTATTTTCCTACGACAAAGCGTTTCTGCGCATATGCTCCTCCCGTAAAGCCCCACCTGCGTCGCTCACATTCGTTCACATATCCAGACCACGCCACGAATCATTTGTTGCCACTTGGACAACGAATCATTTGATTTTATGTAGCCGTCAGATTTTCTTTTTAGCTGGGAATACTTGCTATCCCTAAGTCAACGTGGGCCACACCTGTATAGTAGTATCTACATAGATAGCCGAGCTTAATGCTTTTTACCCGTTGCTATCATCATTGGTTATTATCTGGCTTCGGCCTTTAGTGGTTTTAACCTTGAACGGCTGTCAAGTAAATATGAATATCTGTTCATCGGATGTAAACCTTATTTTTTATTAGTGACAATTTTTTAGTACAATTGGTTGAAACGATACGTGGTTAAAACAAATCGTTTATGTTCAAAAACCTTAATACAGTGCAATTTTTGTTTAAATAATAATTGTCTGACAAAAAAAGGCATACCTACTTTACTTCGCCGCGAATATTTGGTCTTTGTCTATCATAACAGTGAGAATGTCCCATGAACAGAAACTTTTCAGTCCCAGGACCAACTGCGCACGCGCCTCTTGGAAATTATGATTCCAAGAGGCGAGATGAAGCAATCCATTCATAAAATCCGTTCAAGGTTAAAACCACTAAAGGTCGAAGCCTGGTTATTACCAGTGTATGTATTGCTGTTAAGTGAAACCTTCTTATACCTGTAATACTTTTAACGACCATTTAAAAAAAAGTCGTCAAAGTTGGCCGGGCAAAAAATACGTATTTCTGTTCTTAATCTTAAGTTTATAACCTTATTGAATTGTCAAGGCTGTTACATTATGTGACAGCTATTATTTATTTTACAATCAATTGTGACAGCCAGTTGCCAAAAGTTTGACATCTCTCTCGTTCATAATGAGATTTGATGACTTTTTTGAATGGATCGTTATTATATTAATATATTTAGTAGTAATACAGTGTACTCTGCTCTTAATTATTGACTGTTATAAGTCATAAGATAACGTAATCGGCTGTAGCTTTTTACTGCAGTGCCCCGTTCGCAACTCAAAGCTGTTCTATGTTTTTCGTTTATACCGTACCCATGTATATAAGAGACTTAAATGAGCTTCCCTACAGGACCGGTTATATCTGGAGTATTATAATACAGTACGTATTATAAACAGCCTATAATAATTTAGGTTATGTCAATAACTTTGACATTTGACAGCTTGTAAAATGTTTTAACACTATGGCGTAAAACTTTACAAAAAACTGCAAGTTGTAAATTTATTTTTGCTGAATTTTCTAGCTCTAAAAAATAACGTTCCTACAATCATTTAAAACTGGGACAAAATTAAGCGAACACAATGTATATAGTAACACGGTCAAACATCATTACGCGCCCTGTTTTTATCTAAAATACGTCAAAAATTCGTATACGTCAAACGTTCGCATATCTTGTTACGATATTGCGTCAGTTGTTAAGTTCGTACATATGTTATTTTTTCTTAACATTTGGGCGACCCTGTACATAGACTGAATATTTTTTCCTTCTGCGTCTGCATGGAAGATGCTTCAAATTACGAATTTAATAATAGTCTTCGTGAACTTTTCATCTGCCGTTGCATAATGGTATTCTAAAAATTATCTACACCTTCACGTGAGCCTTATTATTTATTAGAAACGCGGATAACACAAACAAACACTTTCCGTAATAAAATAATTCCCGTGCCATTAAAATATGCGCAATTCCTTTATATTATCAAGAGATAACAATATAATGAGAAGAAAGTCTGATCCAGATTATAATATTTTAACATGTTGCAGGTCCGTACTTAAATCCATAAATAGGTACATAAAATAAAATTTTGAATATTCTACTCGAGTATAAACATTTTTAAATAATTTTATTGTAAAGTGTACAATTAAAAAAAGTAATGGGACAGGAAGGTTACTAAGAAATATATATTGTTTTTACTAAGAGAGCACAGGATATTAAACACAAATAATTTATAACAGAAAGCTTTAACTCTATATGTGTTATATACAAAGTACAATAATATTATTAAACATCTACAACAACATAAAAATATTTATTGAAAATATTAGTACCTAAAACAGGTCAAAAAAGTATTCGTACACTTAAGTGCTAATAATCAAAAATAACAGAAAACCTAAATTAGTAATGGGTATAGTATCCTTTTTGACGAATGACTTCTTGCAGCCTTTTGGGCATTGACTACTAACTTGTGAGTAAAATCAAAAGAAATATTTACCCACTCTTTTAATAAAACTTCTTTTAAGCGATTTCTGTAAAAATTTCATGTTTCCGATTTCTTCTTCCTAATTCAGCCCAGACATTCTCGATGGGGTTGAGGTCTGGAGATTGGGGTGGAGTTGATAGTACATGGGGGAACATTGTATAACAAATACTCTTTAACTATCCGGGCTGTATGTTTGGGATCGTTGTCATGTTGAAAATAAAATGTAACTGCGATTCCCCATTTATGAGCACATTGGACATTTTGTTTTAAAATATTCAAGTACATGAAACGATCCATTATGCCCCCTATAATATGCAGTTGACCTACCCAATTCTCAAGTGTACGAATACTTTTTTGACCTGTTTTAGGTACATGTTTTCAATAAATATTTTTATGTTGTTGTAGATGTTTAATAATTTTATTGTAACTTTGTATATAATACATACAGAGCTTTCTGTTATAAATTATTCGTGTTTAATATCCTGTGCTCTCTTAGTAAAAACAATATATATTTCTTAGTAACCTTCCTGTACGAATACTTTTTTGAGTAAGTGTATGTATTCGTGATATGTATTTATGGTATATTATACATTTGAACATGTATGTTTACGTTGTATATGAGGTAATGCGAGGATGTAAAACAATTTTGCTTCGAATACATTTTTTTATTTTTTGTGGCAAAATGGTTGGATAAAAATATGTTTCTTATTTGCATAGAAGCATTCAAAAAGGTAGTGGCAATTATATATTCAGTAAAAGTTACGGTACTTTGGATTCAAATCAGGACTTTGTTTAATCAGTTGATTTAAATCAATTCATTCAAATCAGCCCAACCCTGTGTTTTATTAACCTTTACATTTTATTTATTTATTATCATAGAAAAGACCGATCCAAGGTATTTTTCTAACTAACGCTTTGGAAGTCCCGCATGCAAAAACGAAGGTTTCATTTTTTTCATTCTCCTCTCATTTATTTTTTTAATTATTATGTTATGTCGATATGTTTTCCATATGAAAAATTCACAGACGACCCTGTATCCGGCAAGTGACACGCAAGATATCTGGCTTCATCCAGCTCGATAAAAAGATAACAATCTGACTATTTATACCGATAAGAAAGAGTATTTTTTTAATTGTTACGACTGTGAGGCGATAATAAGGTGGGTTTCTAGTTTGAAAGTTTGTGTGAATATTATATTTTTATTATGGCGTAAGAGAGGTATTTGCAAAGCTTTATATACATATAGTCGGACTTGTATGTTTTGCCAATTAAGTAAAAAATGAGAGTATGAGCATTATTGCTGATAGAATTACAGCTTGTGACATTCTGCGCCTAATATGTAAGTTCAAGTTGAAGGTAATATTGTGTGGAAAGATATCGCTAAAAAAGTAAAATTGCGATGTTTTCAAAAAAACGTGAATAACTTCGAAATTATTAAATTTTTTTTCAGTTGTTGGGCTCATATTAAATGGAAATCTTCAAGTTATTATGTGATTAACTGAGCCATTTTGTAAAAAAAATCCTAGACATGAAAAATTTGTTGAACCAAAAATATCACAATAAATTAAGATATAAAAATTCACTGTGTTTTGTTAATATAGACATCCAAAAAAAAAAAAAACGTCATCAACTCGTATATAATATCTTAATTAGTCAATACAAAGTCCACCGAATTCATTTTGAAACGTTTCACAATCAAAAACAGTAAAAACACACTTCTCAGTAAAGAAAATAAACAATCACTAAAAAAGGTCACTCAACAAGTGTGACCCGTTCAGCTGATTTTCGAACGATTTAACGTCTGTCTGCTGCCAATTGTCTCCAAACATACGAGTCACCGAAAAAGCTCGATTAAAAACGAGGGCTGGGATACTGTGTGCCCTCGGCATGCCAATTCAGACTACGGTGGCTCGGTGCTCGATCGATAGTCTGTCATATATATGTGATAAAAATCATTATTTGTGGTATAAAAGGAATAATAATTAGAATATGAATAGTTTGTCGTATACAATTAATTGATATTATTGTAACAGTAAGAAATATTTTTTACAGGCCATTACAGCCTCCTACTTAGGTCTAGTAACCACCCCCTAAAATATGGTGTGGGTCCCATGCGTCCTTACGGAAATACGAGCATGTCAAATTCCACCGACCGCCACTGATATACATACATATATCCATATTTACTAATATAAACGTTCTATATTTTATTGCACTTAGGTACATACTATAAGGAAGGAGAAAAGTATAATAAATAAAATTATTTAGAACTCTGTACATTGTGTAAGTGGGTACATAATAAATTAATCATTTCAACTGCTTAATCCAGGATTAAACTGAAAATAAATGTAGCTACTGAATTTTGTTACAATCTATACACATGTAAAATGTAATAACTATGGTTATAAAAAAAATTAATACCTTAAATAAAAACTAAACAAAATATATATTAACCATATTTATATCCACCTTCCATTGAGTTTAAAAAATCAGCTCCAAAAATCTCAATTCCGAATATTTTAGGCTCTTATTACCATTTAGAAAATACCCATCCTATATTTCCCAGTAATACATTATAAAATGAAAAATCTTTTGCATTGCTGAATATCGATATACGTTTATTATTATTACACCCAAATAGAAGGCTATAATAACAACAAAACTTCAAATGAAACTTGCAACAAAAAATTACTCACCACAAAATCTTGGTAAATATTTTCGAATTTTATTTTTCGACAATAGTCAAGTGAAGTAGGTACAAAAAACTTATTATAACTTAAATCTTTTTTAAAATATCAAAAACGAAATGCTGGTACGAAATAGGAATTAGAATTCTTATAACTGTAACAAATATCGAGAATTTGAAATATTAGCACGAATAAAAAGATTTTGTATTTACTTGTATTTACTTGGTAATTAAAATCTTGATTAAAAATTCGATTTTACTTGGTAATATCGAATTATTTTGCAAGCCATTTCCAAGATTTTCTGATGAGGCATATATTTTTTTGAGTTTTGTTTGATGCTTTCTTTTTCTACTATAACCTTCCACTAAGGTCTAAAATATGATGTGGACTCCATGTCTGCTTATGAAAATACAAGAATTTTTAGTTTCACCAACCATCACCGTTACCTACTTCCCCTTAATGCGTTTCTGTTAGGGTCTGTGAATTTCTCAACTCTATTTGTCACCTACTTCTAAATGTGTGCGAGGCGAGTGTCGTCAAATTTAGATTATTTTTTAAAATACGAAATATCTTTCTGTGCACAGTTATTTCCCCCATCTCGTTGTATTTAGACAATGCGCTAGTTTACCCTATCTGCATGCGGTAAGGAACGTTGAAAAAGCGCATAAAATGAGCACGAAATCCTCCTCGTAACATCCCATCGTCGTATCTTAGTTTTGCATAATATTTTTATAGATTTGCACTGTGTAATTCGAACTTCGCTATGAAGTTGTTCGAATCTCTTTTTGAAGCGGCGCTCTGTGGTGTTTTTGTGAGGTTTCTTATATCTACTATACGTTTAAGGGCTACTATACTTGTGTTGATAAATATGTGTTAATTCATATTTCAATTAGGTTCACAACAAGTAAGTGGTGCGAATTAATCTAAACCCGTATCTGGTGTTCTCGTTTATTCATTGCCTGACATGTCGAGACATTTAAAAGCATGATAAAGAATCCCAGAACGACTTACACGCGCCTTGCGTCACAGATAAATCCGTGAATGCGCAACGATCAAACCCCTTATTTATAGAGTTTCCCCGTTTCAGAATGAATAATCGACGCCCCCGATGAGCGACACCATGGAGGCAGACTCGCCGCCGGTCCCGCCCCAACCCTCCGACGAGGCCGCCGTCGCCGCCGAGGAGATCGAGGCGGACAGCACCATACACGCCTTCAACATGTCCAACGTCACCGTCATCGAGCGAGACCTGGAGGCGCTCTCCGACGCGAAGAAGGTCGCGGCGCACTGCGAAGGCAGCGACAGCGGCGTCGAGGTGCTCGAACACCTCGACGCCTGCGTCTACCAGCGCGCGCACAGCGCCAACAGTGGCAATTCGCAAGACTTCGACACGCTGACGGGCGCCAGGTCGTGCGATTCTTCCATCATCAGCTGCTGCTCCAACTACGAGGAGGCCTACAACTTACTGGTGAGGAAGAACTCCACGCTCCTGGAAGACTACAGGAGGAACGGTGACGTGACCAGCGAGAATGGAAGCGAGAGTTCCTCGATAAGCGGGTCGCAGCCGAGGACCAACAGAAGGACGACGCTGACCGGCTCCAAGAAGAAGGTATCGGTAACCGAGGCCAAGAGCAAATCCACCGCTGCCAAGGACAAGTCCAGGGCGAAGCCCCCCGTTACCCCCAGACCTTCTGCTGCGCCCGCGAGACTCAAATCTATCGACAGACTCCAAGGGAAGACAACGAACACGAAAACGACTAGCCTAAGGACCAAAACCACCCCCGCTAACCTAGACTTGACCGCTGCGAAAAAGGAGGCTAAAAGACCGAGTTCTGCAAGCACCCGTAACACCTCCGGCGCGCGAACCCCCTCCACGACCCCAACGGACGACGGAAGATGGCCCTCGATCAACAGCAAGCCGGCGCCGCTGATGTCCAGGTCGCTGAGGGGACAGATCGAATCGCCAAAGCAGCGGTTGACGCAGACAGAAGCGAAGAGCATCGAGAAGTACGCGACGCTGCCGAGGAGGCGGAAGGAGAAGTCGGCCGACAACATCAGGGAGCAGAAGAAGCCGACCAGCAGGGAGAACAGCACCCATAGGTTGGCTCAGGCGAGGAAGAACTCCAGGGAGAACACCCCTTCGAAGATGATGGTAGGAACGAAGTCGTTATTGTTGTTTTGTGGACTGAACTGGCGAAGTTGATTGATGAGTTGGGTCTGGACATCAATTTACTGAGCAAATTCCTTGGGGTACTATATAGTAGTCCAGGATCCCAAGAAAGTAAATAAAATGCGATTTGTCGTGAATTAAAGGTTGTTCACGTACTTTGTAACCAAAGAGGCAATGGTTACCAATGTTTTTTGGGGAAGTGACATCTGACACTTGCATTTCATTGTAGCTCAAACGGATCAACTGTTCCACTTAAGAAGAGGTGGTCAAGGGCGATGGGGCGACCCCCCAAGGGTCAAGTAAAACCAAAATACCGGGGAGCGGTTGCCGTTACCTGAGTGCTTTTTTTTGGCCTTTTTGTTTTATCTGAGGTTCCCCCCCCCAAAGGGTCAAGTAAACCAAAATACTCGGGGCTTTCAGTTGCCGTTGCCTCTACTGACCTGTTTGTTTTTGGCTTTTTTGTTTCATCTGCATTAAGCCCCCCCCCCAAATAACTACTGGCTACGCCCTTGGTCAAAACACCTGTTTGCGCTCTACTGATAGGCTTCTAATGGTTTTAGATTCCTGATTTTTTCCTGACATTTTGGCATTCCATCTTCTTATTGCTACTTGAATAATTTCCTTCGCAATGGTTCCTTTTTTGATATATAATAAACATTTGTCTTATAGGATAGATAAGATGATGAAAACAAATTTTCAAAATAACGAAATAACTATTTCATCTATTATGAGCACTTACGGCCAGAATAAATGACCCTTGGTTCTTTGGTACATGACCTTTAATTCCCGACACATCGCATTCTACTGCCTCATTGGCATAGTTTTTAAATTGACATAAAAATATCAAAAAATTAGTCTCAAATGAGTCATTAGGTCATCATTCTGGAGTCAGTGATTAGTAAACTTGCAATAAACTATAAAGACAATTAATACCAAATAAAAAAACGATGATTTTCATTGCATGATTGATTAGGGTGGCATATTGTTTCTCAGGCGAAAATAGTTCTGGGTACTAAAACTTGCGAAAATGCCGCGCCGTGCGAAACAGCGAAGTCTATGGGATTTTAAAAATATAAGTCGCAAATATTAGTCCAGAATTTTTTTGTTCCTCCTGAATAGTGGCCATTCGTTGGAGATACGCAAAAAAATAAAAATTTGTTTGTACTTAGAGTTTTGTTCAAAAGTAGAGGTAAAATAAATTTGAGTGGTTGAAGTCTGTAGGTGCCTCTAGGAGTTCTCTCGTTTATGGGAGTACCATATGTGCTTGTTTCTCAACGAGTAAGGGTTTCAAGTGAAAAAAGGAAAATGTTTTCGAATGAGAAAAAAACTCTAAATAAGAGTAATAAAAATACTATATTAAATTAGTCAATCGTATCTTAAAATTTAAATTTATTAAAAAAAGAGAATTATATTAGGGTGAAAATGTGAAAATTTAAAGAGAATTAAAAGTAATGTTATTTATATTAAAATGAGGTTAATAGATAAAAATTATTAATTTTCCGATAAAGTTTTATAGAAAAATTTATGAAATTAATAAAATTATTTGAAAATTTTCATTCTAATTTCACTTATAAAAAAATGTATAAAAATATTTTTGATTTATATTATAAAAATGAGATATAATTATTATAATAAACACTTATTAACAATAACCAAAATAAGATGTAACTTATTATGGAATCTTAAAAAATTAATTTTTGGGAAGAATTTCAAAGTTACACATTTATAATTGCGTAAGAAGTAAAGTACTGTACGAAGTCGAAACTAGTATGTTCCAGTCAAATTCTTATTCAATAAAATTAAGTAAAGGTAAATATAAGTGATTTTGTTAGTTTTAAATTTAAGCGAAGAATATTAAAGGAAAAGAAATGCCTTCCATATCCTAATTTGTACTGAAATATGTAACCGGCAGACATCTACAGACTCAAACTCAAATATAGGTTTTCACCTCTAGAAATGATTTAATATTAGAGTTAAGAATCCATACGTCTCTTTTCAATTTAGTTTAATTTGGTGTTTTTTCGCAATTTTTCGCTATAATTTTATAATTCACAAGAGGAAGAATGGATTTGCTTGACTATCAGATTTGAGATTTTCATAGTTTTTTGCGGGGTCGAACGTTTTCAGTGATTTTTAACATGTAAACCATAAGAAACTTCCGGCTGTTTGCGGCACGGGAAAAAGATTTCGATCGCGGCAGTTTTGGTTTCCGCACAAGTTTTTAGGTACCCAAAACTGATTTTCACCCGGCCCGCGAGAAAAAAGAAAAAATATAAGGTCCACCCTATTGATTATGTTCCAACAGCCAGGATTTTCAATTTTATTTTGTCTCTCCTAAGTGCACAATTTTAGCTCTATTTTGCGCGTGTCTAGATGACGGCGTCCCTGTACCTCCCCAGGGGCAAGCAGAGGACGAGGATCTACCACGAGGTGTGCGTCCAAACCGCCCTGACGATGTGCGACGTGGAGAACGCCCTGCTGGGGGTGACGATGCGCCCCAAGAGCCCCATGGACGTGGAGAAGTGCGACGCGGGCGTGCAGGCGGATATGAGGGCACGCGACATCGAGAAACTCCAGGAGCAGCTGAAGAAGGTGACCGACAAGTACCAGACGTTGTGCGACGAACATAAGCTGCAGACTGATAAACTTAAGGAGACTGAGGAAAGACTGAAGGAGGAACGTCTCGAAAAGGAGGGGTTAAAGGAGGAACTGCACAACAATTCTCAGAGGGTGTTGGCCATACTTGGAGGAGAGAATAGCATGGGTGAGGTTTTTTTTTTTTTATATAGAAAATATTTGATAGTTATAGAGGATATATAATAGTGGCTTTTTTGTTTCTTTATTTTAACTTGTTCTTTAGAAGCAATATTTTCAGATGCAAACACGTCGAGCGACAGCCTCATGGTACTGGAGACGCGCTTCCAAAACGTCGGGCAGGTGGTCATACAGCAGGAGGAGGAAATTTCGAAGCTGAACATCATCTGCAGGTCGCTGCAGATAGACCTGGAGAAAAGCCTGGCGGCGCAGAAGACGCTGCTCCAGCAACAGCAGGATTTGGAGGCGGAGAGCATAGAGCTGCAGGAGTTCATGCAGGCTGAGAAAACGACACTTCACGAGGCGCTGAAGGAGTCGGAGGCCGAGCTGCAGAAACACCAGGCGATGATTGCGCAGAAGGACAAGGAGCTTAGCGAGAAGCAGGAAGAGTGCAAGCATCTGGTAAGTCTTACAAATAAAACGGTTACGTGGATTTTTTTATCAGATATTTGAGTTGCTTTGTAAAAGAATGGAATGTTTATAGCATGTGAATAAAGCGTTATAAGACTTTAAATGCCTGTGTATTTGCTTTTCAAACAAAAAAGCATAAAAATATACCCTAATCTATTTAGTGAATAAATAAAGATATTTAAATTGTAGAAATACTTGGAGGGGTAAATAGCAAAATGAATTTAAACAGTGATTTGGCACTCTAACAAATAATTAAACACATCGTTAATTTTATCATGGCAAAATAAAAAATTACATTTCCTGAAACAACACTCAATTATAATAGTACTCTTGAAATTATAAATACATATTATTCATTAAATATTAAAAGTGATTCAAAAACACACTACGAATTATGCCAAAATAATTTTTCTTACATTGTTAATGGACTTATTTCATATATATGATTAAGCGATGACCAGTATGTATGCAACAAACATTTTTTGGCAATTGAATTGAAGCAGCTAAAATAAATTTGAAGGCTAAACATGCGGAATGTTTAAAAGTTCCTTGACTCCTAACATATCTCGGTTGATGTTTTTGTAATGCGTACACACACATGAACTCAAGGTAAAATTGCAAAATTAAATGTGGAACATTACTCATTCGTAATAAAGTGTCATTGTTGAAACGCAATGTTTTTTGTTAAATATAATCGAGGTAATTCGATGATCTGGAATGTTCGACAGCTAAAGCCTTGGAAATAATTTTAAATTTCCTTTCTACAGATGTTTTTTATCCGTTCTAAGCCACTGATAAACATATTTTAAATTCAATAGGAATTTTTGTTTAGTTATCTATTACAAATAGTAATTGTGCAGATATTTGGTTCTAAATTTAGCTCTTAATTTAAATTGAATGACACACAACGCCTTGCAATAATTTAATTCATGCTTTCTGTTGAAGCGTAAAAAAATGGGCATTCCTTAAATTGTTGAGTATTCGCTTTATTTTTTGTTCTTCTAATAGGTCAGGTTAAGTGAGCAGAGGAGACAAGAAAATCTGGCACTGCAAGCTAGACTGGGAGTTCTGGAGTCTAAGAGCAGGGAACTCCTAGTTCACCAAGGAAGTTCAGTGTCTGGAGCTGCTGTGGCTCTATCAGCATTGATAGGAAGGCTTGATGGTCTCGTTGATGAATTAGTCGTAGCGTACAGTATATCAGACCAAGAGTTAGAGGTAATTATGCGGAAATTAAAAAAAAAAACGGATAAGAATGAAAAGGAAAGAAAAAAAGACAGTCATATAATAAATAGAAATAATTCTTTAGATGCACTAGTAACAAAAATTAAAGGATATTAAAAAAATTCCAAATTTTTGGGTGATTTTCAACAAGGGATAACTTGGAGAAAAATGGTCATACAGAAAAAAAAAAAAAAGGGAAATTGTAGCCTCAAGGGTCTAGTTTTCAGATCTGGACTTAAAATTGTTTTAGCGGGAGTGGTTCTCACATAATCATCCGAAAACCAACAAAAAAAAAATTTTTTCAGATTTTTGCTCCTCTTTAAAATGGTCTGTGGACTTCAAAAAATTTTTTTTTTTCATCATGCGACCATAAAGCTCTTTTAGACAGTTTAATCAACTTTAATTTGACCTCTTGACGAGCTCCGTACGATGATTTGCCGCGGAGTTATCGTCGATCAAAGCAAAAAAGTCCTTTTCAACTTTGACAATCAATTACTCGGGAACTAATGATTGTACAAAAAATGGAGGTAGGGTTTTTGGAAACTGCAAAACATTCTATATAAGACACAATAGGGGCGATTGATAAAAAAAATTAAAAAAAAATTCTTTTTCGATTTTTCTGGTATTTTTGAGCAAAAAAATATAGATTGTCGCCAAAAAAAATCATATTGAAGTTGAAAAAAGTGCATGAAAATCGAAAAATTGCTTGTCACGGTGATTTTTGGCTGAAACGATAAATTTAAACCTTTGGGGCACTAAGAAAAAAAAATCGCAGCGCTTTGCAGCTTTGAGGGTTTTTTGGGGACACTTTGAGGTTAAAAAATTACCGACGATATCCTTCGTTCATCCACTATATCCAAAGTTATACCAAATATCCTTAAATTCGCAAATTTTTAACTTTTTTTCAGCCAACATTATCGCTTCAAAAAAAATATTTTTATCAATCGCCCCCGATTGTGTCTTATAGAGAATGTTTTGCAATTTCCAAAACCCTACTTCCATTTTCTGTACAATCATTAGTTTCTGAGTAATTGATTGTCAAAGTAGAAAAAGACTTTTTTACTTTGATCGACGATAACTCCGCGGCAAATCATCGTACGGAGCTCTTTAAGAGGTCAAATTAAAGCAGATTAAATCGTCTAAAAGAGCTTTATGGTCGCATGATGAAAAAATTTTTTTTTTAAAAGTCCACAGACCATTTTAGACAAGCAAAAAAATTGGAAAAAATGTTTTTGTTGGTTTTCGGATGATTACGTGAAAACCGCTCCCGCTAAAAAAGAATCCAGATCTGAAAACTACACACTTGAGGCTACAATTTCTTTTTTTTTTATTATCTGTACGACCATTTTTCTCCGAGTTATCCCTTGTTGAAAATCACCCAAAAATTTGGATTTTTTTTTAATATCCTTTAATTTTTGTTACTAGTGTAGAATAGAGAAGTCCTATCCTACAAATCTGTTTGAAAATTAATAAGGTAAAAAAAGTAAGCAGTAAACAAATGAGTTCATAAAAAAATATTGGATTTAGAAACAATGTTCTCTTTGTTTTCAAATTGAAAATTTCCAGGCAGTAAATTGATTTATTAAAAGGAATCAAAGCCAGTTCGCGAGATGTCTGCAACGATGCGCCAATAAAGCTTAAATAGGAAAGAAAATCATGCAATAATTCTCAATTGGGTAATCTGCACAAAATTGAATCGACCTCCAGCATATGCATAATAAATATCGCATCCGTCTTTGCAAATAATGTCCATAATAAACAGACAATGAGCATTTTTTTGTTTCATGTTTATTGTCCGGGCATTTATTATTTGTTATGCTGACCTTCACATTAAATTGATTTTTCCAGCCATTGATTTTGTTCAATGTCCAATGTTTTTATCATTATTATGCGAGTTTTCAAATGAAAGCAATTCTAAAAAATGACCATCACATGAAATAATTGCACATGATGTAAAACTAGCTTCGACGATAGAGAATTTTATAAACTTCCTATTTATTCTTGATTATTTTCAAAATGTTACTCATAAATTCGAAATATAAAACATGTCATTAAAATTATGAATATTAATGATTTGGAGACCTTCAGGTGTGTCTATAAACCTTTAAGGAAACAGAAAGTACGTATATTTCAAAACCTTTGATATATTTTTCCAAAAATGGGGTTACACACATAAAGACACATCAAAGTTGGCTATGAACGAGACAGATAGAAATAGCAGTCATGTCGAAACTTTTTGGTTATGTCAAACTTGTGCCAAGTGACTGTCACAATTGTAAAATAAATAATGGCTGTCATATAATACAACAGTTTTGACAATTAAATAAGGTTATAAATTTAAGATAGAATAGAAATACACTCGACATCCACATATCCGAACTCCAAATTTCCGAACTCACGATATTTCCGAACTTGTACTTCCACACAACCGAACTTGTCGCTGTCGAATGTCAAATATCGCTGTCGAATCAACCAGAAAAACCCTTTGCGCATGCGATAGGTTCGGTTATCCCCTGAGGTGAAGAAAGTTCGGAAATGTGGAATTTTGCGGAACGAAAAAGTTCGGATATGTGGATGTCGAGTGTATGCCTTTTTTTACTAGGCCAACTTTATACGTTACGTAATTCCATCCAAAAAAATACGTTTTTTTTGGATGGCTCGACACATTCCTACTTTTTAACTTCATTACCAACTTAAAGTATTTAATTTTGCAATTACAGTTTACTCAGAATTTTTATCATACCAAATTAAAATTGACTTCTTTTTGTTTCGTTTGGATCGATCTTATACTTGTTTTTGTTTTGTTCAGGACGTTATTTTTCATAACGAAGCCTACAACAACAGCAGCAGCAGTCCAGAGTCGACGCCCGAGAAATCGAAACAAATGTTCGTGGACAAATCGCCGTCGCCGCAAAAGGGTTCTTCTTTTGTTTCTGCCGTCATTAATGCCATAAGAAACGCTGCTGCACAGTCTCCATTCGCCGTCAGGGACATCAGCAAGGACAACTTGTGCACCGACAGGTCCAGGTAACTGATTTTTCGATTTCTTTATTTTGAGATGTCAATTATCGATACATTTTTTAATTTGGATTTTCACGTAACCTTTAATTTTAGAAGTATAATGCTACAATATTTTTATGGTTATGAAGTAAATATGACATAGAAGCAAGCAAAAAATGAACTGTTAGAAAGAATATTAATTGTTGGTGCTTTGATGTTTTGGCGCCTAGCTTGAATGACCTTTTGGTTGAAAAGTTGACGATACTTCATCTATTATTTGTCAAGTGGCTCAAAGATATCAACAGGAAACATTTTTCATTATAAATCTAGATCGAAAATATACAGTTTTCTTATAGAACACTTTCTACATTTATGAATACTATGAACCTCAGAAAAAGATCAAATTTCCTAAATTGTTTTCTAAACATTAACAGTGTGTATACATGGCGACCTCTAGTTCAAAATATATTTGAAGTATTGCCAAAGTCGGATCATGTGCAATCGAATATAACTGGAAAATGAACTGCATCTCTTGTTTTTCTCTTTTAGCTGCAAAACTTGTTTAATGCCTCTTTTCCCGAGTTTTAACATTTTAATAATGTATTTTGTGATGTTAAATGTTAATTTCTTTAAAGAAAGAAGTGTTGTCATTGTACAAGAATAAACGAGCAGTTATATTGTTCCTTATAGCTCCAACGAGATGTTGGATTCCGAGACAGAGCCGTGCCTCATGATGGAGCACGTCCTAGAGGATGTAATTATACCAGATGGCCACTCCCAAAACCTCATCTCCTCGGGGCACGGCAGCATGATCAGCTCCCGCCTGACGCACAGCGAGAGCCTGAAGGACCTCTCCCAGGCGATCCTGAACCGCCAGAAGTCCGAGCAGACCAGCATGAGCTTTGCCGGCAGCCTCACCACCTCCTTCACCAGCGACCTGACCTCTCTGAGCGACCTCTTCCCCTCCATTTCCCTCGTGGACCAGGTGATCGACGTAGACAACCTCGTCACCAGGTTGCTGAAGGTCATCCGGATCATCCAAATAGAGAACGACGACTGTATGAACGAACTGCAGGAGCAGAGGGACAGCCTGTCGGATCAGATTGACAAGCAGAAGGAGTCGAACAAGAGCGTTGTCAAGCAGCTGAAGGATTGGGAGGTGTTGGGTGTGAGACTGAAGGCAGAGGTCAAGGAGCTCATGGCGCAGTTCGGCAGGAAAAATGTGGAGATAGATAACGTGAAGACGGAATTGAACAAGCAGAGGGAGGAGGTGGAGGTAAGAGAGGAAGTTTTTATACACGTATCAAAAAGAATCGTCAAACAAAATTGCTTTATTCGATTCAAATTGAAGGAATGTAGAGTAGTATGTAACGCAGATTTTATAACTTAACGTATAGATTTTATAATTTTTCAATTTTGGTGTTTTACAGAAACTGAATCAGGACGTTTGCGAATTGTCGACCGCCCTGGCCAAGGCGGAATTAGAAACGAAAATCAAAGAGGAGGAGGTGACAGAAGAAATCAAGAAGTGGGAGAAAACGGGAGAAATGCCAACGCCCGAGATCTTAGGAAGACTCGTCGTGTCTCAAAACGAGGTAAAATTTGCAAAAAAAGATGTTGGTTCAACCTGAAAAAATTATTGGGTTTTTCAGATTCCACTCCTGAAAGAAAAATTAGTAGAAAAGGAAAGGCACCTGAAGGAACTTACGCAGGAGTTTTTGGCCAGCAGGCAGGTCCTGTCCGAGAGCTTGAAAGAAGCAGTGAACGAGTCGAAGAAACAGTATACCTCCATAGATACAGCGCTAGAGGTAGGCAGAAAAAAATAGCAGAATTGTTTATTGGTTGTGACAGTGACAACTAGAGCGTGGCATGAAGTACACATGGCATTTGTGATGTCAGAACCATGAGCGACAAGAGATGTACTTCCTAAATATAGACATCCAAAAAAAAACGTCATCAACTCTGGCTATGAACGAGAGAGATGGAAATAGCGGTCATGTCTAAGCTTTTCGGTTATGTCTCAAACTTTTGACAGGTGACTCTCACAATTTGTAAAACAAACAATGGCTGTCATATGATGTGACAGTTCTGACAAATAAATAAGATTATAAATTCGATTAAGAATTTCTTGGCCAAATTTGATGAGGTTTTTTTTGGATGTCTAATTGTTATTCATCTAAATAAGTTTCTTCAGATAACTTCTTACATCACTTTAACACAACGTGAATTATATCCTTAACCTGGTATGTACCTGTCGTTAAAAATGGGTATTTACACAAGAAATTACGTAATCAGGTGACGGCTTGGCACGCAACTAATGAAATGCACTCCTATGTTTCTCTTTTTTTGCAGCGATGCAACGGTTTTTGGGGTCGCTGATTACGAATCTGACTTCAGATTTTGAAAATTGAAAATGGCGGAAATGAAACTAAAATACGCATCATAAATGCAATACACGAAAGTAACTAGGAGACTTTCACACGTTTGTGATATTTAATTATGAAATTACATGATACTATTCAATGTATTGTATATAGCAGAGGTTGTACAGTAGCACCAACTGACACGGGACTACTACACTCAAATTATATTGAAGCAACCTCCATCACATGCTATGCGAGTTGCTTATATGTCGGGTCGCCGTGAGCCAACTTTACTTTTAAATAACAGTTTATTTTTTGGTGGCGTGTTTTTACAATAGGATAAGAAAAAAAAAAGAGGTTTTTTTTTTAAATTAAATAATAATTTAAGAAGATTTTTATTTCTATTAAAATAAGGTAGATTAAAAATTTTAAACTTTAAAAAAGGATGAAGTAGATAAATTAATATATTAAACAAATATAGACGTTTAATTCTTCTCTGAAAAAACAAGAAAGGAAAAAAGAACTTAAATCAGATAAGTACCGTCGCCCCTAATTTGGACCAAAGGTCTCTCCTCGAAAGCCCCTTTTTAACCTCCTTATTACACAAAGGAGACTAAAAGATTTTTTTGCCTTATATTCTCACTTTTCTTCCATTCCACCTAAAAAAAAAATTTGATATTAAAAGGGAGGTACAACGTATTGTCTACCTAAAAATTCTTTTTCTGAAACCTACTTTCCTAATATGGAGTTCACCATCAACTTATCTTATATTACAATTTTAGAAGAGAATTTTAAAAAATCTATGAACCCTCAATTCTGGAAGGAGCTTGTATTCAACGTTTTTTAATGTGCGGGAAGGATTTTTTCCAACCTCTTTCTAATATAGTAATTGAGTGTACTTATACTTCTTTAGTTTTTTATTTAAGGGAATTTTCATAACATTACTGTAAGTGTTTTAAATTAGTCATTATTATTGTAGAACCTCCCTTAAGAGGGACCATATGGGTAAGGAGATATTGAAATAAAATCTATTTAAACTCTACTTTGAGAACCTTAAGCTGTGTTATTGGAAAACATATACAATACTTTTTATAAATTGTTATAGATCTCCTTAGATTATTTTTTTTGAAGGAAAGATGTTCTAATTCTTAGTTAGCCTAAAATGTTGTTTTATGTGGAGATTTTAATATTATTGTATATGAAATACATAAAAGTTTTATCTTTTGTATATTTTATTGTGTTTTAACTTTACAGTGTAATGTAATAGAAAGCAGTAATGTTATTTTTATTAATTTTGACCAACAAGGATTGCTTATTTGATAATAACTTATCTGATCATAAAGTATTTACTTAGAATAAATGTTGTAAACAATAACACTGTACCTTTTTTGAAAAGAGTTTTATGAAACCCATCTTTTTAACTTTTTGTAGAGAGAACTGGAAACTTGTATATAAAAGATGTAAATGATGCTTTTAAATATTTCTATGATATTTTTCTTCACTTTTATAAACTTTACTTTCCACTACGAAGGCATTACAAAACAAACTCTAACAAACAGTCAATGAGGTAGTAACATCTATAGCATTAAAAAAAACAAAATTATTAATTCCGATAATATATCTCGGGCAGCTTGGGATTTTTAATTAATTAAACAAAATTGTTATAATAATATGGAGTACCGAGGAAGACCAAATCTTTTAACGATTTCTTTATACATATCCGTAGATATATTCTCAATTCCAATCAACAATAAACGTTTAGTTATATAAATAAGAAAATATTCTTATTTCAGGCCTTTTAACTCGGACGAAATGTTAATTTACTAACAAAAAGGTTAAAAAACAAAAAGGAGGAGGATTACCGATGTTTTTTATAAAAAAGTTCAAGTATCTTGAGCCCTGAATATTGTAAACCTGTGAAACAGGAACGTTTCCTGATATGTTAAAAATGGGAAAGGTGTTCCCCCCTTTAGGCTTTTTCTTTGTTTTTAAAATTTGGATTTTCTACTTGCTTTCTTAATTAATTTAATTACTGTAAACTCCATGATTTTGCAAGTCACTTTAACTTTTTTCGACCAAATTTTAAAATTTGGAAAGAATTTGGATTTTTTGTGATCTCAGAGGGATCGACTTTTTCTATATTTTAATTCAAACTATTTGTACGTGGCTACTATGGATTATATTTTTAGAAAATTCGTAAATAAATTATAACAGTCATACGTTGAGAGAACGTTCTTTTCTCTATTCCTAGGTTGTCGGCCCATTTATTTTTATTGTATACAAAAATTGACTTTTTTTTACATATTTATATCCTTTTTTCTAATAGATTCATTGCCTTATGAACATTTTGAATAGTTTATCTTTGGTTTTAACTTTTCTTTATTTTTTCACACCATAAAAAAAGGTGAAGTATAAAATTAGTGAACTATAGATTATTTTAGTTTATCTTATAATCTGATAATACCATTATCTAGTTATCATCTTTATTACCTTTTCAGAAATATACGAAAGTTCTTAGAACAGATCAACTTATCTGTTTATATTACGCCAGGTGGAATAAGACTACGACGGTGTTGGGAAACTTTTTTTTTTTTTAGTCAAACTATTTTAAGTGTATAGCTAATATTCCAAGCACTGTTAAGAATATTTTTAAGAAATATCAGCTCCTCCTTACCTAGTTTATATATCTTTGAAATTTGTACATATGTTTACAAGATAAAAAATTTATTATAAACAATGAAACAGGTATCAAAGCTGCCTTCCCTTTTATATTCTTCTCTTTTTTGGACAAATTACTGTCTCCATAAATAAAATGTTAAAAAAAGATTTATTCAAGACCAAATAGGAATTACTGGATGAATGTTTTTACTGAAATGTTTTTTGTAAATCTTGTTTAAGATTTGCTATTCCTTACGTACTTGTACACTTCAAGGAAAATAATATTATTATTATTATTATTATATAACACAAATTTCTTTGAATATCTATCCATCTTGTTGCTTCAGTATTTACCACTATTATTACCATGTTTTATTGTGTAATTAAAAAGGCACGAGGTGCTTTTAAGTTTTTTTTTTATACTTGACAGTAAATAAAGTTTCTTTTAAAGTTCATAAAATGGAAAAAGCAAATTCATGACATCCACCCATTTTTTTTTATTAGGTCTTGCACAGTATCCAAACGGTGGTCCAGCAGTGCCCGCCCCTAGCCAAGCTGCAGCGCGACCTCGAGGAGGTGAGCTTCCAGAGCGCCTCGGCTATGCCCCTCGCCCCGCCCCCGACTGTAACGCCAATGCCGCCCTGCTGCAGGCGGTGGCCAACTTAGAGATGACCCACGCCATCAACACCACTGCCTGAACCCCTTGTCCCCCCCCCCATCCCTTAGAATTGTTGCTCCCTAAGGTTTGTGAAGATGTAATTCTACGAATTAAAATTTTTACAGGGTGAGCGCGAAAAATTCTATCGTCAAAATGTGATTCTCGAGTACACAGTAGATTATGTACTAAGCTTTGTACAGAAATTGTCGAGGCTTACGGAAAATAATTAAAATTTACTATAAAAGTATTATAATCAATTTTTTTTATTAAAAAAAAATCGTGTACTATATCATGAAATATGATGTATGTGACCTATGAAGTTTACGGAAAATATAGAAAATCAAGTTATTAATGTAAGAATATTTCTTTTTATAAAAGCCTGTTGTGATCGATTTTAAAATGTCCGGCTTTTTATTTAAATGTTCGTTTAAGGTAAATAAAAAATATCAGCTCAGTTTTGAGGTACTCACTGCCAAAAAGTATTTAACATTCAAACGGTGAAACCAAAAAATTTAGAACCAGAAAGGTTTTTTAAAGATTCTTGGTTATTCGAGAAAAACCCTTGAAAAACTGAGAAAAAAACCTATTTTTTAAGATTTCCTTCAAATCTTTCGTACCTGATAAAATTTAAACACATTGACATTGCTGAGGAATAATGTGGGAATTGTAATATTTTACAGAATTATATCAGAAATATTTTGGTCTACATATTTGCACAATTGGCACAAAAAACACTTAAAATGTACATTTTTAATAATAGAGGCTTAAACTTGAAATTGAAAAATAAATCAGCAAACTCAAAAAAAAAAAAAAGAATCAGCGAATATCATATTTTTGTTTGTCTTCATATTTGCAAGTCCATACTTGAGCTTCAAAAAATAAACTGTAAGAATAAAGAGGATAATTTTAGCACAATAAAAAATTCTTGTTAATATTTAGCCACCCTGTAGTTCAAGTTAAGAAAATTAGACTTCTTAGCATAGAATATAACAACTATGTATTTGCCATTGGTTTAATTTTTTTACTGTAAATATTTTTTTGTATATTTTAGATTAAAATAGTTTTCACCCTAGACGTAGGCTTTGACTTCCTAAAAAAAGGCTGATTAATGCCATTTAACCATGTTATACGTCCAAAACGAAATCACTGTCACAAAAGGTTATGACCTTGACCCGGCGTAATCGTAAAAAAAATGTAATTGTTTCGTCTTGCTTCTTATTTACTCGCATTTATATCCGCAGATTACGATCAAACTTAACGAATGTAATATTGTTTTTTTATCGTTTGTACTTTTAATTGGTGCTTTTGACAAAAATACATATTTTTTAGAATGTATTATAATGCCATTATTGTAAATACAATTATTTATTAGTCACGTGTGTTCTTATTTCACCAAATATCCTTTCCAAAGAATGTTTTTACAGAGTGTTAATTAGTTGCCTATATATTATTGCAACTAAAGAAGTTTGACAAAAAGCTTGCTATTTATATTTAAATTTTAAAGTTGTTGCCACTTTTTCCCACACGGAAGCTTAATTTGAAAATTAAAGAGAACTTTTTCAAACTTGTTTCTTGCTTCTCCACTGTGGCGCTTGTGATAGAGCTGTAATTCCCAGGCGATGAAGAAATGGATGGGATCATATAATTTTGACAATCATGTTGACATCATCAAAGGATGATAAAACCCAAAGTAAAACCTATACATATATCAACCAAATGGAGGCCCCTAAAAAAATGTAGGGGTTGCAAATTAATACTTTCTCATTTTTGACATCACAGCTATGAACACCGAGTGACGTACTTCCTAAGGGCACTGGCACAGAGGTTTTTGCCGAGTCGATATCTCTATTACCGTTATTTTTTATTATTTATTTTTCTTACGCACACCGGTAAATAAAAAATAATGCAATATAAATAATCTGTTATATAAAATTTTTATAAAACGGTTTTTTGGTTTGAGCTGAATTTTGTATTATAACATCGTTTTTTTACAAAACATCATGTGCACAATATTTAAGTTTGGAACAGGTCTCACAAGCCTTTCCCTTTCAGCTTTGTCTGACAAAGATCGGCTACACAATAGCTCTGCCATTGAACTCCACATTCATTTTTATTTGCAATGAAAATACGCATCAACTAACAAGTGATACTCTCTACGCCGCGGCGGAACATCTGACTGAAATATGTGGCGTTTTTCAATAGCGCAAACAGCGCCAACAGTTTAGGTTAGTTAAACTAGCTATAACTGCAATATCTGCACTTTGAATTCAAACCTGTTGAATCTTAACGATATATTTACGTAACAAAATTGTTTGGTTACGCGCAGGCGTGTCTGTATAAGATGTAGTTGTTTTCCAAGGAGCAAACTTTCGATACAACAGTGTCCCGTCTGTTGATTTCTAAGCGGGTGGAATAGTACAGTCAATGGTGTTGCATGTTAAGATTTAATTGATGATTTTTTGAGGTTATACAAACCTGCAATCCTTAGCACTAGCTGCCACTCTATCTACCCTATTTTAAAATAAAATATCGCACAACTCGTTACTTAAACATTTATTATAAAATAATGCGACACAAAAGTACATGATGTATACGAAAATAAAAATGAAATCCAGAACTTACTCCTACCTCTTACCGCGTAACAATAAATTAATTGGACAAGTACAGCCGATGGTAGTCGTTCGCCCCGAACGCACAGTTGCACTCGGACACTTCCTCTGCCTTGTCTCGTATCTCGTCTTGAGGCAGTCGTAGCAGAAGACGTGGAAGCACTTCGACAGCACCGCGTCCTTCCTCTTTACCTTGCACGAAGGGCATGTCAACGTTTCCTTGTACTCGCGTATCTCCTCCATCATGACCTCGTCGAGCGTCGTACCTGCCAGCTCCATCTTCTTCATCCGCTCCGCCTTCCGTTTCAGCTGGGCTATCTCCTCTTGGAGTCTCTTTGTCTTGTACGCCTCCGCCTCTAGCGAGCTCGTCTTCTCCGCCACCACCTGCTGGGCCTCCTTCATCTGAGAATGGTACTTCTCTGTGCACAAACAAACCGTGTTACAATTTTGATCTGTTATGTGTTTTACAAAATAGGTCTTTTTTAAAAATTCTCTAATACACCCCAAGAGATACCAGCTATAGGAAACTACAGATCGGTTTCGCCCTTTCTGGGGCTCATCAGGACTATACCCAAATAAAACTTACCCAAATGAAGTTTGAGATCAGCAGCGGACTGCGCAGACTCAATGGCCTTCCTCTTGTGCATCTCCATCGCCTGCTGTCTGAGCGCGAGCTCTTTCTCGACCGTGGCTAAGGTGTTCTGCAGGATCCTCTCCTTCTCCTCCAGCTTCCTGACTACCAAGTTTGCCGCGTCCACTTGGGTCGTCAATGTGCTGACCTGCTCCTTGAGTACATCCTTCTCTTCCCTCGCCAGCTTGTGCAGTTGATTGGACTTTATCCTTTCCGACATCAGCTTGAAGTTGGCGTCGTCCTTCTCCCTCAGCTGCTGGATGAGTCTCGAGTTTTGTTCCTGAGCCAAGAAAACTGTATCAGTTAGAGCTAACAAATTGTGATGCCATCTTGTGATGAGTAGACAAACCCTTTACCTGCATATCCTCGAACGCCTGTCCAGTGACCTCCATCTCGTTGAGTAGGGCTTCCTCTTCGTGAGACCCCACGAAAGGCCGCATCTGATGCAGAACGTTGTGGCCGCCCCAGTTCCCGTCTGTGGGTTTTTGATTGGCCACCTGCTTCTGCAGCTCGTACTTTTGCTCCTCAAGTTGCTTGATTTTCTTCAAGGCCTCGTCTTCGGCTAGCTTCCTCTTGTCGTCCCTCTTGTTGTCCTGAAAAATTAACTTGAGTTGGTTGAGATTGGAATACTACAAAAAGGCAACGTTAAACACTGACCTGCATCTTCTTTATGGTTTGCCTGAGCTCGTCCAGGTCGGTTCTGAGTTTCTTTTCGGCGGCCATTAGTTGGACCTTGTCGCGTTGTTCTTTGCTCACCCCTTTGTACATGTCCAGCAGCAGTTTCATTTCTTTCTGTTCGTTTAGGGCCTTCCTGTAATAAAAAAATGGCAGTAAAAAAACTGACGTTTACTAATGTTTTCCTAATTATAATGCAAGACAATGGGCACTTAACATGAAGTATAATATCAGACTGTTACACTCACTTTAACTGGTTTTTTTAGATCTCTGACCAGTTCGCTTTCAGCTATCTTCGCCTCTTTTGCCTTCTGGGCTTCTCTGTGGTCCTTTTCCGTTTTAACTGTGGCCTCTTTCTTGACAACGTTCTTTTCTTGCTTTACACCACCTTCTTTTTTAGCTGATGGCGAAGATCCCGATCCTGAAGCTTGTTCTTTCCCTTCTGCGTCTTCGTTTTGCTAGATGCAAACACAAAATTATTGAATATTCCTCAGTTAAAGATCAGATTGTTTTATCAATCTTTAGCAACAATGAATAAGAGCAGAAGGTGCATTATAATTTTTAGCGCAATGGTAGAGCCTTTTTTGGCAAATATACTGATTAAACTAGTAATTTAAAAGGTTGAACATGAAAAGGTAACAACATGAAAGACTTATTTAGGTAAGTAATGGACATTTTTTAAATCAACTGAACATTTGAAATAAAGTTTGTTACACTATATGCTTTTGGAATAATTTAGAATGCATTACTGCTTTTATACTGACTTCGACATCTTCCTCTTCCTTTTTCACGACACTCGCTGCCTGTTCCTCCTTCACTTGAGCCCCCCCTTCGCTATTTGAACTGTCCTCCTCTTTGATCTCCTCCTTTTTTATGTTCTCCTTGGAATCCTGGATGCTGCCCTGAGCCTGGCTAAGTTTCGCCTGCAGCTCCTCTATCTCTTTGCGTAATTTTGGAATTTCCGTATTGGCCTCCTTGTATTTCCTCTTGTACCTACAAAATATCCTTTCTTTAAACAAACAAAAAAAAAAACACACGCACAAGCAATCTCAAAGAAATTTTAGATTTGTTGGAAACCTTTCCCTCAAAGCGTTTGATCCAAAGACGACGTGGCAAGATCACCACATCTGAACCGCTTTGGCTTTTTATTTTTTTACCTGTGCACTTCTCCCTTCAATTGCTGGGTGTTGTTCTGCAGGGAAGTGATGAGATGCCTCATCTCCCTATTTATGGGTCCTGTCTGCTCGTTTGCTGCCAAATTCTGCTCGAACTCTATCCTCAACATCTCATATTCTTTCCTTAGCTGGGCGAGGAAATCCTCCAGTTGCATCACCTCTTGCCTTAGTTTCTTCTGGGCTATCAGCTCCTCTCCCTGAACAACACAGAGTATTAAAAAATCAGTTACAAAGAGCAGATCTAAAGTATTTTAAGTTTTGACAAATAATTTGAAACATTTATCAAATTGAGTTAGTTCAAATTATTTTAGATTGAATTTTTGTAATAGTATTTTAGAATTCGTAATAGAATTTTAGAATAGTAATAGTATGTCTTTTATGATACAGATTGTTTTATCCTATCAGAACATGATTTTGGATTTCCGTCTAGAGAAAAATAATATTACCTCCATCATCTCTATGTTGCGTAAATGTGCATTTTTGCTGGTTTGAAGTTGTTGCCTTGCTTCGTCGAGTTGCGTCTTTAGTTGCATGGACTCGTTGTACAAGACGGAAAACTGTGACTGTAGACATTTATACTCGGTCGTCTCTACTATGACACTTTCTGGTAGTTGACGGATCTATAATGTAAAGAGTTGCACTTTACTTTTCTGCTGATTGGCGAAATTATACCAATTTCTTTAAATACACACTAAATAAGTTTTTATCTCTTTCCGCGTTTTGGTTTTTCTGATCAGGGACTCTTAGGGACTAGTCCCTAATAGATAACAAAAATAATATCAACTACCAGTGAGTATTTTTCATACAAGTTCCTTCAAATTTTGATTCTGTATTTTGTTTTACTATATTTTCTTGATGATCTTCCTGTCCTGTAATTTGATTTCTGTCTGGGAAGCTGTATGCAAATAAATAAATATAAATGTTTTCCTTGTACGCAATGATTACAATTTTCTGAGAAATATTTTATCTCTAGATGAATATGGAGCCAAGAGTTTCGTTCACACATAATTGCTATGAAATATTTTTTGAAACATGATGTAGCTAACACAGTGGCGTACCGGGGGGGGGCTTAAAACGGCTTAAAACATATCTCCGGAATACGACTAGTAGAAATCGCCTCAATGGTCTAGCATTAATGAATATTCATCCAGAGGTACCATTAACATGTGACGAAGTTTTAAATGAACTTTCAAAAAAAAGAGAAGAATAAAAATTAATTTTTAAATTTTTATTTCTTATACACGGTTCTTTTATACTATTTCTTATACCGTCATTTAGGAAATATAAAATTTTTATCTTTTGTATTTGTAACTTTGCCCCCCCCCCCCCAAGATGAATTTCTGGGTACGCCACTGAGCTAACAAATAAGAATTGTGAGGGTTAGAATTAAATAATGTTTAAAAATATGATTTATTTAATTAGTTTATATACTTACAATAAATAATAAAAGACCAAAATTGTATTAACTCGATATACATGTGCAGAATAGTGAGAATATTGGATACATCATTATCATCCAATACCCTTATCACATTTTATTGTGATGCAAGAGATTTTTTAATAAAAAAAAGTATTATTGAAATAGAAATTTCTAAAACATATACTTATAAAATAAAAATCTAAAATAACAAAAACTAAGAAATTGTTTAACAGTAAGATCCACCATCCATAGTACTGTCGATCTTTACAACTTGCTTAATACGCAGAACCATATTTCTTGACATGCAGTAATTCTGTTCTCATCCCCTTGTTGTTGTCCAATGCCCTATTTTTCGGGTATTTATCATTCCTGCATAAATGAGCATTTATCAGTTTGATGGGTATTTTTGGCGAAACATTCTTTACTAGTCTAGATGCTAAAAAATGCAATAAAAAGTGATAAAAGATTATAATTATACAAATGGTTCAGTTCTAATATATTTTGTTGAAATAACACAACATAAAGTGTGACCGCAAAAATAGCTGTTTTTCAGCCCGTTTTCTGGACCTTGCTAGAGAATCGTAGAAAAATGGGAAAAATATTTGGCAGGTACCAAATTACTCATCATGAAAAATCAAGATGAGCATGTTTTTTAGTTTTTTTAAAAAACTTTTGAAAACCCTATTTGGGGATTGAAAATACCCAATACTAAAAACAATATTCATTACATTTTTTTATTGAATGAATTAAAAAATTAATGTGATAATTGATGAAAACTTGTGGTTTAAAATTCACCCTTTAGAGGGTAAAATCATCCCCTTAGTATAAAAAAATTGAAAATTTCTAAAAAACCTTAAAGAAACATTTAGGCTTTTGAATCGTAAGAAATTTATTTTGACGGATATTTATGAAAAAACAATCCATCCCCAAGGGTGGAGCCAATTTTTTTCTCAATTTCTTACGATTCAAGACCTAAATATTTTTTTTCAGGTTTTTTTTTAAATGTTCATTTTTTATACAAAGGGGATGATTTCACCCCTTAAGGGTAAATTTTTGACCATCACGTTTTCATCAATCAAATAAACACATCACATTAATTTTTTTAACATTCATTCAATAAAAAAATGTAATGAATATTATTTTTAGTTAATTGATACTATTTAAATGTTTCACTTTTTGGGTATTTTCAACCCCTAAACAGGGGCAATTTTCGAAATTTTTTTAAAAAACTAAAATACATGCTCATCTTGATTTTTTCATGACGAGTAATTTGGTACCTGCCAAATATTTTTAGCATTTCTCTAAGATTCTCTAGTGAGGTCCAGAAAACGGGCTAAATTTGCAGTCACTCTTTTCTCTACAATCATTTACCATTTCCTGGAGAATATATTGGTATGGTGGTCCTGCTGCTGTAGACCATCTAGTGTATGTCACTTCCTCGTGCAGTTTATTTTCAAGATCTACTTCCAATGTAAATGTACCGTAATACTGCTCTATGTCCGTGGTTGAAAAGGAAATGTTGCCTTCTTCGACATACAATCCTTCAACATTCATTATATCTTGTTCAGCATCAAGCAATGAACTAGGCATCCAAGAATGAGCAACTGAGGAAATTGGTGAAGGTGGTGTTGCTGCTGTAAACCATTTAGTATTAGTCACTTCTTCGTGAGTTTGATTTTCAAGATCAGTATATGCATCATAATACTTCTGAATGTCCGCTTGAAAAGGAAACATTTCGTTGTTCAACATCATATTCTTCAACATTCATTATGTCTTGTTCAGCATCTAACAATGAACACATCAGACAATGAGCAACTGAAGAAATTGGTGAAGGTGATCTTGATGCCCTAGACCACTCAGTATGGATCACTTCTTTGTGAGTTTGATTTTCAAGATCTACTTTCACAGTACATGTACCATAATACTTCTGAATGTCGGTGGTTGGAAAGGAAATATTTCCTTGTCCGACATCCAATTCTTCAACATTCATTGTGTCTTGTTCAGCATCCAACAATGAACACATCTGACAATGAACAACTGAAGAAATTGGTGAAGGTGGCCTTGCTGTCCCAGACCACTCAGTATGGGTCACTTCTTCCTGAGGTTTTTTTTCCAGATCTATTTTCATAATAAAAGTACCATAGTACTGCTGTAAGTCATCGATTGAAAAGGAAACTTTCGTTTCTTCAACACTCATCGTGGCTTTTTCAGCATCCATTATTACACTATAAAAATATAGAAAACCATGTAACACAAAAATATAACAAAACAAACATTAAAAAACTTTGTACGTTGTCACAAAGTTGTAGTTCATTAAAAGTTACTGAAGAATCAACTGATGTATGGAATATCTGAAATATATTATCATTTTAACACAAAAAAATTAAACCAGGCAAAAAAATCACTAATGAATAAAATTAGTATATCTCAAGATAATCCGACAATATCATAAAAACTATTGACTGAACATAATGAAACTAAATCAAATTATAAAATTCTAATGTTACACATTTGAAAGTTTTTTTACATATTTGAAAGGTTTTTACTTGAACTTTTACTCTACTTTTTTATTTGAACACTATCTTAGTGATTAGAAATGAACTATGTACTTTTTTACATAATTTATATGATAGGCATTTGAAAAATATTTATACTCTGGAGAGCACACAAAAATTTTAAAGAAGAATTAAAATGTTAATAAATCCTTACAGGTTGTATAAGAATCTGCAACCTTGTGAGACTACTAGAAACAAAATAAAATAAATGAAGTACTTACCATTTCTGGACCTCACAAGAGACTGACAATCTGACAACATATTTTTGCATTTAATGAACCTCAAAAGAAAATTAAAAAAGGAAAACATCCTCTTACCAGGTAGATTATTAATATCAAATTAAATAAGTTTAAAAATTCTAAATAACAAAAAAGGTTATCATACTTACCTTACCTGAGTTTACTCACTAATAATTATGTATTTGTATTCATTCTTGGAAAGATGAAAAATATTGTGGCACATCTTACCCCTAATAAAAATCCCCAATTACCTGAATGGTAATGAAGGGAATGATAAAAACTAAGAGATTTATTACCTGCTTGTTACATACATGTGATCTGTTAATATTAAATTATTTTGGCAGATATAAAATTTCTGAAAATCAATTTCACCTAATTTTTAAATACTTAGTTACCATTTTATCATTTGCTAGACACTACAACTTAGATTATGAAAAACATTCCATGCATTGCCACTATTTTGTAAACGATTTTTCATGCTTAGAAAAATGAATTTAAGGACAACAGAATGTGGCTATCTATTATAGCTTTTTGATCCAGATTACAAAATTCAAAAATAAATCCACTAATTACGACTTTTTTTTTTAAATGATTATGCCTTTTTATTTTTTATTTTCATGGGAATATCAAGTTTTGGCATCATAACTAGAGCACCTCACTCTAATCATAACTACCAAGACTCATACATTGCATTCTGGAACCTCATTGTCAGATAGAAATCATAATCTATAAATAAAAATTAAGAATACGAATTTGGTTTCTCAACTCTCGGTTTTTAGGTTTTATCACATCATGATTTATAAGATTACAAATTAGTTGCCGCTTTTCATTATAAACACTATTCTTATTGCTCTACTAAAAGTAGTTTCTAAAACTGGGACTGAAACCGGAGCTTCCCGTGTATAAATCAAAAACTTGACACGTTTTTCACAACACCGAAATTGTCACACTGTTGTCAATGCCTTTCGCCAACTATAATGGCATCATCATGAGATGGACAAAATTGGCGGTCAAACAAAAGAAAGTACATGTTTGATATCTTTTAAAAGTTACTAATACAGTAAATTCAAATGATAATGAATAACAAAAAAAGTATATGGCCTGCCTCTTTTTTTTTTTTTTTGCTACAGACACCACTTTTTTAATTGTGTAAAATTTTTCCCTGAAAACTTAATGCTACGCAAATAATTCTATCTATAAGGTACTTGTAGACGATGTTAATATTATAGTTGAGGCTTAGTAAGGTCAAATTAAAAGGCAAAATAATCAGTTTTGTATTGCTATTGATCCCATTAAATGTCTGAATTAATTATTAAAAATAAAATTACAGGGTACATGCTCACATTGCAAAAATATTGCTTACTATTATTAATCCATACCTATTTTGTTAGTTTGAATACTTGAATTTTAAAGTATGAATATACGAGGTGTGTAAATTAGGTAATGAGACTGATTTTTTTTTTAGTTTTTTAATCGAATATAATTACAATTCAATATTTTAATAATACTGGTACTTAGTAATACTTCTTTGGGAAGCCACGCAACACTGGAGACGGTTCTTCCATTCCTCATAGCAGTCCTGGAACTCTACTGGAATAACCTTCATCTGGTCGGTTACAGCCGCTTGAATGTTTTCTATGGTCTCAAAATGACGTCTCTTGAGGTTATTTTTCAATCTCAGGAAAAGGAAAAAAGTCACAAGAACTCAAGTCAGGCGAATAAGGAGGCTGAGGAGCCACAGGAATGTTTTTACTGGCTAAAACTCGTTTACTGAAATGGCTGTGTGACAAGGCGCACTGTCGGGATGTAACATCTAGTTGTTCTTGACGTTTGGTCTCACACGCATGACCCTCTTTCAAAGTTTTTCAAGAACCTCTCTGTAAAAGTGTTGATTTAGTGGTTGGTCTGGAGGCACAAATTCTTTGTGGACAATGACCCTGGCTATAAAAAAGCAAATCAGCATGCATTTGATCTTCGACTTGCTCATTCTTGCTTTTTGGGTCTTGGAGAGCTTGAAGTGTGCCATACCATGCTTTGGCGCTTGGTGTCCGGGTCGTACTCAAACACCCAAGTCTTATCACCAGTAATGACACAATCCATAAAATAGGGATCATTTTCAATCGATTCTAAAAAGTCAAGACACCTTTTTCTCCTAATGTCCTTTTGTTCCTGCAAAAGTTTTTTTGAACCATTTTTGCGCAGATTTTTGTCATCCTCAATTTGTTAGTCAAAATTTGTTGAACAGTGGTGTGATTCAAATTTAACTCTTCCCCGATCATTCTTGTCAACCGACAATCAGAACGAACAATATCTCGTATTCTATTGACATTTTCATCGATTCTTGAAGATGAAGGCCTTTTGCTGCGTGGTTCATCTTCAATAGACTCTCTTCCTTCTGAGAATGCCTTAAACCACCGAAAAACCTGGGTTCTTGAAAAAACACTGTCTCCGTAGGCATGTTCAAGTTTTGCAAAAGTATCCGTTGCACTGTGTCCAAGTCTAAAGCAAAACCTGATAGCACACCATTGCTCATAATTAAAATCAAAACATCACTCATTTTTAAAACGCACTAGAAAAAACCGGTTCACGAAAAGAGTCACAAAGAATAAACAAAAAACTCAAACAAGTTCAAAATTGGACTGAAGGCGCATTACATCAGTTTTGTTAGATCGGACGCTACGTTGCCAGTCTCATTACTTAATTTACATACCTTGCATAACAGCACAAGTGTCTGACACTTGTTTTTAAATGGTTTGTTTCTTAGTCTAACGAAAATGTAAGATAGTAGATTTGAAAATTATGAATGAGAATAACATCAACACAAATTTTAAAAATAATTTGTTAAAAGGTATGACTTTTTTGAACGTGTTTTTTTTTATAAACCAAAATCTTTATGACACTAAAGATGAATCTATTCAACACCAATCAAGCTAACAATATTGGCGTAATCAAATTAGTCTCCTCCTCCATCTCCTGATGGGGCCAATTGAGTTGATGGCAAGTGAGCTGAAAGTAGTTTACTCAAATTGCTTATGTGAAATATCAAAAATTAAAACTGTTTTCAAACTGGTAAAAAGCAAATCTGATCTGGTGTACTTAAACTTAAATATATAGATTGTTTCATATTCTTGTAACCGGAGTAGTAAATTAATATATTATAATATGGGAGAAGCTTTAGTCTAACGACATGAAAATATTGATGCGTAAACACGGTAGGGGTGGAGGAAGGAGTGCAAACGCACTTTGCAATTGCTTTTGAGACAGTGTATATAGGTACCTACTTTTAATAGATTTAACCAATAATAACTTATAGGCACTTACGTCCATCTTCAGCTTCTCGACTTCCTTAAGGGTCTCCCTGTGCGTCTGGTGCAACTTGTCCAACTCCTGCAGCCTATTGTTGGCCAACTCCTTCCACTCCTCAATCTCCTTCATGAGGTCTTCCAGCTTCGCCTGCGACACGCTAGTCTGCGGCGCCGGCTTCTGCTCTTTCCCCTTGTTGTCGGGATCGCCGTGAAGCTGGTGGTAGGTCTTCAGCTTCTCCACCGCCTCGGCAAGATGGGTCTCCAACTTATCGTTCCTGTTCCTGACCTTCTCCAGTTCATACTGCAGATCGTCGATCTGGTTTTTTAATTCGGCGATTTCCGTTTCCTTTGCTGTGACGGAATCCTGCAATTCGGCGACTTTCAGGCTGTTGGTGTGGTACTTCTCGTGCAGGGAGGTGTGGAGAGCCTGCAGGTTGCGGTTTTCTGCCTGGAGTTGGACATTTGTCTGTCGGATTACCTCGTCCACAGACGGGGCATCTTTAAAAAAAAAAATTATACAATTGTATACTTTCTAAAAAAAAAAAGGAATATTGCTATTAGGTTATTTCAATAATTCAATAAGTTATCTTCAGTTAAATGGATGTTTAACTGAAGTTATAGAGTTAACTAGACAATAAATTTGTGGTTATTTATTTAATCCATCAAAATTACCCTAAATCCAAACATAATAAGTACAACTGAATAGGTCTTTTAAATACCTTTCAAACCTTTTATTGGTCACAGTGGCCCTGGGATCTAGGAAGATTATGTCACCACTAGTGGAAAAGCTTACATCTGTTTATTTTCACTCTCCAAATTTCTTTAGTCCAAGTAAGTATAACAATGCAAAAGATACAAAGGAGGAGGAGATTTTTGACT
The DNA here is from genome assembly GCA_029963805.1 of Aromia moschata. Classification (NCBI taxonomy): domain Eukaryota; kingdom Metazoa; phylum Arthropoda; class Insecta; order Coleoptera; family Cerambycidae; genus Aromia; species Aromia moschata. The sequence goes on from JAPWTK010000040.1 coordinate 1,700,160, forward strand.
AGCACTGTTATATTTTATCAGTATAACTTATTAATTAGAGAATTGTATTTCTACATATGCATATGTTAAAAAATATACACTCAATACCAAAAGATACCCAAGTAGTGGTAATAACTTAAAACTCCCGTTATCAAGACTAATTTTAATAAGATATAAAAATATAATAAAGTTAGAATTTAAATAGCTATAAATTTACAAAGCTAATTGTGCTAACAGAGCACTTAAATGATCATTATTTCAGTGAATTATACTCCTTATGGAATTGTTTACTCACGTCCTTCTAATTCTCCCTTGAGAGCCAGAGTGATCTTCTCATTCCTCTGCATCAACCTATCGAACGCTTGAATCACCTTAGCAACGGCTCTCCTCGATACCTGAACGCGATTAGCCAGTTTATCATTAAGTTCGTCTTTGTCCCATGTCGACAACTGCATTAAAAATGATGTTGTCGCCTCGTTTTCATCTAAAAATTTACACTTGTAACAACCGGACTAACAAAAACATTTTTTTTACTTTTATTTTCAGATTCATCTGCCGTCTCCGCATCAAACCTCTGCAGTGATATACGGATGTCCTCGTTAAGTTGATTCCAGTAACGATTGACAACGTTAAGCATAGCATCATCCTGTGTTTGACGTTTCTCCAACTGTTCTATCCTCTGCCTCAGCTCTTGTTCTGTTCTGCATCTCTGCTCGATTCTCTGTAACAAGTCATGGGTTAAAAATAACGTAGGTTTTTCGAAGTTCTGCGTCTCATGTACCTGGGCCAACTTTTTGTTTTGGAATTGCAGCACCTTGATATCCATCTCCTCCAAGGTCGAGACTGGCCCGATGAGATGTGGCTCGAAATGAATTTTTTTAATGGGAGGTTGCCCTCCGCTGGAGCCCTCCTCTACATGTCTTTTTGACATATTTGAGGTTATGTTTTACAAATCCTATACGTAAAAGAAATACACGGGAGGGTATTAATAATAAGTATTGTATGAACAGCGAAAAATACAAACAATTACGAGATATGACTTACTTTATTATTAAATGTAATATTGAGTTAAAACATAGGCGGGTCAATAACCAGACAAAACTCGACAAGCGACGAACGAAAATCAAAGGAGTTTGAGATTATTTTGTGAGTCTGCTATGTAGGTATTGCATTTAACTGTTATACTCACTTCTATAGGTGTTATGAGATGTTTTTTTCTTTCAAATACATGAATTTTTTATTTCCATTATCCACATCCGCGGGACACAGCAACATCGAATCAGTGTAATCTGCGCATAGCAAATTGCGCATGATTTCTGTTTCTGTTTTCTGTGTGGTGGTTTTTCATATTTTTTTCCCTTACTTTTTTATCATTTCTGGTGTGTGTTTCATATGATGGTTTCTCGTTTTCTTTCGCGTTATACCTTTATAGTGTATTGTATTATAAATATATTAAGTAGACTGTCGACAAATTGTGCTACGTATAACCTTTTGTGTACATGTACTTAGTATTTCGCGTGTATTTTAACTTGGATGGATAATCATGATTTTGTAGAACAAATTTTATTTTTTGACGTGAATGAGTTTTATTGTGCTTTGTGTTAGTTTTTATTACACATTTTTAATTTGGGAGCTACAGTGAAGTGTATTTTGTTTTATAAGTCGACGCAAAAGTATGCATAGCGACAACGAAGAAAATGTGCATTTTTTTGTGGTATAAAAATTTCGTTTCCCCTTTCTTTCCTTTCGGTACTATAAAGCCGGTTCCACACTCACGCCGTGAAACCCCGCGAAAAGACAAGAATGCGAATGTGCGTGAATTTGAGACCTGTTCGCTGGCTTTCCCAATAGGCTGGTGTCGGTATTTTGGGTCCGTGACAAAGGGTCACGTATCGTGAACGCGATAGTTATCAGTGTTATCAGTTATCATCCACATTCACAGCGTGCATCGCCCGTCAGTTAGGTATTTCAGGTTTAGCGGTGTACAGGAAGTGGTGAGGAAAGTTGCGTCGTTTGGGTGTAATAGCGGGTTTACACGTGCAATGATATGCTGGCGCCAGTAATGACGCCAGTTTAACTTGCATGCCAGTGAAGGTTTACACGTTAATTAAATTTTATCTCGTCTCGCTGAAAGCAAGGAGTTAAAGTGACTGTATAAAGAGCTCCTTTTTAATGTTTATCAACTAAAAATGTACAACTGAAACCGTTGATATTTACTTTTCTTGCGATGTTTTCATATGCATCTTCTCTTAAATTCCTATCTTTATATGAACTGGAATGTACATCCCACAAGCAAGGGCATTGTTCATAATATTCTAAGAACTGAATATTTTTTTCTGAACTCCACTTTTTGCTCATTGTAAAGAAATATAATTACTAAAATAGACACAAAACTGTCTACTAAATTGATACCACACCGTGTAGATTCCAAGAACGCAATATTTACTGGCGTGCGTGAACTGGTTTACATTTGCAAAAATTATTTGTAGTGGCTCATGAAAAGTTAGAACGCTCTAATTTTTTTCGTGCGTGCACTGACAAAAAATGCACGACAGTAAAGGTTTACATTTGAAATTTTATTTTACTGGCGTGCCAGTGGCCACTGGCGCCACTAAATCCATGCATGTGTAAACCCACTATAAAGCCGAATACGGATTCACGCGTATCGCGTAAGCATAACAATTTTGCTGTCGCATATCTTGTTCTAATTCGGACGTAACGTAGACTGCTATTTTGTTTTAGTAAACGTGAAAGAGTAGGATTATTTCAATTTTTGATGGATCCAACATACCTATGTTTTAACAATTACGATATTGTAAATTACCATACCACCATTTTTTTTCAGATTATATTTGCTGCGTAAACGCGAAAATTTAAACTTGTTTCAACTTTTTGCGTAATGTCCTTGAAGTGCACGTGTAAATTCAAATATGCATGTGATATTAACGAATCATAACTCAAAGAGCGACTTCCGCGTACGCGATATTCCTGAATTCGTAGCGGCTTAACCTAAGAATGAGTTCGTACTGAATTAGAACAAAATTTGAAGAATATTACCATTGTTCGCATTAGAACAAAATTTGAAGAATATTACCGAGGTGCAAAACCCATACACTATTATTTAAGTCTTCGAAACGTATTTAAGAACGTATTTAAGTCTTCGAAAATCGTAAATGTAGAGACATGAGTGTGGACTCGGCTTAAGGAGGGAACAGGGTCGTACTCAGCCTTGATTTTTAGGGAGACAGAAAAAAACTTGAGGTTATTAAAACTTCTTTTTTTTAATTACACCTAGCCTGTATTTTGACTTTTCTACAAAAAAATCAAAATACAGGTTTTTTTATTTCGTTTTTTTTTGCTATTCTGAGTAAAGAATGATTTTTCCAATAAAAAGCTATATACAAATAATTTTAGAGGAGTATGTATCTATCGTGAATGACCTCTCGGCCTTGGGTCGGATAACGGGCGAGGGTTTTTGCCTGTTGTGCCCGCAGGTAGTGTTAGCTATTCCGCTCGGCTATGTCTATGGAAGTCAATTAAAAACGTTACCTATTCTAAAGGCGGGTCCAGAGCAATAAAAATTATGTTGTACGTTGAATAGCGTGAGTTGTGTTATTTGTCACGAAATTATTTGGGTACAGTTGCATGCAGCACACAGTTCACATCAACAAAAATTTTAACGCACACGAGCAAATTTATGTCAAATACAACGCACAACGCAACTTTTTACAGACGAAGACGCGAAACGTCTCTTCGCAGGCAGCTTGCGGAGGGCACGATAATCTGCAACGGTTCATCTTAGATAAAAATAAATTAATAACAGAAAAAAATTAAAAACAAGCTTTTATTTAAATGCTCTAAAAAGAAGATAATGAATTCTAAATTGAATCAAACCCATCAATTTATTACATTACACAATGTATATGATATAAAAGCTTGTCACGAGATTTACTTCTGTATTTTATAAAATACATACTTTTTTTCTTAGATTTTCTTATGTCAATCAAGTTACATAATTATTACATTATTGTTTATCTACACAAGTAAATCTCGTGACAAGCTTTTATATCATATAAATTGTGTAATGTAATAAATTGATGGGTTTGATTAAATTTAGAATTCATTATCTTCTTTTTAGAGCATTTAAATAAAAGCTTGTTTTTAAAAAAATATTGATTTATTTTTTATTTTTTAGTTATCGTCGTGTTTTTGTATCTAAATGTTTCTAAACCTGTTCATACTATCCCTAACCTCTACCAAAACTTTATAACTCTTTAAAATTGGTATGGTGACCATCTTGTTTTTCGCCATTTTGATTTTTTTTTTCACTGCCGCTAGAATTTGCCTAGGGTATAGGTTGATATTAGTTAAGACACGACCCTGCTAAGTCTTACTGTTTAGCCGGGCATTAGTACACCATCTCCTCGAAGGGTTGAACGCAGAGGTCAGTTTATTCGTATTCTCCTTAGCAAACCCTTTCCATTTGATACCCACATTATGGGAGTGCTTAAAAATAACTAGTCCGCGATCTTGGGCGGTCCGCCATATTGGATTTAGAGTGGTCATTTTATTTTTCATATTCTTCTCAGCAAACCCTTTCATTTGTTACCTATATCATGGGAGTACACAAAAAATAACTAGTCCGCAATCTTGGACGGTCCGCAATATTGGATTTAGAGTAGAGTCATTTTTTTTTTCGTATTCTTCTCAGGAAACCCTTTTATTTGATACCCATATCATGGGAGTGCACAAAAAATAACTAGTCTGCCATCTTGGGCGGTCCGCCATATTGAATTTAGAGTAAATACATTTTATTTTCTTATTTCTTCTCAGCAAATCCTTTCACTTGATACCCATATCATGGGAGTGCACAAAAAATAACTATTCCGCTATCTTAGACCGTCCGCCATTTTGAATTTAGAATGACATAACTTAGCTAACCATGCATTGTCATCCAAACTAAACGTGTATGCAAAATTTCATCTCAATCGGTTGAGGATAACAACTTTAAAATTTAGTTGCAAGATCTGACCCGAACATACATACAAACAAACAAACATTGCAAGTTAAATAAAGCTCGTAAAAAACAAGATTCTATTAGTATAACTAAAAATGCACGTTGTTAGTGAAGGGTTTGAAAAAAATAGATTTTTATTTTAAAAAAATGCTAGCACTTTTACCAAAAAGTGCGTTTTTTGCAACTATTTTTTTTTTTGTAGTAAAAACAAGTTCCTCATCAAAACGAAAAATTCTTCGTTCGAGGGCCGACTGATGCAAAAACAAATAGGTGCAAAATCTGAAAACAATCGATTCTGTAGTTTTAGAGAAATGATGTTCACGATATCGGCATGTTTTGAAAAATGAGCTTTCGAGAAAAATGCGAGTTCTGAGCTGGTATACGAGGGCAGGCCAACGGAATTCTTCTGAGGTAAACAATCCTATATTGGAGGCAGCTTGGGGTCTTGGGGGGTACCGGGAGAATATAAAAATAGCTCTATTCATCAGCTGCAGCTGCGGGATGCGAGCAGACACTAGCAGAGTGCGAGAGCGTACACTTGAGATGACGTACCTAATTTAATCGAGCATAACTTTCTCAACAATGTTCCGATTCTTATGAAATTTTAAGGATATATTATTAAGACATTGTACTTAAAGACAATCGAATAAATCAAAAATATTTTTTTTATCAATCTAACTGGGAGATAAGCCCTTAATAACGACATCGCGAATAGACAATGAGTACTTAAATACTTACATTCTTAAACAATATAACAATAATACCTACTTATCGTTTCTCAGAAAAAAAGGATCATAGTCACATAGATATGAAAAGTAAATGACAATTGTGTAAATTGTTTATGATCCTTATTTAAAATTTTTATTCAGGTATCAGTGGACTGTTGTCGATAATTTAAATTAATAGTTTATTCATTCGTTTTTAAACCTGGAGTCAGGTGTCATTTTTTACACTCTGGTTAGCCATGAATGATTGTTGGCTTTTGTTAAGCATTTGCACATAAATGTAGAAACAAGTAGCTGAATCTCAACGGAAACATGAGAATAGGTCGCTATTTAAAAATATAGTGGCAGTCAAACAACAAAAGGCAATCGAATAATACGTTAAATTATTCAGAAGTATCTACATTAGGGTGGATCTTAATATATTTTTTTAGTTTTTTTCGGCGTTTTTTCTCAGCGGGCCGGGTGAAAATCAGTTCTGGGTACCTAAAAACTTGTGCGGAAACCAAAAATGCCGCGATAGGAACCTTTTTTCCGTGCCGTAAAGCGCCGGAAGTTTCTTATGGGATTTACATGTTAAAAATCATTGAAAACGTTCGATACGCTCAAAAACTATGAAAATCATCAAATCTGATAGTCGCAAGGATTTTTCCATGTTTTTTAGTGGAGTCAGTTTAGTTGCGGAAAAAAAAGAGCAGAGTCAAATTAATGTCTGATTTTAAAATATTTTGACAAAAGATGAGCAACAATTATTTATTCCCGACTTGCGATAAAGCCTCTCTTATGAGCAAACATGAATGAATTAGGAGCCTATAATAAAAAATTCTTTTGAGAACTCATTTTTAATGAAATTAATGTTTCTTACTAATCACATACACACTTCTAATATTCACTTCATTTCAGAACGAATAAAATTTATAAAAAGATTATTTACATTTAATTTATACGTATAAAAATGAGTTAAAATAAGAAAAGATGTAACTTATTATGGAATCTTAGAAAATTAATTTTCTCGAACAGAATCTCAAAGTCTAGACCATTTGTCATGGCCTGGGAAGAATAAGGTACGCAGCTCCTCAACTTCAAAGTATGATGCTAACGTTACAAGTACGTGTACGAACGTCGGACACTATAGTATGTTCCAATCCGAAATTCTCTTATAATCAATATAAAATGACTTCAAGTTAAAGGTAATATTATATTAAGATGATGAATTATTCGTATGATATGAATCATTTCATACTACCGTTAAATTATGCAAGTCGATGCAGGAGCATCTATCGCTTGAGAATCAGGATTGAAAAAAACAGAAAAATCGCCTTCAGCCATATACGCTCCTGAATTTTGCGTACAACTTGAAATGATCGTAACTCTGGTTCAGAGGCACCTATAGACTTCAACCGGACGTCAAATTGTAGGTTTTTACCGCCACTTTTAAATCATGATATGCCTAATACTCCTCAGTTTCAGGTACAATCACCATAATAAATTATTTCGTCTTTTTTTCAATTTTTTTTAATTTAATTTGTTTTTTCGCAATTTTTCGCTCAAAATTTTTTCACTCAACGAATAAACGAAATCTGACGATTCCATCAGATTCAGGAGGAAAAAATACATGGAAATATATCCTTGCGACTATCAGATTTGATGATTTTCATAGTTTTTGAGCGTATTGAACGTTTTCAATGATTTTTAACATGTAAATCCCATAAGAAACTTCCGGCGCTTTGCGGCACGGGAAAAAAGGTTCCGATCGCGGCAGTTTTGGTTTTCGCACAAGTTTTTAGGTACCCAGAACTAGTGGCGGTGCGTGATATTTCAGTTAGCCATATCTTGAAAACGACGCATGGGACCCACTTCACTTTTTAGGTGATGACTATACACCTCTTACAGAAAGGATTTATAGTGAAAAAACCGTCAGCAAAGTTTTCGAAAAAAATTTTCAAAAAACACTGGAGCACTCCCTGGGTTCTCAGTAACGCTCTATGGGATATTTGCAGTATATTTTTTTCATAATCTAGAAACAAATATAAGACGTTTTTCGATTTGTTGCAAAATATTTTCAAAAAATTTTTCAAAAAGTTATGGCCATTTTAATTTTAATTTTATAGGAACATTTTGTTTCCCAAAATTAAAATGGCCATAACTTTTTGAAACAAAAAATATTTTGCAACAAATCGAAAAACGTCTCCTTATATTTGTTTCTAGATTATGAAAAAAAAATATACTGCAAATATCCCACAGAGCGTTACTGAGAACCCAGGGAGTGCTCCAGTGTTTTTTGAAAATTTTTTCGAAAACTTTGCTGACGGTTTTTTTCACTATAAATCCTTTCTGTAAGAGGTGTATAGTCATCACCTAAAAAGTGAAGTGGGTCCCATGCGTCGTTTTCAAGATATGGCTAACTGAAATATCACGCACCGCCACTGCCCAGAACTGATTTTCACCCGGCCCGCTGAGAAAAAAACGAAAAAAAAAAATTAAGGTCAACCCTAATCTACATACATATACATACATACATAGTAGTATGGCATGCACAATACACGAGTTTTAGTAATTGATTTCGTTGCATTAAAAGATAATATATATATTGTTTTATCTGAATATGACGTCACATTTACGAATATAGAGTTGTATTCTGTTTGTTCGAATACATCTATGTAGGTATACTCATGGAGTATGTCCATTAATGACCAGAATCCAAATCATCCTTCCATGAACTAATGCACCATCGTGTTTAAAGATACACGAAAGTACATATATCTACCGATTGGTGCAATTTTTAACTTTTTTCAGGTAGTATTTAGTATGTATCGAATGAATAAGGTTTTATTGAAACTAATTTTTAAGTAAATTTAAGAGTTTATATAAAGTGAAATAAACTTGACTGAATGATACATTGAAGAAAATTTATAATCCACTAAACGTCAAGATTAAGACCATTTTTAATGAAAACTTATTCTTTCGATATTGCCTAATAAGTTTGTAATGAAAACTGAGCCAATCGGTATCTGTTGTTTATCTTCCTTCATGCGATAGTCAATAAAAATGGAACAAAGATAGAAAATCTCCATCAAATAACAAGATATCAGACTTTAGACAAATACGATTGAAGATATCATAGGAAGCTTCGATGATATATTCAGACCTTATGGATGTATTATGAATAAGTCGGCATATCGGGGCGGCGGGCCATAATCGGACGCGTCATACTACTTACTACTTGTATGTGCAAAAACAAAATTCATGAAAACAATACTGTTGCAATTTAGAACGAGATGTGTTAAACTTTCCGTTGTTTTGTATCGGTTGCGTGTTCACACTGTATAGCACGCGCTTTTCAATGTTCTCTAAATTCAGTACAAATTGGAAAGAAATGCATTTTTAATTGCTCCTTAGCACATCAAATTCCATCAAGTATTCTTTGAATTATGCATGGCGGTTTAAGATTGAGGATAAATATAGCATCGGTCGAACTAATTGACGAATATACATATGAAGAGGACAATTTTAATTTAAGAAGTTTAAGGAAAAGTCTATCGGCTATCAATGACCGACTGTTACACCTACCTACATACATATACATATGTACATGTAGTATTTTTAGCTGTTCTAACAAACAACAAACATTAATTCATTTGCATTAGAAACTAAGCTGCGTTTTTTAATGTTTTTTCCCCATATAAGCAGGTGAGTTGAGTTGAGTTGAGTTGAGTTAAAAATGAATCCGTTTACCCATTATCCAAAGATGGCGTCATTTTTTATGAAGCTATTTTTATAACGATATCTACATTTGATGTTTCTGTCACAGTTTTATAGGGAATAAAATATTGTGATTTTGGTCGGAAAATTTTCATACGCTGAGTTCATGGCTATCCTACAATTAATCAATAAAATAACAAAGTATGTTAACATATTGAATGACCTGAATTGCCTTTTAATAACTGCGATTGCCATTTTTTCTTTTTTTCTTAGAAATCGGTTAGATATTTGGAATTTTGATGAATATCTATGTATAGTCTTCATCATAAATGATATATGATTTTATACTCATCCTTTAAATTTAAAATAAAGGTATGGACAGGAAGCAGTTATTTATGTACATAACCAAGTAATAAACCAAATGGTATTTACTTTTTTTTCCAGACTTAACAGAGCAAAAACAGGTTAAGTTCTTGAAATAAGTTATGAAGCTAAATGGTTATAATTTATGTATATGTTTTTAAATGATCATCATCGTAGTCAAATTTTCTTCTAATTCAAAAATGATTCACTCGAAACCATTTCTGAACACTAAAAGAAATTAACCATGATTGCCTAGTCTTTAATAGGTATGTTCTCAAAAATTCTTGATTATTCTGAAGTTCTCCATCATGTTTATCTTTTGATTCAAAACGATACGTTAACTTAATCAAATTTATTTTGCTCTCAAACAGGAATTTTTATTAATAATGTTAACGTCCTTGATTTATGTATTGACAGGTTTGGATTTTCAAGGCTATGTAAATAAATAAAAAAAAAACAGTATAATATGCCTTTAGATAACAATGATATACATATGTACATATTTTCTCGAGTGCATACATGCTTAAATAATTATTGAAGTGACTCCTTTAACCAATAGCTGCAATATGATATTGTAGCTATCGATTAGCTACATGTATCCGAGAACATATGTATATACCTACATATATCAGTGTTAAAACCTACTATAAGAACTTAGACATTTAACAGACTTAGGTATGTAACAAATTTTTATAATATGCTAAGAGAAAAAATAACTGAACATCAGAAACTATAAAACTGACTCAAGGTCATGTTTTTTTAAACGGAACACCTTTTATATTATGTACTGCATATTCTAATTCATCGAATTATTTCTTTTCAAATATACCTATATAACATGTCTATCAGTAGGTCGCGACATATTTCTTTTAAAAATAAATAAATAACTTCAAACTTTTCCTGTTTGCTACACATTATTCTTGTTTTAAGCAATTAGTAATAAATATAAAGTAATGAAATATAGCTCAATACTTTTTAAATCACAGTTCTGCTAACGTTCTTCTTTTTCCTGGTCCAGTGTTCAATGGTTGCTGCGATCCGTTCAGCAACAACTTTGATTCAGTTGTATGGTTTCTAATGTTCAATTGTTTTTTTCATAGCATACTTATTATAAAAAATATCCAAAAATGTATCTTTCTTCTGGAGAACTATTTTCTACTTTCAATAATAAATTCGTAATAACTTGTCAAATTATAGAACCTAACCCTGTACGTACAGTGGGTCAAAAAAAGTAAAAAAAACACATAAAAATACAGACTATAGAAAATATTCGATTGATAATCCAACTTAGGTGCTTCAGTGATTTATGGGCAGTTCAAACAGTACAAACTTTGAGATCGTACAGGAAATTTGACGCTGAACAAAAAAAGGTCTTCTTCAGCGTAGTCCATTCCTTACCGTTTGAGATATTTCGATTTTTGATTATTTTCAAAATTTTACATATGAATCGAGATATCAAATGCTACAAAAAAAATTGAGGGTACCGTTGGATTCTACGTTAAATTAGTTACGAGAAGCAACTTCGCTTGACCCCAGAAAAAATTCAATCAAGGAAGTATAATCTGGATTTATAAAAATTTCACAATTTGTAAAAGTATTAATGTTGTATTTGAGACATAAGTTCCATAATGGTCATTTTGACACTCCGCCTGGATACTTTTGTAAATTTCGAATTTTTTGGAAATTCGGATGGTACTGCCTTGAGTTGAATTTTTTTCTGGGATCAAGCGACGTTGTTTCTCGTAGCAAATTTAATGTAGAATCCAAAGGTACCCTCAAATTTATTGTAGCGTTCGATATAACGACGTTCTAAACGTTTTTCGTCCATACGTCGTAAAATTTTGAGAAAAGAAAAATCGAAATACTATGTATCTTAAAAACAGTAAGGAATCGGACCATGTTGAAGAGGACTTTTTTGTTCATCGTCGAATTTCCTGTACGATCTCAAAGTTTGTAACACGAGTAGCCAAACACCCTGTATATTGTGTTGTTTTGTACTGATATAACTGACAAGTGAAAAATTTAAACGCAATAGATGCTAGTAGATATTAAGTACAGTACCATCAAAATTATATCCGTAAATTGTGGAAAGTCTAGAAATACTCAAGACTCAAGGCGACAGCACAATAAATGAGATTGGCGAAATAAATAGGTACCTAATGCTCATTTTTCTCATAACTAACTTCATATAGTAAGGAATTCGAGCAAGCAAATGTTTTTGCTCGCGTCTGTTCCAAAACAAAAGCTTGTCGTTAAACGTAAGCGATAATAATAAATATCGATACAGCTTATTCATGTGTTCAGTGATTTGAACCTCTTGATCCAGTACAGTTGGCGAGCGTATAAAACGAGCCTCGAAGAAAGCCCACTATTTTACATCGAAGCTGCTGATGATGCGTACAGTGACCAATCGATCGCGGTAACAGGTTTATTTCGAAACAGGCCGGACAATCCTAACGAATCGGTCCTATTCCATCTGGAGGCATCGTCATCGTTCACCATCAGGTACTCGCACCTTCGCCCTTGCGATACGCGGCCGGCCAACGCCAGTCCCTTCGATTGCGTGTAGGAGCGAGGAGCTGCCTTCTTGCGACGAAGTCATCGGTTCCATCTCTTCCCACCATTTCTGCCGCTGGCTCAACGTTTCAACTCAACGACAACGAAACACACTGGCTGAGTGGGGAGCGCGGACACGGACAAGTCGACATCATGTCATGGCGTTTGCCGTTTCAGCTGTAGATCACCGCCGCCTTGAAACATGCCCTAGTTGCCGTCTGCGGACACCGACGCCGTCGTGAACATCGGTGAATTCCTCGGTTCGCGGTGTGCCGTGTTAATAGCGTTGTTTTAAGTCGAAACGGTCGCGATGGCAGACCCCAGGCTGGGTAATTTCCAATCGTGCTGCAGACTGTGTCTCCGCGAGACGATGGACGATTTGAAGTCGGTTTTCGGCGAAACGAGAGAAGACCGCACGCTGCAGCAGAAGATTTTGCAATTCGTCGCAATCGAGGTGAGTAAATTAGCCTTTAGCGCGTCTTCGATGTGCGTATTTACGCCGAAATCGGGCGGAAAATGCATCAGCGATGAGTAGATCGTCCTCCCAGGCCGTGGGCTGCAATAAGGACGGGCGGCCGTATGGAGCGCGCCGTATTTTCGACCTTATCGCAGTCCACACCAACCGCGCCAGCAATGCCAGCTTCATACTCGCTAAAGGAGAACGGATAAAAATGGCTGCTCGGTTGAGAAACGGGCGTTGGATCAACGCATTGTTTCGTTTATCTGGGCGCCGTGGCCGCGTTCGGTTTATCTTCTGTTTTAACTGATGTTTTTTTGTTCCGGGACGGATGACGCATCGCTGAATATCGAATGATGATTGTTGATGCTAGTGTCGCAAGATAACATTTTTAACCATGCTTTCAAAAACCTTATTCAGCCAACGAATATCTGCGTACGGCTAAGATGAGTTTCTGACCGATCCGATGGGCGTTTTACTTCCTGTTTCTATAACTCCTTTGCTAATAGTTAATGAAAATCGTGGACGGCCTTGATGTCTCAGCCTTTCGTAGACATTATTATCGCCGTTAATAAGGTTTTAACTCATTATAGATTGAAATAACGATGCAATAAATCTCATAATATATTGATAAATGCTAGTATTCCAATTTTATTCAATTTGTCTTTGAAAATCAGAATATTCAACAATCTTTAATTTAGTTGACTGTATAATAACTAATAACCACTAAACATAAGTAAATATTTACCAGTAGATACGAATACATCCAGAAATCTACATGATAACGATTTTATGTACTGCTAGGTACTTCTTGTTTTTTTTGGTAAATCTCCATTTTTAATGCTGCGGTAGATTCATAAATAAAATATTCATTATGCAACTGCACGAAATTATTTGAGCCAGGTTTATGGATGAGTTGTCAATCAACGATTTACCGTTTAAGTATTCTTGCATTACGTGAGTTGACGCAGGAACCAAAAATGTATTCACGAAAATATAGGGAAACATTTTGTTGGGAAAATAAGAAGTAATCCTTGTCAACAGGCAGTTATAGAGAGAACAAGCCGAAGTTTGATAAATCGTTGTCTCTTTATTTTGATAGTACATGATAACGTAGGTAGGGTAGCGTATCATATTTACTTAAAAAGTATGATATTTAAGACTATAATGAAGCTTCATGTGAGAGTATTTGTGAAAACAGATAACGAACCTAGAAATGTCAATGACAACGTCTTGTGGTTAGTCGACAATTTTGAAACAGCCGAATCCATTATTTAGAAATACAGATAAGTAGGTATGACATGTTGAAAACTCGATGTTGTACCAAGTTCGTGATGGCGGTGTCAAGAACCTTGTAAGTACTCGTCGCAAATCACATAAATAAACACTTAGTTGAGGCTCAAAATTACTCACAACATTAAGGATGACATGTTTGATAAAACGAAAGATAGCATGAAATATTGAGTTACAAAAATAGCATCACTAATACCAATGCCCGTTTTCGAAATATTTACTCATTTATAGATGTCTTTAGATTTATCATAAAATATTTTTGCTCTACAGACAAATGATGCTTTCATCTTTGAATTCCTGGCCATGTCATAATCATTACATTTGAACACAGTAATAGTATATATAGAGACATCAAAAAAAAACGTCATCAACTCTGGCTATGAACGAGAGAGATGGAAATAGCGGTCATGTCTAAGCTTTTCGATTATGTCAAACTTTTGACAAGTGACTGTCACAATCTGTAAAATAAACAATGGCTGTCATATGATGTGACAAACTTGACAGGTAAATAAGGTTATAAATTCGATTAAGAATAGAAATACGTCTTTTTTTCTTGGCCAACTTTGATGACGTTTTTTTTGGATGTCTCTATATGTATGTACCTATAAGGAATATCTAGATGTCTATTATAGGTTTTTGTTGTGAGATGCTTCGTAGGCTTCAGTTTCAATTAAATATTGATTTTTACGTAATCTGTCTGAATTTATAGAGCACAGAAGAATGATTTCCAAGTATTATATCTAAATCGGAGTGCAAATAGGTATTTGCGTAGGTACATTATTATATAACATCCAAAAAAAAAACGTCATCACCTCTCGTCAATACGTCTCGTTCATAGTCAACTCTGACTATGAACGAGAGAGATGGAAATAGCGGTCATGTCTAAGTTTTTCGGTTAAGTCAAACTTTTGACAAGTGACTGTCACAATTTGTAAAATAAACAATGGCTGTCATATGATGTGACAGTCTTGACAAGTAAATACGGTTATAATTTCGATTACGAATAGAAATACCTCTTTTTTTTTCTCGGCCAATTTTGATGACGTTTTTTTTGGATGTCTATATTATGCGATTTTTAATACACATACAATATAATCTACGATCTTTGAATCATAGCAGTACTTTGAAAGACCCTGGCGAAGGTTTTTTAAAAGTTTTCTGGCCAAAGGTTTAGAAGAAACCTCGGAAGAAAGCCATGGTGAATGTTAAAAATGTAAATAGCCACGCCATGCTAATGTTACAAATATGTTTATTATTGAAATCAGGTCAATAGATACATTCGGTGAATAGTTACGCTGTATTATACAATCGTCTTTTTTCGCTGGTAAAGTAGGTATTCTTATCTTTTTATTTTGCCGCAACCAATATCACATCAGAATACGAACATGACTATGGAATAGGAAAGTATTCTACTGTTTTAAATACCTATGTAGGTATACGCGGGTTTTCAATCAATGCACTTTGTCCACATCAATCATCCACATCCGATACAATTTGTAGATTGCCTCCTATGCCGATTTTTAGGTTTACAAGTATTATAAAAGATGTACCGAGTTCTACTACCTGAAAGTTTACTACCAAACATTTAGTTCTGATATGTCGTGTTTACATTGTTATTTGAACGTTGAAACCCAATCGAAACGTAATACGACCTTCAGATCTCTCGAGGCATCTGCAGGGTAACAGGATTCTGTAATAAGAGCTTTGTTTCGAGACCTCTTGTCATATTTCTCTTTTTTCTAATTTGTTTTATGAGTAACTTCGTGGACATGGGAGGAAATGGCGTTGAAATATATATCTACAAATAAGAGTATCTGCGTTTTTAGAAAAAGGGTAGATGAAATTTATATCAATTGAAAAAATGTGAAGGAAACATCATGTAGGTACCTGGATTGTTCTAACTTTAGTTTTTCTATAAATTTCGATGTTTGGGGCTTTAGTCCATCCTGGGATGGATAACAAATCCTTGTATCGGAAGGAACTACGAATAAATACATATTATGTTAATGTTAACAGCGCTTAGAAATACGACTATTTACATATTTGAAATCATTTGAGTTGTTGCAAACGGAACGAATTTAGTTAAACATATAACCAACAAGATGATTCAAATCTACATTTGCATGGATAACAGGATTTCAAATTGGTATACAAACTTTAGTATCTCAAGAGACCTTGAACTTCCGAAAATGTTGAACACGTGTATTGCTGATGAAGATTTTATAGAATTGGCAGATTGGTCTTATTTCAGTAGACAAATCAGCAACAATGCTTTGTTCCATCATTTGATCTACTCGTATGATAAATGAAAACGCAAGTAAAATGGTCAGAGCAATAAACGACGTGTGTTGAAGGGGACATTTTGTTGAGTGAAAGATTGGGGAGTTTGGGGGTAGATTCAGACATTGACCCAAAAAAACTGGACAAATTCGGAACTTGAATGCTATTAATTAACAACAGACCTGAGGTTTTATCAGTGACGGCCGATAGAAGTTGAATTTGCCACATTTATAATGGTGTAAAAAATATTGCGAAAACATTGTTCAAGTCGTTTCCGATATCTCTTGGAGGGGCAAACTTTTGCTAAACACTTTTTCGCAGTTTCGCTTGAACTTTTTTTTTGCTATAATAACCTTCTACTGTATAAGTCTGAGGTGCACCTTAAGTTTGGTATAAGATATAAATTCCACATTCATAGCGTTTAATGAAAGTGTTATTCATTTTGTAAATTACTGTTGTTCTTGGTTCTGGTTCAAACACAGAACCGACTTCGTCACAATTAAAATTTAAGTTAGATTTCAGGTACGTAACAAAGAACGTCATCAAATGGGAAAGGCTACGGCATAGTAAGTATAGAAGTTGTGTTCTATACTTAAGCCCTGACTTTTATAGGGAGCTGAAAAAAAATCTTGAAGGGGCTTAATCTATTTTTTATGTTAACGTAAAAAAAGTCAGAATGGGCACGGGGTCTTCCCTGTTTCGAGTAAAGTATCGTTTTCTAGTAAAAAGCCATTTCTGCAAAATAATATACAGCGTCCGCCCAAAATCTGTATCATATGGGAGTTATCCATTATCCAGTATTATTCATTTGGTTAAAAAATCATCTTTGCTATTGCTCTCTGCAACAATTTTAACAAATAAAGAACCCAACACTATCATATTAGCAACCCCGTCAGTATTTGAATTTTCTGTCATCATAATTTTCTATTACGTTATTTTTTAAGATACATAAAACTGTCATTGAGAACATTTTTAATTTTTTTCGAAAAATACCATTTGGTGAATTTTTTGGACACGTTTTTGGTTATCAATTGAGGTCGTGGAGTAACTTTTGTGATACCAATACTCCTTTATTTTTATGAAAATGCTACATTTTAATCAATGAAATAATTTGGCAGACAAAATTGGCAGGCAATCTCGAACTATTTTTAAATTTCCAAATTTTTGTTGTGGAATATTGGATACAATTGTACGAAAATGTATACAGTTTGTAACGTAAAGGAAGAATGAAAATCAGCTAATTGTTTTTTTTTTTTGATACGGGTCTTTAATAACATAAAATAGAACATGATCTATTATTAGATCATGTTGCTGACAACCTCTACAAAGGCCACAAAGGGGTGTTTCATATAGCTTGATATTGTCGAGGTGTTATCTTAGGTGACAATGTCCATTGGGAATTCCTGTTACAGAACGAAGATTCTTCCTAGACATCACCGATATTGCCGCTTCTTTGTTGGGGTACCTTAAACGCTCCTTAGCTAGTTGGCAGCTGCTTTCATCCCATAGTTCCATTTCACACGAGTGTCTTTAATTTGTTAAGCGAATCAAACAAATGGTATTTTATAGACACATTGACGTGGTTGCCAGTTTCGTAGCCAACCAATGGCTCTTTCTTGTATAAAGTTGATGCAAAGATTAATGGCGGAGTCAATTTTTAAAAATAAAAACTCATAATAAACAAAATTCCATATAGTGTAAACCTCTTGACGGACGTTGTATTTAAGATACCTTTACAGCAAATCAAAAATGTATACTAACAAACAATAAAAAAATCTGTATTTAGAACTCGTATCTTGAAAAAGGTTCGATCGATGAGAATTGGAGGTTAAAAAACGAAAAGCGGTGAAATAAACAGTTTTTATTTGAATTTTAAATGATTAATGTCGGCGAAAAGCTTCATTGCATGTTCTAACGTCGGTATAAATACTCTTGTAGAAATAGGAGTAACTTTGCCATGGGGGCTCAGCCCACCCTGGCGTCACCCTGGCTACGGTCCTGTCTACGGATCTAGAGCACACTGAACCCATTTCTCTTATGTCCGAAATTCCAAGAAAATAACGTTAGGTACCATGGATCCCGGTAATGAGATGCACGTTCATAATATAATATGAGCCTGTCTATATTTTTAATATATAGTATAACGAGCACTTGGGCGATAGTCTGCTTTAGCGATAATCTTTTAAATTCAATTATACATTCATATTTACTGTTTGAACTGATAAACGTTTATGATACCTAGTCTCGGATTTTCCTACCTGCCGCAAATAGGGATTTGCATTACAACAAATAACCTTTATTGATTGTATCTACAGGGTGTCACCATATTGTAGCTTCAATCGGAATAGTTCCGACAGTTTTCACTGTAGTAAAACGAGATCCTTACAGACAGGCCTAGTTGGTGTATTTAACTTTTTAGTATGTCACAGTCATGTGATGATGAGTGATGACTGTGATGAGTGATGATACTTATGATTAATGATGATGAATAGCGCGCAGTAAAACTGCATCGTAGTTAAACTGCTACGAAAATCACTCATATGAATCATCCGTATTCTGTTTGGTATACATATGTATTTATTATTGAGAACTGATGTGATAAGTAAGAAACAAATATGATGTGAATATACAGGATTCGTCAAGACTCGAATAATGCCCATACCGTTTTAACCATATGTTTTATAGGAAACTTTTCCAAATAAAAGTGGTTTGACTTATTTTTTGTTTGTTCTGGGGATCTTCAATTTTTATTCCTTATATTGTCTTGCAACTGTAGCAACCTTCTTAGTACTTTTTTAGCAGCACCCTATATTTTTTAATCGGCCCATTATTCTGCAAACAACTATATAAAATTTTCTTTAGGTTGCATAACTTATTGTCTATTATACCAATAATTTTGAGCTCTTAAAGTATCTTCACACACGCTTCACTGTTTCTTAAATTTTTTTACGCACTAGTGCGTAAAGAAAATGACAATAGACCTCATATAAGGATTGAGCACTTCTTACAAAAATACATACATATGTAACTAAAGTATATTTGATATTTAATTTGTTTTGGTTTTGTTATGTATTGGTATAGAATCTCCATTCTAAATTGAAAATAGGTACTTATACGAGGTAGGATAAGGATATATCAGTTTACTAACACTTTGTATGGAACTAAATACGCGTTTCTATACTGATCTGTTACCCGTATATGCCGTATCGTAGTCCACGTTGACTTGACGAGCGCCTGCCACTTAAGAAGTGGGCGGGTCATTGTCGCTACTTCGGTAGGGGGATGCCACCAGACAGTCAACCCAGTTGATTACGTTGGCGGTAAAACACGGGTTATAACCACGCTATCTTTGACCGACTGCATACAAAAAAAACGTTGTTTTTGTGAGAGTTTTGATGTCTTATATTCTGTGCGCCTGCAATAACGCGAAGTGGGTTTCTAAAAGGTTTAAATTATACAAACTTTTATTTTATTTGCGTCATAATTCAATCATTAAAAAATCGATATTTTTAATCAACACCTCTTTCATAAACATGGCTTTCTGGAGGCCTTTCGAAACGGATGAAAATAACTTAGCTTCAGATATAACCAGCGAAAATGTTGAAACGGTCGAGTACGATGAATTTAAAAATAAAGACAATTGTCAAAGTCAGCGTATTATTTTAAACATATATGAATGCCTAAAACGTTACTAATTACTTATTATTACCTATCCCTAAAAGTTGTTATTCGAGCACGCTCATGGAATCATAAAGTTGCACCGCTTTTTTTGTTCCCCAGGCGTATTTATCATTTTCAATTCAGAATAGATGGACTACACTGATTTATTTAGAATCAACATTTTCTTAGTGAATATATCAAATAAAATTATAACTCCGTGAAATATGTATGTCATTATTGACATTCACATTTTGCGACATACGTGGACCGTTCTTACCTGTCGTAAGACTGGCTATGTAGGCAGTGAGTGATGACTTTTCTTAATTGATTGTAAATAGTTATTTGACATTTGCATTATTAATACCTAATTACAACGGTAAATTTTAATTTAGTCTAAACATAATTTCAGTAAAAAAGATTGTTGCAAATTATGTTTTACAGTCAATAAGGGGATTTTAGCACATATTGCACACATTTTTTTTACTCCTGTTTTTATACAGTATGTGTAAAAGCAACATCGGCCAATTATGAAAAGTACAAATAGAAGTGAGACGACAGATTAGAAGCAATCGCATACGCATCGAAGGTCCAAAATTTAAGCATGACAGATTTTTAAAAAATGACTGTTTTGGAAAACGAAAGGCACAGGAATTTCGAGCTCTTCATTGCGATTTTCGAGCTGTCTGTAGCATGCACCGTTTTTCAGAAAATTGGAAAATTATTTTGTGTCATGCTAACATTACATCTGACGTTGTGAAATCTATTCTCTAGAAAAAAACGGAAGGCATAGGAATTTCGAGCTATTTTCGAGCTCTTGAATGCGATTTTCGAGCTTTCTCTACCTCTTACCATTTTCCAGAAAATCCAGGAAAATTTATTTTTTTGTGCTAGAATTACACCTCATTTTGAAAACAATGCCCTGCAGAAGAAAAAAGGTACACGAATTTCGAGCTATTTTCGAGCTCTTCAATGCAATTTTCAAATTCTCTCTAGCTCTTATCATTTCTCGGAAAATTCGGAAAAACAGATTTTTTATATAATGTGTTTGCATTTTTGAAACTATGACCTCAAGAAGAAAACAAATATTACAAGAATTTCGAGCTATATTCGAGCTGTGCAATGCGATTCTCAGACCCTCTCTTACTCACGCCTTTTCCCTGAAAATCGGGAAAAACTGATTTTTCGTGCTAGGATTACACCTCAATTTTTGTAAACTATGGACTTTTGAAAGACACAAAAGGAACAGGATAAAAATAAAGTTGTGTTACCAAAATCGTAGGTTTTTTTAATTGATCGCATTGTTTAAACGATCAGTTTTTTTGATTTTTTTTTCAAAAAGATGTCTTTTGATAAGTTAGGTTGGACTTCTAAATCTTTGGTATATTAATAAACAATTTAAGAATTCATATTTGTATATATAAATTAACTGAGGAACTACCTTGAATCCAGTCGTTTCCTGTTAAATCATTAAAACCATTTTACAATTAGCTACTTAGCATTAGTGGAAGAGTATAGTCTACAACACCACTTTTCCATGATTTCCCGAATAATGAGAAAATTTATGGATCTGTATGGATACTTAGCCGTATTTCTGTTACCCATAAATGTCAATATAAACTAGTGTTTTCGAATTTTCCGGGAAATAAGAACTAGACAGAGTTTGAAAATTGCATTTAAGAGCTCGAAAATAGCTCGAAATTCGTGTGTCTCGTTTTTTTTTTTTTTTTTAGAGAATCAATTTCACAACGTCAGATGTAATGGTAGCATGACAAAAAATAATTTTCCAATTTTCTGAAAAACGGTGCATGCTACAGACAGCTCGAAAATCGCATTGAAGAGCTAAAAAATAGCGCGAAATTCTCGTGTCTTTCGTTTTCCAAAACAGTCATTTTTTAAAAATCTGTCATGCTTAAATTTTGGACCTACGCATCGAAGGTAGTGAGGGAATAAGACAGCCCTCTCTCTAACCACGCTACGCTATTTTTATAAAGACCCTTTTTTGATTCGTGTGAAAAATTCATACTCGTCAAAAAAGGGTCACTATGCATTTGTTGCATAAATAATTATCTTGAGTTATTACCATGAATGTGTATGATAAAAACGATAAACATTATCCCATCCATCCTCCAAAGTGATTTAACTTAACTTCAAAATCTATCCGTTAAATGGCCAAATTGAATATTGTGCTTTTTATTTTATTATTGTTGTTACATTATTTTTATATCGAGCCATAAAAAAACGTCATCAAAGTTGGACGTATAAGACGTATTTCTATTCTGTCTTTTTAAATGTATAACCTTATTTAATTGTCAAGGCTGTTACATCATGTGATGTATTTATTTATTTTACAATTGTGACAGCTACTTGTCAAAAGTTTGGCAACAACAAAGTTTCGTTTTGAGCTTCGACATAACCGCTATTTCCATCTCTCTCGTTCATAGCCATATTTGTAACAGACTCTGCTAACAAAACTAATCCCTCATTTCATTACAAAACTCAAATAAAGACGTTTTTTTGTATCGAGAAATGTTTTGCTTTTTATTGATAATAGGTACACTCGAACCCCTCTTAATTCACATTCGCTTAATTCACAGCTCTTATTTCACCACGTTTCCCCCCTATTATGTCACGAAACCGTCCCGCTTAGTTGCCGCCTGTCATCCCATTTTTAAAATATTCGATGACCTGTAATTTCTCTGCAAATGACAATCTTTTAATAAATCTTCTTTCCTGAATATTGAATTATCTCACTACGCAACGGAATCAAGGAAAAAAAGATTGAATCAACAAAAAACAATCAAATTGAACTTTGTCACGCACGACTGGGTATACTTACGTTGATTTTTTTGTTCAGTTGGCTCATTTTTCGTGAGCCAACTTCAAAACATGAAAAAGTTGACGTTATGATCGCGACTTAAGCGAGACTAAATTTCGCGACTTAAGCGAGGCTATGATGCACGGATTTGGTGAATTAAGAGGGGTTCGAGTATTTTGCTTCATACGAGGTCATGTCAATCAAGTCATGTCATAACTAACTCCATTATGAGATCGTCTGATGGCCAAAACTGTCGTGAATCAGATCGTACTTTGTACCCCCTCTCACCCTGTATTTAATTTAATAGTAATAAATTAATATTATTTACTTTTGTTCCAGATAACCACCTCTGACAAGATCTCAACGATGGTCTGTAATCAGTGCGTCTCAAAAATCAATAATTGGCACGAGTATAAGCAGACATGTTCAAGGAACCAGGAAAAACTTGAGCAGTGGTTGAACAGCTGCCCTTCGAATAACATTGCCGATATGGTAAATATTTTTTGTGGTTTATTTTTTTTCACTAATTTTTTTAAAGGTTGGCATGAAAACATTTCAAGTAAGCTAACATTACATAATGGGTTTTGCTTGAAGGATAAAAAAATATAATGTGTATATAACGGCAACACCTTGTGCATCACTTGTGCAACACCTTCAGCATCCTGCAAAACCCCTTGTTGTCACTTTTTATCAAAGTCAGAATTGCTTTTTAATTTTGGTGGCATGTCCAAACGTAGAACGACCTTGTAATTTTTATTTATCGAGCGTTTTGTTTTTTGTTTTTGGAAATATGAAGTACAAAGAGGATGATCTAGTAAAGGATGATGAAAGAGGAACAGTTATAGACGTGAACCACGGTGTTTTTGTATATGACACACACACACACACACACACAGAGAGAGAGAGGGGGAGAGAGAGAGGGAGAGAGAGAGGGAGAGAGAGAGGGCGAGAGAGGGGAGAAGGAGAGAGGGGGGGAGGGAGACGGAGTCGGAGGGGAGAGAGGGGGAAGACAGAGAGGGAGGGAGGGAGAGAGAGGGGGAGAGAAGGGGGGAGGGAGAGAGGGAGGGGAGAGGGAGTGAGAGAGAGGGAGAGAGAGAGAGGGGGGGAGAGAGAGAGAGAGATATAGAGAGGGTGAGAGAGGAGAGAGAGAGAGAGGGAGAGAGGGGGTGAGGGAGAGGGAGAGGGGGGTGGAGAGGGGAGAGGGGAGAGGGGGGAAAGGGAGGAGGGGGAGAGGGCGAGGGGGGAGAGGGATAGGGAGAGGGGGAGAGGGAGGGAGGGAGAGAGGGGGAGGGGGGGGGGAGAGAGGGGGAGAGGGAGAAAACGGTCAGATAACTATTATCAACGGTCAGGAGTATGCACATTAGTATTAGTTTAAACAGTCAAAGTTCAAACTGTTTGGTGTGCATATTAAAAAACTGAAAAAAAAACAAGTTTCAATGAAAATTCAATATGAATAACACATGGATCTTGAACGATCGAAAACGACCAAAAACAATTCCTCAATATAATAAAGGGTTTATTGAACATTTTAAAATGAGAGGCCGAGTTGTCCTTTCCATTGATTTTTTTTTTGAAGAGTAGAAGTGTAAATAAACACATAAATAACTTATGTATGTGGGAAAAATCAAGAGCCACATTTTAAATAGAATATTCGCTAAAACATTCCAACTATTTCATGTGTTTTATCAGATACAATTTACTGACCGTTAAAGTACCCTTACATTGTTTTCTACGTATCTTAAGGAAAACCGAAAATGTATTATGAAATGAAAGAAATGTCAAACCTACCGACATAATTTTATTTAATGTAAAGGCCCGACTGGAACGAGCCGATTAACAG
The DNA here is from genome assembly GCA_029963805.1 of Aromia moschata. Taxonomy (NCBI): domain Eukaryota; kingdom Metazoa; phylum Arthropoda; class Insecta; order Coleoptera; family Cerambycidae; genus Aromia; species Aromia moschata. Next base: position 1,724,844 of record JAPWTK010000040.1, read on the forward strand.
AACCGTATTAAGCGGAGTAGGTAGCAGTGATGATGGTGTTATAAAAAATTCTCGTATTTTCCTAAAGAAACATGGGACCTACATAATATTTTAGGGAGTGAATATTAAACCGAAATCGAATGCTATAATTGCAAAAAAACTTCAACTGAAACTTTAAAAAAATGTCTGCTTCCTGAGAAAATTTTGGAAATGGCTTGCAAAATATTTGTGAAATATTTTTTTTCTTAAATCCCAAGTAAATACAGTGTTATTCTCGAAATTTTTTTCAAAATCTCGAGATGTGTTAAAAGTTATGTTTTCTTTTTCGCTATTATAGCCTTCTCTTTGGGTGTGATAATCACTTCCTAAAATATGAAATGGGTCCCAAGTTACGCGCGCGCTTAAGGATGCACGCGTTCGAGGTCGGTCCAGCTGTTTATAAAAGAAATACCGCACACTTGTTTTTTTTTATATCTTTTAAACTGAGATTGGAAATACTATCTATCCAAATAATGTGACTCAAAATATTTTATTTTGAATGTCTTGTTTTTCTCAGAGTCTTCAAATTAAAGAAGAACCTCCAGAGGAGTCAGCGGTAGATACGGAGAATACAGGGGATGAGCCCGACGATATAGTCGAGGTTCTGGTCAAAAACGAGCCCATGGACCCGCCGGATGAGCCCATGGAAGAGGAATACAACGAATTGCCACCTCCCCTTACTCCGCATCCCCTTGAAATCAACCACGATTCGGAGAATTCCCAGGATGGTGGTACACCAGGTAAGAAAAATGTATATGATATAATTTTGCTAGATGTAATATATATTACTAATAGATAGATAATAAAATATGAAAACGGAAATGTAAACATTAAGTGTATAAAAAATAAATGAAAACATGGCAAGTGGCGCATAAAAAATTAGATAAAACAAATTTGACAACGTTAAAAAGTTGAAGACAGTAAAGAGAATAAAAACTTTCAATTATGTTTCTTCTTAACTCATCTTACATAGTGGCGTCTGTGAGACGGAAAAAACCCTGAAAAAAATGATCTCGATTTACCCGGATCGAGACTCCCTCCCTCCCCCCGTCTTTGGGATTGCGCAACTCCCCAAAACGGCCAAAAACCACCCCCCTACATCATTTCCTTGTAAAAAATGGCTTTTTCTCCGTTTTCGAGGATGCTGAGCTGGTGTTGAAGATGACTTCCGACCCTCACCAACCCCTTCACCAGTCAAAACCCACCTGATATATTTTTTTTTATATCAGCGACAAAACGTCTGTCGCCCCGTTTTCGAGGATGCTGAACACGGTGGTGGTGTTCAATATCCCTTGCGACCCCCACCAATCCCTCCACCAACCAAAACTCACCCCCAAAAGGGGTATTTTTTTTATATCAGCGGCAAAATGTCTGTCCCCTCCGTTTTCGAGGATGCTGAGCACGGTGGTGGTGTTGAAGATTATTTCCGACCCCCACCAACCCCTCCACCGGTCAAAACTCACCCCCGAAAGGGGTATTTTTTTATATCAGCGGCAAAACGTCTGCCCCCCCCCCCGATTTCGAGGATGCTGAACACGATGGTGGTGGATGATTTTTTTTTCAAATCCCTTCAATCCCCAAATCAATAAATAAATCACCCCTTTTGGGTTGCGCAATCCCAAAGAGACATTCTGACACCGGCATCGTGTTCAACATCCTCGAAAACGGGGGAGGGGGGGGGTACTCTCGATCCGGTAAATCGAGATAAATGTTCGTCCGACTCACAGACGCCACTAGCAGTTCGAAACGTTGTTATGATAATCACATTGTTATGATATGACATATGACAATATATATTATTGATATGTTTTCTGCAGGATTTAGGTAATTTTTGTAAAAGATCTATTCAATATTATTTTTACTACCATTATAGCATTATTTGACAATCTCATTCTGTATCATTTTTCATTATTTCCTTGTTATAACGTAATACATATTTCTCTTTTTACCATCTTATGACTTGGTAGTTTTAGTCTGTTTGAATTTAATGATAATTTCATCAAAACTTTCAAATAAGCATTACAAAATATTTCATAACTGTCATATCGCACGTTTTTCAAAATACAATATTAAATTTTGAGTCCGTCCCTAGCATGTCGCCCAAATTTCCTATGTCAGTACATTGTTTTCTGTTTTCCTCTATAACCCTTTATTTTATATTTTTTTTTCGTTTTGCATGTTTTATTTATCCTCCTTCCCGTTTTTGCATACAGGTACTGCTAATAGTAGGCAATGTAGCGTTTGCAACAAGCTATTTAGCAGCTCGGGAAATCGCAGGAAACATGAAAAACAGATACACGGGAAACACCGTCCTGGACCTGAAACAGGTAGGAGGAGTCAAATGAGTCCATTAATTCGAATTTCCATCGCAAAAACTCCCGACGGTATGTTTTTCGTTCGTTTTTTTTTTTAGGAACAAGTTTGACTACTAACATCTTGTTGGGTACTGTTGCTAACTAAGAACTTTTGAGATGTATGGGTAATGGTATAGTTTAACCGGTATCTCGGGTTTACAGCAGCACATACCTTCATACTTTTTCTTGTTGTTATAGATGTACTTATAAGAAGTATATTAAAAAAATTTCTTGTCAGAAATCAGACTAATTTGTGATGGATTTGCATTTATTTTGTATACTATTGAATTTTCGAATTGATACATAAAATGGGGGCAAGTTTATGATTGGGTGCAATCTTTATTATTTTGTATGATGGGAACAAGTTTTTACTATTTTGCAATTAATTGGAACATTGTTTACGATAATAATCCGCGAAATAAGCTACTCCTTAATTCCTGATTTTATTTAACATTTCGCAATAACACACATATACATACACCTTATATAACTGTCAGTTTAATTTCAATTCAATTGATTTTTTTTAATGTAGAAAAGTATGTAGAATTATACATTCATTTTCTTTTGCACATTCAATTATCTAATATCTTTGGTTTATTTTTTACTTAACTATTAGAAAACATATGTATATTTTGCAATTCTTCTACGAGGTGTGGCTATTAAATAACTGAACTTCTGTCATAACACTTTTTATTCGTTACCAATTACAGTACTTAACAACTTTTTTGCCTTCAATGTACTCCCCTTGGCGATCTCTACACCGCTCCATACGACTTTTCCATTGTTGAAAGCAGTGCTGGAAGTCCGCTTCTGTCAGCTGGTTCCGAATCTCTGTCGCTTTTGTTTTAACCGCTTCCACATTTTCGAATCTTGTCCATTTCAGCTCCGATTTGACCTTGGGAAATTAAAAAGTCACAGGAGGCAAGGTCGGGCGAGTATGCTGGATGTTCCAACACAGTAATGCCATATTTTGCAAAAAACGCCTTCATAGACAAAGCAGAACGGGCCGGCGCATTATCTTGGTGAATCTTCCATGATTAGGTCTTCCACAAATCGGGTCTTCGTCTTCTCACTCTCGCTGTTTTGCAAATTTAGATTGGCTCATCCTGGCTTTTTTTTGCCTTGGCGAGTTCGGGCTCTTCCAATGAATGGACTGGAGCTTTGTTTCGAGGTCGTAACTAAAAAACACAATTGATCACAAGTAATCGCCGTGTCTAACAAGCCTGGAACAGTGTCAGTGATGTTTATAATGCTAGCGCAAATGTTTATTCTTGATTCCTTTTGCTCGGGAGTGAGGAGTTTTGGCACCATTTTTGCGCAAACTTTGCTCATGTTGAGCGTTTCAACCACAGTGTGGCGAACACATTATTTGTCGATTCCTGTTATTTCAGCAAGCCCTCGGATGCCTAGACGACGATCTTCGCGGATTGACTTATCAATTTTTTCGATGTTCGGCGCGCAAATCGTCTTCGGTCGTTTCACGTCCCTCTAAACTATTTAAACCATTAAAAAACTTATATGCGGGATAAACATTCATTCCCGTACACTTCTTTTAACATTGCATAAGCTTCTGTAAAAGTTTTCCCCAGTTTAATAAGAAACTCGAGATTAACTCCATCTGAACATTTAACATTTTTTCGACACGTCACTGGTGCGTAGACTAATTCAAACGACTGCTACAATCAACCTGAGCGATCCGCTGGCTTGTCCAGCGAGCTCAGGGGTGGGGAAAGTATCACCAGATACAGTTCTGCTTAAACTTGTCGCTACATGCTCGCAGCGCGCTGGTAGCAGCATGAGTTCGATTATTTAATAGCCACTCCTCGTATATCACATTATTCTGTAGGTATACCTCGGTCTGTTTACAAAAAATACCTATTTACTGCTGTGAATTAAAAATGTGTATGAATGTGCATGAATTCTTATATGCATATCAATTTCCACTGTTACCTTTAGGTTGTTCAGTATTTAGCAATAGAATTTGAATTTTTCTATTTAAGGGATTGAAAAATAAGGATACTCATTTGTTTGCAGGTGGCGCCGCCAATCAGGACAGAGAAGAAGGTTCCAGCGATTTTCAAACTGCCGATAACTTGCAGTTCAAGGAAGCTGACCAGCAGAAGATACAATTCGCTGCGGGCCTGAAGCTCCTACAGAAAAACGCCACGCCTATATCCTGCGAGCCCCTGTCGAAGATAGAGCTGAGCTACATAGAGAAATGTAAAGCGATGGTCAACATGCACAGAACCCTCGAGTGTGCCTGCCACAATGTCTTACACCCTAACCTCAAAGGTTTACTGTCGCATCTCAGGGCTCTGCGAATATGGTTCCCCGTGTTTACGTGTTACAATTGCATGATTACCTTCACTGACAGGTCTACCTTCACCCGGCACAACGTGAGGTGTCCCAAGTCGTCTTTAGAGACCTTAGTCAAGCTAAGCAACTTACGTAAACGAAGTGAAGTTAAGACAAGGCTGTATCAGAACTTTAAGTGCACCTCGTGTAAGTTTATGTACAGTTTTCACGACGATTTTTGCAAGCACGTGGATGAGGACCACGCCTTCTTTGAACCTCCCATCGTGTGTTCTTGTACCAGGCAATTCGACAATGTGGAGGACTATAAAGACCACGTATATGTCAGCTGTTTAGTTGAGTATTATTGCGATATCTGCTTTATTACGACCAAAACTCTGGAAGAGTTCCAAAAACATTCCGTCGAAGTACACGACGCCTCGGAAGGCTTCATCTTACTGCAAGACGACAACTACAAAATGCGCAAGCCGATGCACCACAAAGAGGTCTCCGATGAAAATGTATTCGTAGCTGCAAAGAGAGAAAGGAGAACCTCCATTAAAGCTCCTATTTTAGAGGTGGAGGAAGACTACGATGCTCAAAAGAAACTCGGTTATCCTCTGACACTGAGCTCCAGCTTGAAAGACTGCCCTATCTGTGGCAAGGAGTATTCCACTCACCACAACATGGTACGTCACTACAGAACCCATTTGGAGAACGGGGGTCCAGTTAAAGACGTACAAGATCCATTAGCAGGGGAGGACGATTCTGTTTATTCTTGCCCAGATTGTGGCGGCATGTACAGGACACCTGAGTGGCACAAGCACCTACAGGAGAAGCACGAGCTGAAGACTTGCGGAGAATGTGGCAAGATTTTCCAGTTCCAAAGTGAATTGGATCAACATAGGAGCGTCCATCTGAATCTCAAAGTGTATAGGGATTCCAAGACACAGTCGTACAAAACCTCTATGCTCAGCCCTGGCTCCGAAGGAGAAATTATGCTCATGTGCGAGATATGTGAGGTTATATTTACCACAAAGGAAGAACTAAAGCAGCACAAGTTGACACACGGGGAGGATGTCGTACAAAAGATGGAGGTTGCCGAGCAAAATGAAACAGGAGAAGAGGACAGATACGCCTGCAAGCCTTGCAACAAGGTGTACTCCAGTTATGGAGGCATTTGGGACCACAATAAGAAGAAGCACCCCGAGAAGAAGAGTCCTTTCGTGAACGAGTGGCCGAAGCAGTGCACCATGTGCGATAAGGTGTGCCAGACGGGAGCGGCCTACTACAGGCACAAGCAGATCCACGAGAAGGATAGGATCGTTGCGGAAGGCGCTAATGTAACTACCATGAAGACGCCTATTGTGAAGCCAAAGAGGGAAGAAGCTAGGGAAGATGATGAATCCTATCATACTTGCAAGCGCTGCTTCAAAGTATTCTCATCGAAGTACAATCTGAAGAACCACTTGAAATCGCATGGCATCAGTCCTACCAACAGAAAGATCGTCAAGAAGTGCGATATCTGCCATCAGGCCTTCACCAGTAATGAACTGTTAGCTAAGCACAAGAGTGAGGAGCACAAAGACGAAGAGGTGCCCACATTGAGCAATGAAACAGTAGACGGTTTGGACAACAAGGTGCCTTTTATATTTACCTGCGACGTGTGCGTTATGACCTTTACTACCAAAATGGCATTGAAGAAGCATAAGGAAAAACATGCACAAGAAATGAAACCTCCCGTTTCCAAACACAATCAGGTCTATTGCAAGTACTGTAAGGTGGCTTTCGATTCCATTGCGCTTCTCACCAAACACATGCACGTGGAACACGACGAAACCGCCAAACCAAAAGGCGTCAAGGCCAAAGAGAAACCGAAGCAGTTCCAGTGCGCCTTGTGCAAGAAAGTATTCTTGACCTCGTCTGCGCTGTCGACTCACACAGGCTGGCACAAGCGAAGCCCCGCCATAGGGGAGGGCGGCAAACCGGCCAAAGTACTCAAGCAAAACAAGATCATCGACAAGCTGGCCAACAGTGTGAAGGTTAAGCAGGAGCCGATCGAGCCTGCCCAGTTCCAGTGCACGACCTGCCTGGTCGAACTGCCGAACGACACCGCCCTCCAGGTGCACATCCTGGAGAAGCACCGCAGCGTCAGCGCCATCATGCTCATCCCCAGGTGCAACATATGCAATAAGGACTTCGGCACCCAGGACGAGTACGAGACGCACAAACGCCTGCACGACTTCCTGGAGCGGCAGAAGCACCACGACCAACTCTCGCTGCAGTCCATGGAGGCGATTGCGAACGACGGCACGCCAAAGCCGAAGGGCAAGGGCTTCCCGTGCAAGTACTGCAACGCAGCGTTCAGCAGGGCTGACACGCTCGGCGGCCACATGCGGCAGTACCACAAGGAGTACGTGCAGAACGAGTTCAAGTGCACTCAGTGCGACAGGGTGTTTGACAAGCAGAACTCGCTCAGCATCCACCTGAAGGTGCACGAGAAGCAGCGGTCGGCCGCGGTGAGCACCGCCTCGAAGCCGCTGTTCTCCTGCTCGATCTGCAGCATGGGCTTCGACCTGCCCAAGGATCTGAGGGCGCACACCATCAGCGCGCACCCGTTCTGACGAATGTTATACGAGTAAATGATTTTTTAAATTTACGTTTTGCACCCAGAGCAAATTATATTCGATGCGATCAGGTGGAAATTGGCGGAATGATTTTTATTTTTTTAATATTTTTTTTCTACGACAACGTGACAAGGTCTTGTTTTTACCGCCATGCGAATGCGACTGGTTGTATAGTGTCCATTTGGTATGGAATTTGTTTCGATCCACATAGGATCGTAAACCAATTTTCAGCCGCTGGACAAACAATTAATAATATATTTTAATGAAGGATTTCATATGTATTTTTCCAAGTATCGGAACTCCTTTAAACCCAATACGTTGATTAAATTACTTGATCACCTTATCACAAAGATTTCATCTAGAATCTACCTACTGAGTTTATACTGCAAACATCTTTTAAAAATAATTTTAGTTTTTTAGTGATTAGATTTTTTGCAGTGTATGAAAGTACCCTTACAAAAACTCAGCTGAAGTGAAATGTTATTACGAATTTGGGTTATATTCTTAATATCTCACTGGTTTGGTTTGTCATGGCGTTCTGTCAATTTTTAACTGATTGCTCCGAATTAAATTCAGTTCTGTTCGTGTTTTAGAAAAACCGTTCAAACGGTACTGTTTCTGTTCTCTTTTTTTATCATGTTTCCATTTGAAATATCAATGTTAATTTGTGCCTAAGATTTATAATATATACTGGTAGATATTAGGTAGGTATTTTTGTAATAAAAATATATGATGTTTAATAATAAAATGTGTTTTTTTTTTATTTTGAATGACCATTCCGGAACCTTCAGTTTGTTGTGTTGCGATATTCTAAAGTCAATAACTCCAAGGAAAATTGTTGAATAATTTAGTACATAGCCAACATTTATCTGAGATTATTATCGAGCCATCCAAAAAAAAAACATCATTAAAGTTGGCCTAGTAAAAAAAGACGTATTTCTATTCTATCTTAAATTTATAACCTTATTTAATTGTCAAAGCTGTTGCATTATGGCTGTGTTCAGCGAATGGTCGGACTCGTCGAATTCGTTCAGCGAGAAAATACTCCGAGAATATCTGTATATAAAACAGTCCGAGAATATCTGTATATTCTCGGCTTCAGTGGTCCGCCCAATCAGCTGATTGGGAAAATTGGTCGGAATTTGAAATGTAACGTCGGTGGTCGAGATCGTTCAGCGAAGGAACTCTGTTCCTACTACTCTGTACCTACTCTAACTACATTTATTTATAAGCAATTTTAAATTTTTCATAAACAATATTCTAGTTCATATGAGGGCAGCTATCGAATTTTTTTTTGGGTAGCCTCGCCTTCATGGTCCCTATTTAGTTATTTTACGTTAAGGTTATGTGTGCTGTAATTTGTCAAAGTAGAAAAACCCGTTCAGCCAATTGTTCGACGTTGAATGTCTGACTACCGTGGTCGGACTATTTGCTGAACACAGCCTATAATTAAATCCATTACATATTTATTTTACAATTGTGACAGTCACTTGTCAAAAGTTTAACATAACCAAAGCTTCAACATGACCGCTATTTCTATCTCTCTCGTTCATAGCCAACTTTAATGACGTTTTTTTTTGGGATGTTATTTTCAGATCAACGTAAATTTTAAATTAAGAAAAAGGGCTTTTAAAACCCCCTGTTTTTATTACTGCATAGTTGCCAAATAAGAAAAAAGTTGAAAAATAAACAAAAACATTGAAAAATTTTTGTGACAGAAAAGTTAATATTGAATCGGGCATGTCTTATACACGGTGTTGAAAAAAGGTCGGTACCCCGGAATAACTCTGTTGCAACGCATCGCAGCGGAAAATGTGAAAGGGAAAAGTTGTTTGGTTTCAAAAGGGGAATAGTTTGCAATTTAAACCACCCCCACCCCTCCACCCCCTCTGCGGGGGTGGGGGTAAGTTCAGTTTTTTAAATGGAAACCCATATTTTTTATTCGCGGATGGTGTTCTCCGATAAAAAATGAACATCTTTTATTTTACAAATTTTTTTGTCCAAGTTCATTCTTGCCCAATATTTGCCATAAACAGCCGAAGAGGAGAGCAGATCTCTCTTGATGATGCGAGGTTGGGGAAATCAGCAGCGATCTTGCAACAAAGTACGAGATCTGTTCAATCACATTTTCCGAATCGATCGAGGTCTTGTCTCAAATAGGTCTCAAAAATCACCGTGAACAGAACAATTTAGTTATTTAGGTTTTGATTTCGGCTATTTCATGGGGATTATTAGTAAAGGATGGGCCTGAACAAGAAAAAAAGAGACACACGATGTTCGCTTTCCAGCTAACATGATGCGCTAATAAAAAATAGGGGTTTTCATTTGAAAATTCAAACCACCCCGCAGGGTTGGAGGGTGGGGGTGGTTTGATGTACAAACGTTTTCCCTCCTCGAATACAAACAACTATTTCTCTCGCAACTTTTTGGTGCCAAAGAGAAAAACAGAGGGTTTCCCGGAGGGGAAATTAATTTGCGCACAGTTTTTTATTTTGGCTGTTTATGGCAAATTTTGGGCAAGAATAAACTTGGACAAAAAAATTTTTCGAACAAAAAGGTTCATTTTTTATCGGAGAAACCATCCGCGAATAAAACATATGGGTTTCCATTTAAAAAACTGAACTTACACCCACCCCCGCAGAGGAGGTGGAGGGGTGGGGGGTGGTTTAAATTGCAAACTATTCCCCTTTTGAAACCAAACCAAAACTTTTCCCTTTGACATTTTCCGCTGCGATGCGTTGCAACAGAGTTATTCCGGGGTACCGACCTTTTTATTTCAACACCCGATATAAGTGTCAAACAATATGTGATTAATGACAATGACTGAAAACAGCATTTGACAATAACTTAACTGCAGTGATACCACCACTCAATTATATTGAAATTAAAATTGTAATGGAATGTTTTACTGAATTTTAAATTTCGTGCTTGATATTCGTTGTTATGCAGTTGGCAGCAGATCCGAAAACGCCATGTACACTCGAACCCCTCTTAATTCACCTTCGCTTAATTCACATCCTCTCTTATTTCACCACGTTTCCCCCTATTATGTCGCGAAACCGTCCCGGTTAAGTCGCCGCCTATAAAAGTTTTAGAACTACGTTTGGAAATTGGATTCTCGCATGAATACAATTTTTATTGAAAAAAATGATTGTGTAATACATTAAATATGGACACCTAACCTTTAAAATAGGTTAGGTGTCTTTTAAAAATATTTAACCTTTAAAATATTCATTCAAGTGGAAAATTGAACTTTGTCACGCACGACTGGGTATACTTACGCTTATTTTTTTGTTCAGTTGGCTCATTTTTCGTTATAACAAGTGCTGTGGTATATCTCTAAATATTTCTTTTTTGCAGCTAAAACACGAAAAAGTTGACGTTATGATCGCGACTTAAGCGAGACTAAATTTCGCTACTTAAGCGAGGCGATGATGCACGCATTTGATGAATTAAGAGGGGTTCGAGTGTACTCAACATTTGGTGATAGTTTGAAATTATTTGAACCGTACATTGTCTTTTTGTATTTTTTGCTTAAAACTTTTACCTTGCATTGAAAAACTTTATTTCAGAACAATCAAAGTGTTACAGTTGTCATACTTCCGTTTGCTAAATTCCAAAACAGTTAAACAGCTGCTGCCAAGAGTAGCATTTTTGATACGCTATTTTGAAAAAGAACGAGGCAATAACCGGTCCATTGCTACCCTTAACAGCTGTTAGAAAGAAAACAAAAAAAATTAAATATCAAATTAAAATATTAATTCAAACCACAGTCCAATATATTGTTCTAGTGTGTAGCAGCAGCTCTAAACTTGAATGTTTCTACGGTTGATTCTATTTCACAAAAACCAAAAAAACAATTAACTTTTAAAATCACCTAGAATGCGTAATTCTGCCAAGAGGGTAACAATTACTGTAGCGTTGAATACAAGTGCTATTCGTAACATTTATAATATTTGAAGACATAAGTGGATAAAGGTGTCATGTAATATTTTTTCACAAAGTGATTTTGTGTATTTTTTTGGCCATCTCTGATATAAATTTAACCTTCAATAAACACGAATTCTCTATTTTCAATTCCTATAAAGTTTAGTGATTCCCTATGAATCAAGAACTAAATAAAAAAAGTTGCAGCTTAAGATGTGTTATGCTCATGTACTCAAAAGTTTAAAAATGTGATATGACACCTTTATCCACTTTCACATATTCATTTATTTCACATATTCTTTAAAAATTTCAAAAACTTCGTGTGTCTTTTTCTACAATTTTTTCCTGCCATTAAAAAAAATACCAATTTTTATTATTATTATTTTATGCACCAACCAATATTTTAAAATAAATACCTTTTTTTAAATTATTTATCTTTTTAATGTTAAAAAAATAAGTTATTTAACAATAAACAAACACAAATAATCCATCCATATGCTAGTTGAAATTATTTCTAAATACTTAATAATTTTGACTTCTGGTTGTCCTAATGCTGTGGTAGTACTTACCACGCACGCCCGACTGAGTATACTTACGTTGATTTTTTCGTTCAGTTGGCTCATTTTTCATTATAACAAGTGCTCTGGTACATCTCTAAAAATCTCTTTTGGCAACTAAAAACACGAAAAAAGTTGAGGTTCAGATGGCTTTTAAACGTGACTTAAGAGAGAATAAATTTCGCGACTTAAGCGAGATGATGCACGGATTTGGTGACTTAAGAGGGAATCGAGTGTACACATATACTTCTTATTAACATAAAACACACTGGAATAATTGCCTGATTTCAGAAGTTTACAAATTATAAAAACGTACTTTACCAAACAACAAAAAGTAATCCAGTAAAACTGCATCATCTAGAAAAACTATATATTTACATACATACATATAATATGTACATATACAGTGAGGTCCATAAGTAACGGATAAATTCATTATCTATGTAATTTACAATTTATGAGTAAAATCCTGAAACACGTCAATTTTTAATTCTAGAATGACATTTTTTGAGCATAATTTTATATCTCCCCCTCCAACCCCCTTGGAGTGACAGCTACCCCTTTCAAAATTTTAAATGGAACGATGGTGCGTGTGATAGCTCATTTGAAAGGGTTTTTAATTCTCCATCCAGCAACATAAGATTTTTTTTAATTTCTATAATTTTTTTTATTGAAAAATATTACATTTTAATAATGTTACTAAGTAAAGAAAAGAACATGAAACAGAACAGAAGAACAGTTTAAATCTATGTTCAAACTGGGCGCCCGTTGCTTCTTGACAATAATGGAGGCGTTGCTGAAATTCTTCTAAAACATTTGGTATTGTTTCCGGGGTGATTTGATTAATTTCTTACCTTATTCTGTCTTTTAAATCTTCTACGTTATTTGGTCTGTTGAAGTAGACTTTCGAGTTCCATAACAAATAGTCAAGCGGGGTCAAATCGGGAGAACGAGCAGGCCACTCAATTTCACCGCGTCTAGTTTTTCCCATTAGATGGATCGGTAGACGCGGTTTTCCCAATAGTGGGTGAAGTCTAAAGATTTCGCCCACTAACAGACCGTTTTGTCTGCGAGAGATTAAGTACGCCAGAGTTGTCTACGGACATGTCTTTAAATTTAGTGGTGTGGTAACATGTAGTCTGTCACATATTAAGTCCGCAAAAGAGCGCAGACTTAAACTGCCCTAGATAAAGTCCGCAGATAAACTATGTGTGTGTGTCCGGCTATTTGCTGTACTTGTTGATAACGACAGAGAATTACGGTACCGATGTGTTCTTTGTTCATCGTGGAACCATGCACTATGCACAGGCGTAGACACCCCAGACAATTACAAATGTGATTTTTGTTTTAAATAAAATATATTAAAAATCAATAACTAGGTAGTAAATGTTTTATTATTTTTACATCTAGTTTTAATGCGCATCATTCCCCATCCTATGCGCATCATTACCCGCCGGGATGAGAAATCGTGCGCAAGTGCACTTCTGTAATTTTTGCAATAACTCGCTACTATGCTTTGAATTTTTCCAAATGCCATTCGATATGTTGAAAATAAAACAAATAGTACTTATTATAAAGTTTCTAAAAACATTTTAGCTGTTATAGTTTCACCACAAATCCAACTCCTTTCCCCCACTCTCCCTTACATCTTTAATAAATCCCATAACAAGAGGTTTTTGTCTCTTGTTAATATATGCAAAACTTTTAGTATGACGTTAGGACACATGATCTAATAGGGTGTTATGTACAATCTAGATTTGGCATGCTTATGTAAATTTGGAAAAAATAACTTGTCTTAGTAAAACTTTTTTGAAATCGCAACCACATACACTCGAACCCCTCTTAATTCACCTTCGCTTAATTCACATCCTCTCTTATTTCACCACGTTTCCCCCTATTATGTCTCGAAACCGTCCCGGTTAAGTCGCCGCCTGTAAAAGTTTTAGAACTACGTTTAGAAATTGGATTCTCGCATGAATACAATTTTTATTGAAAAAATGATTGTGTAATACATTAAATATGGACATCTAACCTTTAAAATAGGTTAGGTGTCTTTTAAAAATATTTAACCTTTAAAATATTCATTCATGTGGAAAATTGAACTTTGTCACGCACGACTGGGTATACTTACGTTTATTTTTTTGGTTCAGTTGGCTCATTTTTCGTTATAACAAGTGCTGTGGTATATCTCTAAATATTTCTTTTTTGCAGCTAAAACACGAAAAAGTTGACGTTATGATCGCGACTTAAGCGAGACTAAATTTCGCTACTTAAGCGAGGTGATGATGCACGGATTTGGTGAATTAAGAGGGGTTCGAGTGTACTTAAAATATACATATCTACATTTTTGGAAAAATGTCAAATTTGACTGATGCATTAATCTTTTTTTTTAAATACTTGGTTTCAGATTGTTACAGAATTCAGATTGTTGTTTATTATTAGGTATTATATAATAATTGAAAACAGAAGCCTTGTGTAATGAAGTGTTTACTTTGTTCATTCCATTTTTCACCCATAGGGCAAGTGTGATGCATTACCTCTAGTCTATTCTAAATATAGGTGTTTTTAAAGCATGAATTATCCCACAGTTAAATTTTAAAAGAAATTAAAATGTTTCTCATGTATCATTAAAATGTGTCCCATACGATGCGCACTTTCTGAACTGTATATAAACGGAGAAGGTTAAAAATCAACATCGTCTGCGAGACCTGGTATATCGCAAATCCACCGAAACAAGAATTAAATTCAGAATCGGCTAGGCGCACCCCACATTCAGCATTCAGTGCACAACCACAAAAATCGTTACGCCCCAATGGGCCCGCCGCCCCTTACCCCGTTCCATCCGCCGGAGATGAGCCCCCGTTTCCGCCCCTCTAATTGACAAAATCCGCACAAATCCACCCCTTCGCCGAGAACCGGGACGTGGGGAGGGAAGACCCGCAACGCCTATGCCGTAAACTATTTATACGTCGAACGATCGATGGGATCACTTCTAATGCCTCATTAGAGTCATTAGGGTTATCGTCTAGTAGGCCGCAAGTTGCCCTACGACTCGCACTAGGTATAATAAGGAATCGATCCGCCGTTTAAATAAAGGACGCTAGGTCAAGGCCGGCAGAAGGGACACGCGGTCGATATAAGGAATGGCAAAGGCAAAGGACGACCCTGCACGTTTTTCGAACGGTGGACCTTTGTTTGCCAGCAGTGGCGGCTAGCCCTCGTCTTACTGTGGCTCAAAATTCCCAAAACTGCCTCATGTAGATGGGCAAGATCCAGGAATTCCCATGGAACACTAAAGATTATTTATTTATTTATTTATTCGAATTACACGGGAGTAAAAATTTGTGAAACGTGTCACGGATTTTCCAACTATTTAGAAATTTGGAATGAGTTGGCGCATTTTAAAGTACCTGATGGTACTAAACTCTGCCTAAAATTTTTTTCGAAAAAAAAAACAATTATTATAAAAGTTATGAACAAGTGAAATTTTATGCAGCGATTAAAAAGGACATTTTTATCTCGAAATGGAAGGCTCTAATACAGACGTTACGCCCGCGCGCGGTGCCAGTGCTCGCGCCATATACGCGTCTAAACTTAAAAAAAACATGTGATTTGTCGTTTCTCAACTGTTTTATTGAATGAGTTAGCTTTTCTAAGCTTATTGCAACCATGCCTCGAGGTAATCGTTGTTACAATCCTTTAAATAAATCGAAACATAAATGTGTGTATAAAAATGTGATGCAAGTGACGAATGGTAGAATGCAGGCTTTCACGGCTGTTGTCCAATACTGTTGTCAAATATTCCAATGAATAATTGGAATGCAAAGTTTGCTCATTTGATTGGAAACTATGTGTGTGATTCCTGTAAACGTTCAATTAACAACAATAAACTGGATTCGACTACTTAAGTTTTTCGTAAATTAAGTTTAATCAAATTTCAACGATGATTATTATTTAACAGTAAATAATATTATTTAATGTTAAATATTAGTTAATGTTAAATAATAATAAATAAGGTTATTATTTAATGTTAAATAATAATCATTGTTAAAATTTGATTAAATGTAATTAAAAAAACTTACGTAGTCGAATCCAGTTTATTGTTGTTAATTGAACGTTCACAGGAATCACACACATAGTTTCCAATCTAATGAGCAAACTTTGCATTCCAATTATTCATCACTCGCATCACATTTTTATACACACATTTATGTTTCGATTTATTTAAAGGATTGTAACAACGATTACCTCGAGGCATGGTTGCAATAAGCTTAGAAAAGTTAACTCATTCAATAAAACAGTTGAGAAACGACAAATCACATGTTTTTTTCAAGTTTAGACGCGTATACGGCGCGAGCACTGGCACCACGCGCGGGCGTAACGTCCAACAAAAACAGCGTGCAGTTTATTTGCAAACAGCGATCCCAAAAGTGATGGAGAATTCTCAGCATTTTCTTATTATAAACAATACTTTTTTTAATTGTTTAACCATTTTTAAGGTTCTAACAATTGTTTCCAAAAAGCTCAATGTCTTTCGAAAAAAGTTGTCCTATAAAATTTTTCGATTAGAGCCTTCCATTTCGAGATAAAAATTTTCTTTTTAATCGCTGTATAAAATTTCATTTGTTCATAACTTTTATAACAATTATTTTTTTTTCGAAGAAATTTTAGGCAGAGTTTAGTACCATCAGGTACTTTGAAATGCGCCAACTCATTCCAAATTTCTAAGTAGTTGGAAAATCCGTGACACGTTTCACACATTTTTCTCACTGCTCAACAGGCACAAACCCAATTGAGGAGAAAGCGTTCAAAACGTATTAAATCCTGATAACCTGTTTTGGAGCAAATCGCCAAAAACCCTTAGTGAGCAGCGCCTTGGACAGAGAAGCACTGCATTTTAGCAAGTTGACAGTATATCCCCACAATGTAAAAAAACAACAATTTACTAATGATGCAATGATTTCATAAAGTAATCATGGACGTAGATCACTAAATATAACGTAGTATGTCATGTTTTACCAAATCAGAAAATTGTATAATAAAAAAAACAAACCTGAAGCAAGTACTGAAATTCTAAGCTGTTCTTAATGTATTGTGGTTTTACACGTTTTGATCAATTAAAGATTTCAAGTTGGATTTAATGCGTTTTGTACAATCGGTGACTTTGAACTGGATTTTACGTTGGATATGCTTTCCTAAATCTGAGCGCGGTTGGATTTCTCAATTACAGAGCAGGGATAGGAAATATACACAATCATAAAATTTACACAGAACACTATGAACAAAAGTTCAAGATGAAGTTAAAAAGTATTTTATATCGCTAATTTTACACAAAATATGTCAATACCAGGAGTTTGTTATGCGACACATGGTATAAAGAGGAGAATTTTTCAATATTTGTACGGGTGCATACTAAAAGTGTCAGAACTTCTTGACGCAATTCTTGGAACATTTTGACATCTCCAGTAAAGTCGAATCAATACTATGTAATATTATTTTAAACACGAGTACACAGCAATAGTAGTCACGTCTCATAATAGGCCTAAAAATTCTGTTTACGTAAGAGCTGACCATGTGGTGCAGTGGCGGTGCGTGATCCTAAGATTGGGGTGCACCATACATAAAAATAACGATAATCATAAGAATAATAAATATCCTAATATGAGTAAATATTTATCTCATATTAAGGTTATTCTTATTAATCTAATAATTTGCAAACTTACCTAATTTTTTTTGTAAATGAGCTCAACGATTTTTACATTGTGCAAATTTTCAATTACTTTGTTGTTAAAAGTTTCGATATTTTCGAGTCTTTTTCAATGGAGAGCTATATCCAAAGCCGACAGTCTTTCCTGGCACATGGTGTTGCGCAAAATGTCTTTATTCGTTTTAAATAGAAATTTTCCACAAAAACGAATACAGTTAATAATAATGTTTAAAACATACGTTTTTGAAACCGCTTCAGTGTGCTGCCACTGCTCGTCGATGAGAGAATCGAGCATTGTCGCAATATTTGCAGTGCCTAACATGGCTAAATTCAAAACATTATTCATGTGTCCAGCAGAATTTGCATGTTTTTTTATTTTCTCGTTTATGTGATTTAAATCCGTTACTCCAGTTTTGGTCCAAGGTGTTTCTCCGCCAAAACACCGTTCAATACATCGCATCCACTTAACCACAAATGTTTTTTAAATAAGTCATTATTAAATGTTCTTACAAATTGTTTACTTTTTCCTTTCACGGCTAATTTTAAATTAATTTGTGGAGTGGGCCTACCTAGAGTTAGTAAAGAGCTAGTAATTTGCACTTTTCCTCTAAATTCAAGCTAGAGAATGGAGTTTTTAATAAGTTTTGTATATAATTCATTATTCCAAACTAGATTGTAACTGAGTTTATATTTATAAAACGTGAGCGATAAAACAGCAATCGCAATGTACGAAAACAATTCACAAACTAACCGATCGATAACTCTCGTGCGCTCTTAAACTCCGTACATCATATCTATAGGATTCGCCCACTACGCGTAATAATTGGGGAGGGGCAAAGCAGTAACAATACGCGTTCGCTTTTTCGTATTGCACGGAAGGATGATCGTCGTGCCGCTTTTTCGTATTCACCTGTCGACTCCGCGCCGCGATCGGAAACCAGTGGCGTTGGAGATAGAGACCTAGTCGTCTAGTGGATTCGTAACGCTGCGGCCAAATAATATTCAGATGGTATTAACGCTAGGGATGCGGCAAGGCGATAAATTAAGAATGCATCCATTAATTACTAAATAGAATTATTAATGCTAAATTGTTGGGCGCCCCCCTGCCACTGATGTGGTGTGCCTATTGGATGATAAATACCGTCAATTTTCAAACCTAAGCAATTTTAAAAACCGCCTTTGTAGTATAGCTTCTATCGATCAGCATGTACGGTAGAATGGACTCTGTACTACTGAAACATATTCTAGCTTCGACCTTATAAAAGCGTAGTACAAAGTTTTTAATAAAATCTCGACTACAACGCGCGATCAATCCGTACATGCGAAATGCAGCTTCAACAATCTTATCAATGTGGCCATTGAAAGAAAGTGTAGTGTCAAATACTACCCCAAGATCTGTAAAAGTATCAGGTCTTTGAAGAGAGGCATTTTCTATTAATTCATATTAAAACGTAATGGATTGGTTTCAGGGTAAAAGACAGTACTTTATATTAGTGGGGTTGAGCGGTTGACCGTTAACTTATTTTTCTTGCACCATTCAACAACGTGATGCAAGTTTACGGGGAATGGTTTCCACAGTCTCCTTCTTCTGTAACACGGCTGCATAATTTTAAGTCGTGAGCAGTAAAAAGTAATCAACCGTAATAATACGTCAATATCTTGATAAAAATATTCAATAATAGTGGTCCCAAGTTTGAACCTGGGGTAACAGGAGAAGGGCCGTATATTCCACGGACCTAAAATCGTTAAGGCTGCACGACTGTTTTTGACCAACTAGGTAGAAGTGAAAGAGGTAATAAGGGGAGGGGGGTAATCCAAAGAAGAGTGTGGGTTTTTTTGGTAACACGCAATGGTCAATATCTTAAAGGGAGGCTTGTGGGAAGTCTGTATAAATGACATCTGTTTCACTCTGCCATCATAGGGTCGAAATGTATTGTGTAACAGTTACAAGATTAGTCACTGCCGAACGGCCTTCCTTAAAATTTTGTTTTTCAATATGACGATAAACAACCTGTTCCATTAAAATTTCAAACGGGTATTGTGGAGATTGGTCTGTAGTGAAATGTTTGTTTGTATCCCGTTTTTCCGACAAGACACACTTTAGAGGATTTCGAAATCGCTGGCAGTTTAAATTTTTTAAGCATGTTTTGGGAGTAGTCAAGGGAATGCCAGGGGGGGGAGGGGGGCCCTTCTAAAAAAAGGGGGAATAGGGGGGCAGTAGAATTTTTTTATTTTAAAATTTGGATTCTTCCCTAGATATAAGTAAGGGGCAGAGGGCCTGTTGGTGGAGGGTCCGCAAAGAGTAATAGTATGTCACAAAGGTTCTCTAAGATGTCATTGTCAACCAACCAAAGGTTTGTGGGAGATTTTTGGTATGTTGATGAGCGCCCGGAAATTGAATATTTATTTTTTTTTTTTTTTTTATTTTTTTTTTTTTTTTGTTGTTTTTTTTTGTAGAGGAGATTTTTATTAGAAAAAAAATATAAAAAAAATAATAATTTTGGACCAAATACTGAGAAATGTATGTACAAATGAAACAGAACGTTTCCATTCTCTACACTAAAATTTTACATTTTTTATCAAGGTCAAAGGACCACGAATATTTAGTTGGATGAGTAAATAATTTGTGTTTTATGCTGAGGCGTTTTCTTTGGTTACAATATGTTTACAAATAGTGAAACTGAGAAAAGCCGGGTTAGGGTTGGGGTGTGAAAACCCGAAAACACTAGAAAAGACACTTTTTAATTTAAAGAGAAATAATAAAAGTAAAATCATTTGGGCGTGCATCTCTTATTGTAGTCGGTGGCTGTTGGCAGGGTTTAAAAGGTAGGGAATCCCTAATGGGTTTGCAGGATCCCTATATATAAATGTTTTTGGAACAATTGAAGATTGGGGTGGCTTGATATGTATTGTATTTGTATGATATGTATGTATGTGTTTTTTGTGTATCGTGAAGAAGCGAAGTTTAAGGAAGATTTTTGTCCTTTTTTTTTGACCACAGGTGGACCTGAAAGTTTTGTAAATTGTGATTAGGATTTATCTCTCAAGCGGATTAAGACTCTCCAAGTTATATACAAATTATTTCAACATCAACGATATTTCAAAAACCAGAGACAGTGGACTAAGGAGACCAGGCGGCGGCCTGTAGAGGCCGGGCCCCAAAACCCCCCCCCCCGGGGCCCACACAGAGGGGGAGGGGGCGGGGGGCGCCGTAGAGAAGAAAACACAAAAAAACCCGAAGGGGTTTTTAAGGGGGGGGGGGGTTAGGGGGGGGGGGGGGGGGGTTTAGGGGGGGGGCGGTAGAGCAGAAGGCGGGGAAACACAAGAACACAAGGTTGAGTTGCTTACAAACTTCGTACGTAATAAATACTATTTATAATAAATATATTAGAAGTAATAATTTAACTCATCTAGAGGACGTCTAAATTCCGAGGGTGAGTGTGTATCTGGTGCTCGTTAGTTTTGCGTGTCTGGTGTGGTTTGTGTTTTTGCTAAGTAAGTGATTTCAGAAAAAGAAAATATTTCGTTTAGGATGTGGTTATTGGACCTTAACAGACAGTTTTGAAAATTTATTTTAGATATATTGTTAGCCAAACGGGTGGCACGTGAGTAATGAAGTATAAAACATAAGGTTTTCTTATAACACATGTGGACCGCTGACCGCTGTATAAGGTTTAAGCCTCCTGAGGCGGAAATGATCCCTAAGGAGGGTCCTCTAGTTGGTGGTCTGCGTTTGGAGGGGGGGGGGGGGGGGGGGGGGGGGGGGGGGGGCCGCCCGCTCCTTTTTTGGGGGGAATGGAAGAAATTAAATATTCTAGGAAATAATTAATAATTAAAACGGTTGTGTGTGAATAGTCAGTTGTGATTCAAATTACAGTTAGAGGTAGAATACAGGGAGTTACAGGAGGGGAAAATTTGAGATGATACTAAGAGTTCGGTTCCTTTCTGTTTTTTGTCAAAAAAAAAAAAAAGTGATAATGACTGAATTCGGAAATATGAATATTCTCGTATAATGGTAGGAGTTTATCTCAAAAAGTAATGACATTCCTGAAAATGTGATTATGTTGTAGTAAAGGTATGTTGTATATTTGATCTCATTGTGGGCTCTCTTGTTAGGCCTATTTGTCAATGACACAAGGAACAATTTTACAGCATATGTCAGTATGTATACTCCATGCACTGATATGTGTGGAATTTGCGTTAAATAACGCCAATAATAAATTATAAGCAGCTAACCTCATCACGCGTTGAAAATACAGCTGAGAGGTTTTTTTTTCAGCATCACATCCTTCAAGCAAGCAAATAAATCGAAAATTCTTAGCATTTTTGCTTTCTTGACCATAATGAACAAGTAGTATAATCCAATTTTATTGTTTTTTTGATTAGGTACCTACATTTTCCAAAAGTACAATCGTATGGAAACACTACTTATTAAATGATACATACGTCATTCTAGCACTAAGTTACAATATCTTCTGAAATATAACAGGAACTCTACTTGTAGCAGAATTTTCAAAAAGGTTAAAAGAACACAAAAAGTCAAGCTTTCATTTAGGAGGTAAACCGTGAAACATTGATTATCTGTTGTTTTTAAGTTCCCTACATTTAGTACTAAAAATAATTTTCTTCGACACTGTAGGGCATCAACATTTTCAACATATATACATAGCCACATATATTATTTATAGACCTTATAAATATCACGATTAACCCCATGCTGATTTCGTGGCAAATTATAATTAATATATGCAAGTTATAAATCATGTACCAACCTAACGGGGTCATGTTTGCCATGTAGATAGGACCATAGGACGCAAGGATTAAAAACCCGGGAAATGCCATTAAGTGCTTTGAATACCAATTTTTTTTTTAATTTTCGCCATGTTTGTATGTTTAGCAGGAAATTTTGTATATAAAAAAATTTAATAATATAATAAAACATGTTCTTTTTTTTTTTAATTTTTTTTTCAAAATTAAAAAAACGCAAACATTTTCCTTTAATATTTTTTTAAAAAAATTTTTTTCTTTTTTAATTTTTTTTAAAAAAAATTTTTTTATTTACACCCCACTTTTTTTTTTTTTGATGGATTTATAAAGACAGTGGGAAGTTATATAAGTAATTCTATGATAGTTCATTTATAGTAAAAGAAAACAGTGTCCTAACAAGAATTTTTCGTTATTTAAAACCATTTTATAGATAAAACCAAGAATTTATATAAATATATAAACTAAAATTACATACAGTCTCTTGTAATAATTGATTAAACCAAAAAAAAAAATTTATTTTTCCCTTTTTTTTTTTTTTTTTCCCTGCCCTTTTTTTTTCCTTTCTTTGGCCCCCCTTTTTTTTCCCCCTTTTAATTCCTTTTTTTTTTTTTTTTCCCCCCCCCCCCCACCCTCACACCTCCGGCCCCCCCCCTCTTTAATAATAAAAAAGAAAAAAAAAATAAAAAACAAACCCCACCCCCCACTCCCCTTTTTTTTTTTTAACCCCCTTTTCCACCCCCCCCTCCCCCCCCCAAAACCTCTTTTTTTTTTTTTTTTTTTTTTTTCTTTTTTTTTTTTTTATATTTTTTTTATTTTTTTTATGTCTCCCCCTTTTTTTTTATTTTAATTAATTTATTAACCCCATTTCAACAAATATTTTTTTTTATAATTTTTTTTTTTTTTTTTTTTTTTTTAATTTCCCTTAAAATATCTATTGATGTAACATTAAAATAAAAAAAAAAAAAAATTTTATTTGTGGTGATTTTATTGCGAAGGCCGGGGGGTTCTATCCCTTTTCCTATCGTAAATGATAATAAACCTTTTTCGATACATTTCACGTTCGTGAAATCCATTCTGTGTAACAAAAACAGTACATTTTATCGACCTAGTAGTAAGTACATATGTTCTGGTATCGCATTTCTACCACCTACGTCCCAATATTATTTTTTGAACATCTACATTACATACACATGAAAGACGAATTTTATAGCCTATAAACTAAATTCAATTCCACTTTGGTTTATATACTTTTTGTTGTGAGCGTTCATTGTAATAAGAATCGAACATTGTCGTTTGATGTATTTTCACTGCGAGCGTGGAAATATCATGTATTCCATTTTCATACAAAGAAACAGTGAATATATATAAAAAACACAGATGTATTATATGACATATTGGTTTAAAACATTGAATTTCTGAGTTAGAGAAAACAAATCCGGTGTCTGTCAGCCTATTGATCCAGTTAATTTAAAACTATTCAGCCTTGTTCAAATATGATTTATAAACGGAAGGAATTTATAATGTAAGTGCCATCCGATTCTATAAGTTGTCACGAGTAGGCAGACTGCGGATACCACGTTTCCAGAACGCACGCGAATGTGAAGCGAAAAAGTTGTATACAGGGTTTGTCCGGAAAGTAATGTCAGTGAATTTTTTTCCCGAGACTGTGCGCGCCAGCCCGCGCTTTACGTGCTAGGATTGTGGTAGGGGGATCTGGAAACAAGATCTAACAAGCATCAGTTGGCTACCGGTCGTTGTAGCGGTCGCATCACTCGTTCTTTGAGAGTCGTTACAGTGACCCGGTGCAAGAAAACATGCAACGTTCGCTTGAGCAACGGATGGCGATCAAGTTTTGTGTGAAACTGGAGAAGAGTGCTGCGGAAACCATTCCAATGTTGAAGAAGGCTTTCGGTGTCGATTGTCTTTCGGACAGACAAATTTTCCGGTGGCACAAGGCTTTCGCAGAAGGTCGGGAAGATGTCAACGACGAGAACCGCGCTGGACGGCCATCAACCTCCAGTTCCAACGACAATGTGAAACGTGTGCGTAACTTGTTGAACACTGACCGTCGTCTTAAGGGGCGGTTTTTTTTTTCCCCGCAGTTTTAAAAAAAAAAACACCCCACAATTTTTGGGTTTTTTTTTTTTGGGGGGGGGGGGGGGGGGCCCCGCCCCCCCGGGGGGCGGGCCGGCCCCCCCCAGGGGGGGGCGTGTGCGTAACCTTGTTGAACACGACCGTCGTCTAAGTGTCCTTTAATTTCCGTTTTTGGACAAAACAGTTCAGACATTACGAAAACCATTGTTCACGAAATTGTGTCGGGGAGTCTTTAGGAATGAGGAAGGTGTTCGCGAAGCTTTTAACGTGCCAAAAGTGCTAACGGACGATCAAGTTTAAGCAGGCGCGTCGAAAACCTGCCATTAGAATCTTTTGGACACCTGGGCGAAGACAAGCAGCGTGCCTGCTTTCCTGTCGTAGAACCGATGACGTCGGATTACCGGGGAACCTCGAAATTGGGTCTTTCGAATACGACTCCGGAGACGAAGAGGCAAAGTGCGGAATGGCACACGTCGAACTCCCCTCGCCCCAAAAAGGCCAGGATATCTAGGTCAAAGAATGAGATTATCTTTTATTTGTATAGACTATAAAATGTTCTGATATGCTTCATTTTTGCCTTGATTGCTGGGGATTGGATAATCGGGGTTCTACTGTAATATAACTTTGGCCAGCTGTGGCGTCACACGATTGAACTGGGCGGCCAAATTGTAGAGTTGAGTACAATAGACGGTGACGTGGTATTGTCCCCCAAGAGTTTCCAGTGATTCGCGCCGCGAAGGCCCACCAAACTGACATCACCTTTCTCGGGTGGACGTCAGGTTTAGGTACCGATTGTGCTGGAGCATCTGCGTCTAAAAGCACTGCGTATAAAGCACCCAATTTTCATTCCCTATGACAAGATTGTTCAACCAGTCAAAACGACGACTGCAGGAGAGAAGTTGTGTGCAAATGTTACTCCGATGGTGTCCACTTAACTGTGGTATCCACTTACCCAACCGGTAACCCTTTGATGTTTGAAGACTGTGGCGGCTGGTGAAATGAAAAAAAATAAGTTCTTCTATTTTCACAACGGTTTATGGGACAGTAGCAGAAATTAAATACCACTTTTAGTTCGTTACCACTGTCCTTTTTTTCTTAAAAATAAATCGTCAAATAAACCAGAGCTGTGAAAAATGTTAAGTTGCTGATAATTTTTAAATAGTATCGCCATTGTTTACAAAAAACAAGTGTGCCATTTTTAATGAAATTTACCATTTAAAATTACATTAAACTGGCATAGTTTAATGTCAATTTGATTATTGATTAAAAAAATCGATATTATCTTAAATATTTACTAAATTGAAGATAATTAATTTTCTTATTCCAAATATTATATTTTATCAACTGTAACGGAGATTGTATTAAGATTATATTATACATAAAGGAGATTATATGTAACGCGCTTTATAAATTTACTTAATGCATGCATCTATTTCTTCTTCGAAGTAATTATGTGGTAGACATGAAACAGTAACACAACACGAAATAATGAATTATTTTCCTAATTATCTCCGAGTAAAAGAAACCACGAATTTAATTAATCGTATACTTATTAATGCTAAAAAACTCATTAAATCAACCCACAACACGTGGAAAACCTTCTTCGCCTATGGCACGACTTCATTAGGATTCACTCTGCTTTGAGCTGTTTTATTCATTTTAATAAACACATTTTTTTATACTTTGCATAATATAAAATGATGCGGATTTATTTAGAGGTCCCCGTCAATTTCTAA
Organism: Aromia moschata; assembly: GCA_029963805.1. Taxonomy (NCBI): domain Eukaryota; kingdom Metazoa; phylum Arthropoda; class Insecta; order Coleoptera; family Cerambycidae; genus Aromia; species Aromia moschata. The sequence goes on from JAPWTK010000040.1 coordinate 1,750,923, forward strand.
AGCTTTTACGGGATCGATACAACCCATCCAGGATAGGCTTTGATATTCGCGCCCCGAAAGATCACAAACTAAAAATTGTCGATCGGTGAAATAAAATAAAGTGGAAGAGAATGCCTTAAACATTAAACCACCGAAAAACCTCTTCAGAAAACACTGTCTCCGTAGGTGTGTCGAAGTTCTGCAAAAGTATCCGTTGCGCCTTGTCCAAGTCTAAAGCAAAACCTGATTGAAGCAAAACTTGTATTGAAGGCGCATTACATGTTAAACTACCGCCCTTCCAAGTCCGGTCTCCGCAGTGTTGCTAGATCGAGCGCTACGTTGCCAGAGTCATTACTTAATTTACACACTTCGTATACGTTCTGGAGTGAAACGGCGACGTTTATTACAGATTAGCTACTGAACGCCCGCAAGCATCGGTAGCTTCGTCTATAATAAAATACACGCAATTGTCCGCAATGTCTTCGCGTATTGACGTCACTACATTGTTGTAAACCCGATCGACATATGCAAGTCTTAACGTACTTTCATGAGGAATTTTTTGGTCCATATATTTTTCTAAAAACGTACTTAACTTGGGGTTCTCTAGTTTGTGTAATGGAATATTCCAATGGAGGCTTCTCCTTTGTTGCAAGCAATATTCCATTAAGTTCAGAGAAAGTTTAGTTCCAGTAAGTTCAGAGAAAAATACGGAAATACGTCGACGCTGGACGAGGCATGGAAATTCAGATGTCTTGTTACTTTAGTTTTATCTGAAGAATTTATAATACGTTCACACACAGGACAAAAAAAGGTCATTTCCTTGAATACGTATGTCCCTAAAACCCTCGGGATCACTGTCAAACCACGTTTGAAATACTTCCCGTCTATTTCTTTTCACCTTTGGCATGGTACCTCACTTTATTCACTTCATGTATATCTGAGCGATATCGGTATTATCTAACACATGTATAAACATATACCTAATTTCTCTGAATTATTCATACACCTGTTTCAATTTGCCTCTTTTTTAATTCCAGGTTTTCATTATTAGCGTGCTTGAATTGTAAAAGCGAATTGTTTATATCCCTTGGTAGTACTTTTTAGTAACGAGGTTAAAATTTATGCAAGGGAAATAGCAGACCCGCTTCTTTTATTTGGATATTAAGGCTGACTATTTCGTATTTTACCTAAACATTTGTCGATGATGCTGCTTTGACGAAACATTTATTATTTTTCTTTATCCCACTCTGATCTAGAGGCATACATTTTAGGCGTTTTTTTTTCAAGTGCGATAAAAAAAAAACAGAAAACACTTTTATGATCCATTTTTTAGCAGGTATTTATTGATATTTTAAGATAATACAAAAAAATTAAAAACTAAAAAAGTTACAGGCTGTTAAAGTGGGGGGCTAAAAAAAGGGGCACTTTCTGGTTGACACAATTCCAACCCCTTCTGTCACCTGAAAAAAAAAACACAGATTCGTAATTAGTAAGAATGCCGTTATAGCCCCCACCTCAGAGAGGTATTTCTTTTTCGCAGTGGCAATTGTTTGAAAAAAAGTAATTTTTTTGCTTTTGTTTTGTCACAGCTTTTAATTTTTTAGAATATTAAAAAAACATTGTTTTGACATAAATCTGGTAGAGGGGATGGAGGGTTATATAGAGAAGGTGCGTATCAAATTTTAAGTAAATCGGTTCGTTAGAACTTGAGATATCATGTCAACCGTGTTGAAAAAAATAGTTTCGAGATCAACGCGGTTAAATATTTGAGCAAAGTTTCAGGCGGTGTAAGTCATAGGTATAATGTGCGTTCTACTTACATTTCGTTGGGGACATATTAAAGCATTACCGCGAGACTGGAAATTTGGATGTAAAAGGTAAAAGTACTGGAAGACCCAGACTTGTTACTGAAAGGAGCCAACGGTTGTTGGTGAAAATTTGCAAAAAGAGTCGACGGAACATCTTAAGGGATATAACAGCGCAATGGAACTCTGAAACAGGAGAAAGGCAATCCCGCGAATGTTGCAGAAAATACATTCATCAGTCTGGGCTCAGTTTTTATAAGGTACCTATTACTATTTTATTTATCAAATTTTTAATTTTTCAATTTTCGTAAATGATCGTAGGCTAAAGAAACGCCTTTACTGAGGCACAAAGAAATCGACAGAATTGGGCCAAATTGAAGGTATCGTGGACTATAGAAGACTAGTCAAAAGTAATAGAGTAAGATAGTAGTAGTAGATAAGAGTAAAAAATAATAGAGTAAGAGTTTAAATTTGATGTCTGCGTCCATCAATAGAAAAAGAGTAATAAGAACAAAAAGTGAAGCATTTCATAAGGACTGCCTTAAATAAACGGTAACATTCCCGAAGGGTGTCATGATTTGGGGATGTATGTCCGCTAAAGATTTGGAACAGTATGAGGTCATAGAGGTTACCGTCAACGCTGACAAATATATACAAATACCTACGAATAGCTTATTACCGACTGTTCAGGATATGTACCCAGACAATAATTTCATATTCCAACAAGGCGGCGCAGCTTCCCATACTGCAAAAAGACGAAAAAGTGGTTCGGGGAACAGCATATTAAAGTCTTATCATGGCCATCAAACAGCCCCGACCGCAATGTCATTGAAACACTGTGGCATAAGATAAAAAAGAATTATACAGTGAGGGCGTCAAGTCGCGCATTAATTCGATAAAAATTAAAGCTCGATAAAAACTAAATCTTTTTTTAGAAAAAACGCTGGGACACGTCAATTAAATTTTTCATTTGCCGACATTTTGGCTCAAATGGCTTGTGATACATCATTCTTATTTCGCGCAGTATGCTCCTAAATTTTGGCACGATTCTATCAACCAATTTTAAAATGGAGACCGTTCAAGAGTTAAAATTCGATAAAGAATGAAGGAAAGTTTATAGGAATATATTTTAAATATTCTTCCATCTTTTAAAATATAATTTAATAGTTTATAGAAGATCGTTATTTATTAGAATTGTAGTAATTATAGTTTCCCAAGCTGCTGGATACTAGAGTAATGTTTGAGAAAGTTAGACAATGTTGGAAAATGTGACCAACAAAAAAAATAAGTTCAAAAATTTCGAAAACTATGGGACTTTTAGCAGACACGAAAGTCCGTTTTCAGAACGGGCTAGATCCCCCTCAGTAGTTAACGGGTTGTCCATTAATTACCGGATACCAGGTATATGAAATCAGGAAGCAACTGCAAACATGAAAAAAATACAAGATCTTTCATTTAAGAACTTAATTTCAACACTTGTTGATATGTTCATTTTAGATCTGATTCAGTTGAATTTTTCTTAAGATGGTTAATATGATATACCTACTTACGAAAGGAAAGTTTATAGGAATTTATTTTAAATATTTTCCCCCATTTTAAAATATATTTTAAATGCTTATAGAAGAACGTTATTTATTAGAATTTTAGTAATTATAAAGTTTCCCAAGCTCCTGGATACTATAGTAATGTTTGAGAAAGTTGGACAATGTTGGAAAGTGTGATCCAAAAAAAAAAAAAGTTCAAAAAATTTCGAAAACTATGGGACTTTTAGCAGACACGAAAGTCCGTTTTCAGAACGGGCTAGATCCTCCTCAGCAGTTAACGGGTTGTCCATTAATTACCGGACACCAGGTATATGAAATCAGGAAGCAACTGAAAACATGTTAAAAATACAGGATATTTCATTTAAGAACTTAATTTCAACCCTTGTTGATATGTTAATTTTAGATCTGATTCAGTTGAATTTTTCTTAAGATGGTTAATATGATATACCTACTTACGAAAATTAACTGATGACGAGTGTATAACATTTTGTATTTTATTGTACATTCATTGTATTCTTACAAGATACATCTCAAAGAGGGACAAATATTTGTTTGATCGACTCTTACTTACCTGGAATAAAAATTGTTCTACGAGCGATTCCTTTTTTTACAGCTATGTTTTTCTGGGAATAACTTACAACAACGACCAGACCGTTATCAATACAGGGTGTTGTGGTACAGCAAAACAGAAAAGGAAAGAAACTCTGTCATCATTAATGCACAAACATTTTAATATAAACTTAAAAAATCGTACAACAATATGAAAAATTATATACTATTATACACATATTACTTATTTAATAACGGGATGGAAAAACTCCGCTCTCACTATATTTAATATAATATAGAATAGATTTCCTACAAGTTAATGAATTAGTCACAATAATAATTTAATTATTAGAGATGTAACAAACTAACACAGATAGTGACATTTACATACATGGATAGGCCTGCACAGGATTTTCCGTGGGTACATTTTTCGCGGGTAAAAGTTCAAAAAAAGAGGACAATAAACGTCAAACATTTTATTATTTATTTTGTTTTCGCTTCGTACGAATCAACTGAAAAACTGCGTTATTACACGGGTATAAGTCATCCTGATGCAAGTTGTCTAACCTACAGATTCTACGATAGTAAAAAAGAGCCATCACATTCCTTAGGGGCGTCAGTCCCTACTTATAATATTATTTTCAAATATGCAACGGGTTACAAACAGTTTTGAACACTGGCTAGCCTTCCAACTTGATATCAGTATCTACCTATCCACTTCCACATTCACATACACCCAAAGACGTGAGGAATTTTGTGTTTTTACTTATTTTAGTTCCAACGTTCTCCATTCTGATGCACAAGACGTCTTTTAGAATTAGTTACTCAGTCTTTAGACTCGAGCCCCACATCCCCATTTGATTGTTATGTAACCCATTGCTCGGCCAGAAAAAACTGACCCTAAATTTCACCTATAAAATATCTAGGGAGTAGTGTGTATATATATATACGATTACAAGATACACGAATTATAAACAACAAGTAACTAGGATTATATACAAATCTTAGATAAAATGCAAGTACGTACAAGCAAGTATATAAAATAATTGAGTAATCTATAAATATGAATCATGTACATTGTGTAGCTTGCGACTTACTGAACATTTGCTAAGATATTATTTGAATACTAGTCCGTTCCTGATGTCGATTTGTCCCACGCCTGATTCGACGCATATATCCCACTTCTGATCTTGTAAATAATATCTTAACACGCCAGTGTCTTCACAGGTAACGCATACACCATTGGCGAATAGCTTACCGCCCATATCTGAGAAGGCAAACGTATCTCGTATGAGAAACATAGCGTCCAGACGCCACTGAAGCTTAAAAAAATACTTTATATCACGTGGAGGGAAAAATCTAACTAGTAACTTGTCTCATAAGTCCTCTACGATTTTATCAATTGTGCTAAAATACCTCGTAATATTTTATGTAAAATAAAACTACGCTATATTCGATACTGTCAACTGATGTCTACACAGATTACGTACATATTTTTATTACTGGAATTCTAGGAAGTACTGATCAATCGACCACCATTCACACCAGAACTGAAGTGATTTGACTCGTTTTTTTTTTACAGAAAATTTTACAGAAAGTTTTGTAATTGGACTGAATTCTCCTAACGGTAATCTGTACGTTTAGATTTTGAATTATTTAAGTTGAGAGATGATTTAGTTGAACTGTTTTTACACTGCTTTTGTCTTCAGTGGAATTCTGGGAACGATTGCATTTCAACTGGTGAACTGATCAATACTGACTGGCTGCACTACCTCACCATGCAGAAAGTTACGCTTTTCCAAACACATGCACCATCCACATGCAGTTATCGAACTACTTCCTGAATATTCTCCGAGCTGCCTCTTTTATACAAGTATCACTATCAGATTTTTATCACTTACAGTGATATTCTAAAGCATCAATCACATTTTTTGAAAATTTCAGGTAAATTTTCAAGTCATTTGTAGAGTTTCGTCCGATGTCGTTTATCGTTCGCAATTTCCCCACTTAAGCGTATTTATTTTATATTTCCTCTAGTGGATTTTCATATGGTTATCAACCATACGCTAGCACCGTCACGATATGAAAACAGAAGTCGGGTTTTGGAGAATCTTCTGTTTGTTTGCTTGGAGCAAACAGAAAAGAAGGCTGTAAGTGAGTTACGTTTTCGCTGAATCTTCAAGCTTCCACAGCCATTTCTGCTTTCCTTAATTGGATTTGAATGAATTAGTAACTCCAGAAAGACTGACCCAAACATGCTAACGGTATTTAAGAATCATTTTCGGCTTTTACATTACTAATCTTAACTGTAATGTAAACTGTTTTCTAATTCTAATCCAAACAAGGAAAAATACATAGGCTGTAGCAGAGATACAACTATGATGTCAGAGGTATATATTGCTATTGTGTTAAGGTCTATTTCATCAGCTGAATTTTACTTACCAATTGTTTGGCCATATCCAAATATTCTCAATCCAGCTTATGATTGTAAACATTTTATTAGACCCGTTTTTGGATGAAAATTTAGTCAAAAGTCAATTCAAGATCATCAACTTGCCATGATGTGTTGGAAAAACTGACGGCATTAAATAAGTCAATGGTGACCGTTTATCATGAGAATAGAATTAGTAGTGAAACATTTGCTTTAATAATCTAGCAGTGTGTTGAAAATATAGAATTGATCCAGTTATTTCTAGTGCTACCAATAAATAGATAATAGAGATATCTGACCAGTTTCCAATAGTTATAAGCAAACCTGACGTCACACTAAATGTATTCAACATTTCCAGATTGCTAAGTAGATGATTGGAATTGGACGGCCGAAATTTTGGTTTATGTACTAATTCTTACCAGGTAATGTAAAGAGGTGGAATTGTTTTCTTATTTGATGACCTTTATCAACTGTAAATATAAGTACGAGGCCAGCAACTGACCCCATGAACGTTCGGCTCTTGGAGCTCTGTATATTTTTGGAGAAATTGCGAAGATAAATCCACGGAAGAATAAGCGTTTCACGTATCAAATTTTGATTCTTCGTTGAAAAAGATGTGTACTTATAATTACCATAACGAATTAGCTAGGTTATGTTCGCAATCGATCTATAATGATACAATAACAAGTTATATATCAGGTACGCACGAAAATAACATAGTGCAATCAAACCATCGGCTCATAACAAAATATATATTATATTAAAGTCAACAATTTTATACAAATAAAAAATAAACATCAGTGAAAAAGTAACAAAAAAAATCAAGCAGTAAAAAATAGCACATATTATCTCTCTTAATAGTTTTGAGAAGGGAAGCATCTAGGACCCACCAATCGGGCTTGCGCATGCAATACTGACTGTAGTTAACGCGCGGGAGATGTGCGCACAACAACTGCGACGACACGTTACTCGTTTTTACGTTTACGGAGTATCACAAGTTCAGAGCGGGGCATCTCTAATTTTGCGCCTGCATTACTCAGAATTATCAGTGGGCGCATTCAGGGACGCTCAGCGGCTGAGTAGCGAACTTAGCTACTTCCCTGAATGGATGTGGCTGACACTTTTTTGATCTCAGCGGCTGACCAATTTACTAAGCCTAAAATATTATAGTTGAGATGCTGACTGGACAATAATTATATCATGATTCTCTCTATCGTTTTATCTGTGCTGTGAGCAACTGAATTTTAACCTAAACAGAAGTTATAGAAAAGAAAATATTGCTTGTTTTTAAACAAAAGTTATGGAAAAGAAAATTAACCTTTGTCCTTTAAGTGTCTTTAAGCACAGAATATGGCAGGGAACTATGAATCCATGATTCATGAAAGTTATCTATGCCATAGAACATATTACGTTTTCTAGATCTTTGCGAAACTCATACAAACGATTCAGGGAGTGTTAAGCCGCTGACTGTCAGAAAAGGCTAACTACTAACACATAGCGGTCAGCGGCTGAGCGTCCCTGAATGCGCCCAGTTATTAGGAACACTCGGATCGTAAGGATCAATTTGGGCCATCGTAGTAGTTAGCGAAGGTTTCGGATATCCGCGTATCATCCTCAGAGCTGTGACGTCATCAAAGTCGTTCCATACGTGGATAACTATTCAAATTTTGCAGAGACGCAATACAATTTGGAGAGAAACAAAGATATGATTTTTATCTACCAACAAGTTTGCTACAATATTAGCCTGAAATCAATGCGTTCCAAGACTCCATATAATCATTCTAGCTGTTTTATAAATGATGGGAACAAGTTCAATATTTAATTAAAAGTAATATAACCCCGCTGATAGCCAACATCGAAAAGTTTCACTGCCATTTCTGAGTAATGGATCCTGGCGTCTTCGAGACACCCTACACCTACATAACAGATCAATATTATTGCGATTGCTAGGAAGAGCTCGACCATCTTCGTCTGCGGTTCTTGTGCGCGTCTCGCCCCTATCTAATATTATACAGATTTTTTTTTGGTATTGTAGGACCCGACATGATATGCCAACACTTACTTTTTAAACATGTAATAGTTAAAATGGGACTAGATGACAGCTTGAGCTTTTTTATACAAAAATAAAAAAATACATACAATATAAAAAATTTAGGAAACACTTCTAGACTACAAGAATACTGTAAACACCATTATATAAAGTAAGAAACATCTATCGTCTATATGACTACGATTTATAAAAAATCTAAAGTATCAAGCTGGGATCTCTTTCTTATAATATATAAGATAATATAATAATTTATGTTGTTTATTACTAGGGCGGTGGCCGGTCTACCTCTTTCTCCTACTCTTTTTGGAGGTTATGTTATGTGTATGTTTCGACAATGTCGCGAGTACGTCTTACTATTATCATTACGTGGACAAGAACTGTCAACAGGACGTTTCAGGAAAATATGTTTCAGTTTCACTACTCAAAATATATATTATTTATACAATTCAATAGAAAAAATAGATTTATCTTTATTTGGAATTCCAGCTAATCGTGACCACTACATGATCTCTAATTAATAGTTAAAAAGACCTTACGCGGTTCTGAATGGTGTCCGTTTAAGTGTTTTATACTAAATTAACTCTCTGCTACAAAAATATATAAATAATATTAAGTTATATTTACAAAATATTTAATATTAGAGAGATCATCAACTAACCCCCACAACTAGGAGCCGCGTTATTCTTTTATTACAAAAACTTACGCTACGCTCTATTATATACATTTTACTTAATCGACTTTGCTCGCCGAAATATCGATTAGCCGTTTAACCATAACCAAAAGCGAAGGAAAACGTTTGAACTTGAAAAACACGATGGAGAAAACGTCCTCGTTTCTAAGGCCGCACGCAAAATACATTCTTGGGCATGTTGTTCGCGCGATGTTTCTAACGAGAATAGATGGAAATATGTTGTACAGTGTCATTCAAAAAGTAGGCATCGTATGAGAAACTCTTGTATCGATCGTTTCCCCGAAAAATGAGAGGATGAAAGTTGGTGCTTCATCTAAAACTAAAAGTATACTGACAAAATCTGTGACCAATATTGGCTCAAAGTGTGTATCTTGAACAAGAATAAAGTACGTATTATACAGATACTCTTTCAGATAATTATTTAATACCGTTAAAAGTATTACATGTGAAAGTTGCACAAATTTAAAAAGGATATTTTAGTTCAAACATGTAAAGTAATCGTTAATTAGTTATTAGTTTTGTTACGTTATCTTTGACAGTATTGAAAATAAAAGTATAGATACTGACCAAAAAAATGATAATTCTGGCTTGATACCTATATCTGTAGGTATAAAATTAAAAACGATGCTGTATTATTTAGTTCATTCAAACATGTAAAGTAATGGTCAATTAAAGCCACTAGTTTTGTTACGTTATCTTAACGGCGGCTTGATACCTATATCTGTAGGTATAATCTTTACATTTTTTTTTATTTTTATATAATATGAACTTTACTTATGTCAATAATAGCTTGTTAGCTTTTCCCTAGAGACATATGCAATGTCCACCTTACATTCTTCCATACATTTTTTATTAGTTTCCACATTTTGTCAGTACCCTGTTGATTCTTGGTTTCAAGCGGAGCACCAACTTTTACCGGGACCATTTTCCGGGAAACGGTCAACAGAAAAGCAGGTGTATGCGACGCGTACCCTCGTAACGATACTGCGTGAAGTGAAAGTACTAGTCTGGGCCCGTGCTGGTTTTCGCATACAGACCTTAGGCGTTCGTCCACGCAACGTAACTAGCGACGCCTAGCGGCGATTTTCCGACCGCCCGGTGGAGGAGAAAGAGGGGGCGGGCCCGCGCAGCAGGTAACCGAGCACAGGCGGCGGTGGACTTCCCTTGCCTATGAGGACCCTCAGTTGGCCACCAGGAGGTGCTGGTACTGTCCGGCGGCCTGGTACGGCCAGTTGTTGTCCAGCAGCTTGCCCGCGTTGTCCTGGGGGGTGGCGGGGGGCCGAGGGGGCGCCCCCACGGGCGCGCCGCCCGGGTAGTAGGGCCCCAGGGGGGCGGAGTGCTCGAACGGCAGCTTGCCGGCGGCGGAGTACAGGTCGGGGCTCAGGTATTGGCTGGAAGACTCGAACACGGAACGCGGAGGATATTGGGGCGGGTAGTGGCCGTGGGGGAAATAGTACGCCGAGGGGTCGGGGGAGAGGGCGCGGCCGGCGGCGGGGGAGTGGTGCGGCGGCTGCTGGTGGAGCTGCTGCTGCATGGCGCGCTGCTTGATGTAGTTGGAGAATTCGGTGGGAGACATCCTGCAAATAGAAAGACACCCAAGGTCAAACACATGCTACCAGATTGTAGGACAAGAATAGAGAGACCTTCTCTTACTTATTGCCGTTTTACTAGAAATACAGACAGATGTATAAAAAATAGAAAGAAACACTCTATTTAGACCAGTAGTCTCCTCTTTGCTTGAATGCGCTGTAGCGGGGCTGAAAAGCAATGGAGAAGTGGCCAAGTTACTGAAAAGACGCCATCATTCCCGCACTACAGCACAGACAGACGAAGAGGTGAGTACTGGTTTATGTAGCCTGTCTGTTTCTAATTCTTGTACATCCCTATCACGATCTTTACTATGGGTCTATAATCAATAAGTCTATGTTCACAAGATATTGACGATCAGTCCTGATGAGACTGTGTATTGTTGTTAATTCCTTGTTTCATAAATGTATCCGTATTATTAGGATCATCCCGATGAACATGCATAGGCATCAGTACGGCTTTTGCCTATGAATTTCATATGCGTATCACCAGGACTAATCAGGGTCATTAGTCATTAGTAAAGTCTTTCATAATAGACGTTTCATCAAACATTATTACTGTGTATATTGCATACTCGCATTATTTATCTTTACCTGTTGTACCCTTTCTGTATTTTGTATATGATGCTTCTGACACGAATAAATAATAATAATAAAAATCAAACATTATGATTAGGTACGTTTCATTAATAACTTATAAATTTCCTTCAAATTATGAACTATTAAAAAGGAAATTGTTATCTCTTTGTTTTCATCCAATGAAATATCCTATGTGATCCAATACAGTTTAAATAGTTACTACTACTAGAGTTTTACATTTAGTGAAAAAAAAAGATAATTCACAGGCAGTAGAATAACTCAATTGAGAAAATGGAAAAAAAAATAAAAGTACATTTTGCGATTACATTTTTTGGTATCGATATTAAGCAACGTGAAATAAAATCACGCCTATAATCCTTTAATCCTGGCCTAATTCCAGTATGCGACACATCACGGATACAGATCTAAATGCTAAAATTCTGCAACATAAATTCGACATACATCAGGATCAGAGGCTTTAGGAAGCGCCAGATAGGTCGGCAGTCGTTTTTGAAAATTGCGAGCCGTAGATTTATCACAATGTATGTCTAAATCGACAACAGGGAAGTAGTTAATCCCTACTGGCATTCCATTTCAACGCGTGTGATAAGAAATATTAAAATATGGGCCACAAGAAACACGGGACTTCGTATCTGATCAATTTAGGATTATATTATTACACAAATAGGTGACGTATTTTAGATAGATGTAGCAGAATAGTTTCCTAACGATTTGCTGATTGATTACATATAAAGTGTCTACTTTTATTTACGTACAAATTCACCAAGTCCTTATTTTTAAAGAAAAACAACGGCATTGAAATATATCTCTTTTGACACTACAGGATTTCTCAAAATCCCATATGCGAAATTTGAAAAAATATATACAAAACGTTTTTCTCTATATGATCTCAGAGTTTAGCAAAATATCGAACGAGTCAAGTGTGCAATGGAATTATGTCAAGACAGTTAAATGAATAATATTTTTTCCATATCAGGTAGTGCTTGTTAGCTTATTTTAGATAAATCCTTTTTACTGCATTTTGATTTATTTCTTTGGAAAAGTTCTGAGTAATTAAAAAAAACTTTAAACACCATATAAATAACCAATGAACGTGCATACTTCCCTCCACTGAATTTCAGAACATACTTGGATATATTGTTCACATTAATCTGTTTTTGCAGTACCTGCATTTAATTAATCAGATTAAAACTGTCTTAAATCAGTTTTAATCTTCTCCTGAAGATGCCAACTTGGTTGGCGACACGCGCGTCGAGAAAAGTGTAGTAGTTCGATGTTTCGTGGAAAACGTCCAGTTTTTTGTTTCTACGCCGAAGGTTCCAGTACCCACTCCAAGTTCAAACAGGACCAAAACAATTTTCGACCAAAAAATTCCAGTTTATTGCACAATAAATTGTACAGGTTGACCTTCAATTTATTGGAATACGTGTAAAACAGAGATTGTATCCATTTTATTTTCCACAATAAATTGTAGAATTAGAACTTGCTTTTGAATGACACATTTAAGATAACTTTTAGATTTTAGTCATTGAGAGTTCGCAATGTTGAAATTGGCCAATAAATTGTTACAAATATTGCAAAGTGTAAGCCATTTAAAAAAAACACTACTTATTCATTGTGCAATAAATTGCTATGTGTAAAACAGTCTTTATATATAGTATGTGTAAAGTCGACGTCGGCCGGTTGTGGAAAAGGACAAATTCTACACTTCTCTTTCTAATAACAAACGTGGTGTAGTGAGAGGGCCTGTCTTATTCCCTCACTACCATCGATGCGTATGCGGTTGCATCTTATTTGCCGTCTCACTTCTGTTTGTCCTTTTCCATAACTAGCCGATGGCTTTACACAAACGGTATATTTAAATAACACCATATTGCCAAATTGGTACTGTGATATAATTCAAAAGTACTATTCTCGAATTGAAAATCAGAAAACGTTAACTAGGTAACATTGAAAACCCTTTCAGGCGCAGTGGGATATATATGCCATCTATTTTTTACTCGTTTTTTTTTTTGCATATTTCTGACACCTTTTGCCCTATCTATAGGTACAAAAGTATTTTTTAGACTCTTGGGTACCTAATTTATGAAATTTTGGCGTAAAATTGCAATAATTAATATATTTAAATACTTGTTATAAACAATTAACATGAAAAAAATGCTGTTTTTTCACTAAAAAATCAGTTTTTCAGATTTTTTTTACGTATTCTCCATATATAGGTTTATAATATATATATATTTTTTAAATTTTTCGTTGCTGTTTTTTCAAAAAAAATTTTAAAATTGCAAAAAATCAAAATTTTCGACTGTATTTCTTTAATTTTTTTATTATTTATTTATAATTATAATAAATTATAACTGTTCACATTAAAATGTTAATTTAATTAAATAATTATGAAATTATAAAAATTTATTTTGATTCTAAAAGAAATCAATTGATTTAAAAAAATTATCAAAATTTAAAAATCTAAAAAATACAAAAAAAATATAAAAAAAATATCCAAAAAAAAATTAAAAACAAAAAATGCAGAAAAAAATTTGGAAAAAAAAAACAAAAAAGGGAACTAGTTCCTCCCCACGTCCACGTCGTTAGTTCTGGGTCACGCCGAGAGGGGAGGAACATAAGGAATGATTTTTTTTTTATCTTTGTTATTGTAGAGTTCAAATCGTACTTAGCGACTTTATTAACTTTCAAACATACTTTTTATTATATACTTAAAAAAATGTAAAATTAGCCTAAAGCATGTGTATATTGAAACAACCATTTTGAATTTTGAAAATTTGACTTCGGATTCGTAATCGGCGATCCCAAAAACCTACGTAAACCAAGTTTGGTCCTGATCCATTATTTTTTGAAAATTTTGTCCGCCATATTGGTTCCGCCATTTTGAATTTTGAAAATTTGACTTCGGATTCGTAATCGGCGATCCCAAAAACCTACGTAAACCAAGTTTGGTCCTGATCCATTATTTTTTGAAAATTTTGTCCGCCATATTGGTTCCGCCATTTTGAATTTTGAAAATCTGACTTCGGATCAGCGACCCCAAAAACCCTAGTAGTCACTCTCATTTTTATAATAAGTGTTAAGGAAAAATGTGCCCCTGAAAGGGTTAAAATGTTTTAAAACCCGTGACTTTTCCACGAACACGCAAAATTTGCTAAGGTTCCATGATTTTCCAGGCTTTACAGAAAGGGTGAATACCCTGTTTTATGTGGATGGATCTCTCTGTGCGAATACTACGACAAAGCAAAAGAACACTCACCTGTTGGCTCGTTTGCTGCTCGTCTTCAACTTGGTGCTGCCGAATTTCGTTTGAGCAAAGGTGGCCGTGGTGAAGGTGAGCGGCGTCGTCGTCCTGGGGATGAAGGCGGGCACGGGCGACGGCGATCCCTTGTAGGAGTTGTTGAGCGTCGGCGACGGCGCCGACGACGGCGACGACAGGTGGCCGCCCATGCCGTTCGGCAACGGCTGCTGGCCGCCCTGCTGCGGCGGCTGCTGCTGCTGCTGCTGCGCCGGCATCTGCTGCTGCAACTGGACGCCGCCGGCGGCCGGCCCGTTCTGCGCCGCCGTCGCCCCCGCAAACGGCGTCAGCGACTTGGGGGACAGGCTCAGGTTGCTCATGCTCGAGCTGACCGACTCGATCGGCCTGAAGCACTGCGCCTCGGGGTTGAAGGTCTTGGTCACCTCCCTGTCGGCGGAGTTCTCGTCCTGCGGGTCGGCCTTGTCGCTGAAGAGCACCTTGACGGCGCCCTTCTCGCCGATGCGGTAGCTGACCTCGCCGGGGTCCACCCACACCGCCAGCTCCTGCGGCAGGTTCTCCAGGATGTCCTGGATGGGCACGCCGCTCTCCCGTGCTGCCCTCTCGAGCACCTTGTCGATGGGGTCGCCCGTCTTCAGGCACCTGAACGCCGAACCCTTGAACGGCTTGTCGGGGTACCAGTGACCTTGGAATTTGTCCTTCAGCGCCTTCTCCAGCTCCTCGCCGAAGATGTTCACCCGCCTCCTGGGCAATTTGTTATACAGGTACGATATCACGAAATTCAACGCTACTTGTACTTCTATATGCATCTTGAGGAGTTTCTTTTTTTGTTTTTTTGGTTACGTTCTTCTTCGAAAGACCTAATGGAACATTGAAGTCGCTTATCGACGTTGAGGAGGTTTCTTTTTTATTCCGTTTTACTTCGAAATTAAGGTACGTGATCTGGAACAAAAAGAGGGAGGTTATCAGCAACGGGTTTTTATTCAGACAATACAACAAGCGATAATAAAAATGCTGCCGTGCGATAACTGTCAGAATTTCAAGGTGGATCGTAAATCTTACTCCTTTATATTATTTCCATTTTTATGTACAATGTGGAAATATATTAAAGTAAAACAATACTTATTTCCATCTAAAACTGTAATCAATAAATCACTCTTGTGCGAATAAAATAAAAACACTCTACTGTATGTATAATTTAGAAGTTAGGTTAATTTAGGAGCAAGTAAAAATGTTTAGAACAAACAAGTAGAAAGAGACAAAAAAGCTACGAGTATAACATCAACACCAAATAAGGAACAAATGGAAAAAACAACGCGAGGCGGCAAAATTCGATGTTTTTGAAGAGGAAAAGCGCAGGATTTCAAAAAAAAGGACAATATTTTATCTCCAGGTTATGACAAACATTAATCGGATATCGTTTCAGATATTGGATTCAGTGCAAAGACTGTGAAGCGTGGTTGGTTGAAATATGATATTTGGCTGTCTTGTTCTTATGATATGATGTTCAAGGTGACGAAAATAACGAAAAAAAGAAAAGATGTTTTTATATACTTTTACTGAAATGTTCCAGTTATTCTATTTTGTAGTAAATATATTCATGTTTCACATCCGTATTGTTTGTTTTTAGTAAAATGTATGATATTTAATTAGGAACAATATTTTCTTTAAGTTCGTCAACTTGCCCCAGTCTCCCCTACTATTAGCATATGCCAATGGGTGTAAAATGAGATGGGAATTTTTATGATATTGTGTAAATAATATTATTTTTCCTCGTTTTCATTTATTTATCTTCTTTAAATATCTTTTTACTAAATAATTTTAGTCTTACTTTTACTCGCGTTTACGTATGTTTTGCGATCCCTAAGTTAAAGCCTAATTAGAGACTTCATTATGATGATTTATAAATGCGACAGTGGCGCCCCCGACAGATATCGATCAAATTATATACCTCGCACCACCCCGGCGGCGCTACTAAACGGATTAGGGGTGAATTTCAATGGAATCGCTGGGCAATCGATTCCCGAATCATCTTTCACGGCAACCTGATATCAATGGCGACGGCGGAATACAAATATCTACACGTCGGCTTAAAATTCCATCCGAAGTCTTTTCATACCGATATTATACACTGTGTCGCAAAAGGAATTGCAAATAAGACCACCCAAAAGTGCTATCCACTATTTTCGCAATCGGTATCATTTACATCATCATGTCGCTAGATTAAAGCGCCTCCCATGTTATATATGTCTACCAGCCATATCCGCATACAAAGATTTTTGTTTTGTTTTCTTCTTTTTTTTTTGTTACTACAATAATTGTAAAAACCAAACTTGCCACACGTGGGAAAATTTTTAGTAAAGTAATGTACTTAAACATAAGCATATAAAATAAAGTCTCACTTAAATTTTTCATTTTTACTAAACTTCAGATACCATGTTAATAATTCATGAAGAAACTTCGAAACAACGTTTATCGATGGTAAAAGCTAAATTTTTGTTTAATTAGTTCTGTAACTAATTAAAATTAAGTGAATAGGTAGTAGATATGTAAATAGTAGGTAGTAAATATGCATCTATTTGAATTTGGTATTTAGTTCTTTAAAAGGTATTCTGGATATCAGTAGTTTTTCAGCTAAAAACAGTTCCTTTGTGACAGCCGCTTGAAAGTCCAGATTTGGTATCACTGGATCAACAATAACAATCCGTTCCATCTTCAATTCGATCACTGGATTGGTGGGAGTTTTCGTTATGTTCTTTACGATAAAAAACCTTGTTAAAGCTCTACGCTATAGAGATACGTATAGGCACATGTATAAATCGATACGCTGCAGATGAATCCTCTTTTTACTGGATTCATTTGATAGAATAGATCATCTACCCTTTCGTCTATCGTTCCGATTTCGTTTGCTATTCAAATGCGGTTAAATTAGACTTCCAACGAGATCGATTTCCAGCACCTACATGTGGCGCAATGTTGCCGGATTTAAGAAAGATTTTTAGTATCACCTAGGGTTGCCAACTTTTATCTGCAACTAGTATTTGAAACAAAAAAAGTATTTTTGAAATACAAGTTTTTATCGACTTAAATACTTGTTTTTGTACGTTTAGCACTTGCTAACGATTTTTGGTTATTTTTTTAAATTTTCATAGCTAGTTTTACAATATTTTACAAGTTTAGATTTAAAAATAAATAAATAATTCATTTTTAATTAAATGTATAGGCTTTGTTTCTTGCCATTTTGCAATCATCACTGAAAAAACTCTTTCAGTGAAAGCTGAGGTTGCATTCTGTTTGATCTTGGATATCGATAAATTGTTGAAAATTACGCATAACAGTGTTTTATTTTGTGCATCTCAGTAAAGACTCGAAATAAAGTAATTTTTGCATACTTTATATGCAAAAGTATAAAGTATGGTTGGCAACCATAGTATCACCGTTAGCAAACAATTTGTATCCTTTATCCAATATAATCATACACTTCAAAACGTCAGAAAAACAAACTTATTCAAAATATATATTATATAATACTGCAAAATATTACATATACATGTACAATTGTACATATAAGAATATACATCTTATGCATTGCCTATAAAACCGCTATTTCCACGTCCACTTTAATTTTGTCGCTATAGTACCGTATTTTTGTTTTCTGTCTCATATTAAAATTTCGGAATGTATTATCATTATCTACTTGTACACATCCTGATAAAACATACAAAAATAGGCGAATGGGGTACAACGTGCCACTTCTGGCAACAATGCACGCGGCCGAAAAACAACTGCTCAACATGCATACGGATTGCATCGTATGAATGTCAAATTGAGTGGGCCGCTGAGATATAGAAACGAGAGTGGAATAAATAAAATCGCCGGGCTGCGGTACTATTAAAATGGGAATAATTGGACCGGGAGGCATCGCGACGCTGCAGCTATATGTGCCAGGAACATAGGCGTCCGGTTCGACGGGAGGAGGGGGTAGAAAACAGAGTAAAATTAAAATGCTATCTTAGCGTTGAATTATGTTCTCCTTCAACCAGATCAAGTATTGAGAAACATGTGACAAATTACTCACAATTTCGTTGGTTGTAATCAACCAATGGCGTTAATGGGATAAACGCCTAGACGAATGCTAGGTTGCTAGTTGAAAATTGAAATTAAACATACATAGGTACGAGGCGTGTAAATTAATTATTGAGACTGGTTTTTAATTTTTTTTAATCGAATATAATTACAATTCAGTATCGTCTCTTTCAAAATAACTTCCTTGAGAAGCCACAAGGCGCCGGAGAGGGTTCTTTCATTCCTCATAGCAGTGCTGGGATGCATATACTAGAATAGCCTTCAGCTGGCCGGTTACAGCCGTTTGAATGTTTTCTATGGTCCCAAAATGACGTCCCTTGAGGTGATTTTCAATCTCAGAAGGAGAAAAAAGTCACAACGACTTAGGTCAGATGAATAAGAAGGCTGAGGAGCCACAGGAATGTTTTTACTGGCTAAAAACTCGTTTACTGAAATGACGCAGATTTTTCTCATTCTCATTTCGTTAGTCAAAATCTGATGAACAATGGTGTGATTCAAATTTAACTCTTCCCCGATCATTCTTGTCGTCAATCGACGATCTGAATGCACAAGCTCCCGTATTCTATCGATATTTTCATCGGTTCTTGAAGATGAAGGCCTTCCGCTACGTGGTTCATCTTCAATCGACTCTCTTCCTTCTGAGAATGCCTTAAACCACCGAAAAACTTAGGCTCTTGAAAAAAACACTGTTTCCGTAGGCGTGTTGAACTTTTGCTAAAGTATCCGTTCCGCTATGTCCAAGTCTGAAGCAAAATGCCAGTCAAGTAATGTCAATGTAATAACAAGTTTAAACTTGTACTGAAGGTGCATTACATGTTAACCTACCGCCCTTCCAAGGATCGGGCGCTACGTTATTGGTATCATTACTTAATTTACACACCTCGTACATTTGTCTATAATTCGACAATAAATGTATTGTATTCTATGCTATTCATTTGTTGAATATTAATTTAAATAACAAACTAGACTGTTATGATAAAAGACAAACCAATGACAAATAATAGGCAACTGTTGTTTTTATGTTTAAGGAAAATAACTGTATAATAAAATATTTCATAAACATTATGTCATAAACTGATCATCTGACAACGTTGCGTTTGTATTTCAAAGAAGCCTACCCACCTATTTGTGATACACATATCTAGATCTAGATAGATCAATAAATCTAGGTTACTCATTTATTTTTAGCTAGTGCCAGTGGGTTACCATGATTAGAAGTAAAAACTGTCGACTTTTTGTTTTATTCTAAAAGATTCTAAAAAATTGCTCAATGAAACGAATTTCTTTAGAGTAGACATATGTAAGGGTTACGAAAAGTGATGAGTGTTTTCAAATCAAGGATTACAAATACACTTCTTGTCACAATACCATTTTCGTTGTCAAAATATATATTCTTATGTACAGGTATAGTCAATTGATTACGCAGTTGATCGTAGCATTATTGCTCTTGAGTTTTCGAAACACAAGTGGTCGTAATCGATTTGCTATTACTTGGTGTGTAATAGGTAATAGGATAGGAATTATAGTTTTCCACGTTGCCAGTTTTCTCGAAATAATCAACTTTTAGGGAAACATGAGAAATCCTAATTTCCATGTAAACCCGTTGCATTATCCCCTCGCCACCGTCGCGGGTCGATAAAATGGAACATATGCAAGGAACGGATCCGCTTTCTAACGCGTAATGTTCCAACGATAACACTGTCGTAACCTGCCGAGCCGGAGAAGTAATTTTCTTAATGCGATCTTGCGGCACGGCACGTCCATGGCTCGGGATGCGACCCAGTTTCGAATATCTGTCACAATTCTGGCGCTAACCCGCGCGTTTTATTGATCGCATCTCTACGCAAGACTCCCACGCCCGGCTGGAAGACGGATGGCGGGTTCTAAAAAGAGAAAGATCCGGCGCTGGCCCGTGGGAGGCGTTTAGGACGACGAGAACCGTTTGATCTCCCATTTCCAGGGCCGGATGCACGTCGGGGCAACCGGGGCCGGAGCCCCGGGACCCCCACACATTGAGGGCCCCACAAACCTTGGATTCAAAAATTTAATAACGATAAAAATTTTTAATATAGTAATGAGTTATGAAATATATCCAAACAAGGGATATTTTATCCTATGTCAAATCTATTCAGTGGTGGAACTACAAAATTTAGACCTCTTGCAAAATTCAATAGACGCAAAATTCAAAGTTTATTTATTGGATACGGGGTAAAATGTACACCGGTTAAGGGGCAAAATGACAGCTAAGTACGAGATGAAGTGCAAGCTTTCAAAGGGCAAAATGCAAAAGGTTGCAAGCGCAAATTATTTTATTTCCAAAGGACAAAATGCGAGAATGTCCAAGCGAAAATAATTTTATTTCATACGGCAAAATGCGAGAAGGTCCAAGCGAAAATTATTTTATTTAAAAGGAGCAAAATGTAAGTGTCCAAGTGTCCAAGTGGTAATTTTTTTTATTTCCAAAGTTCAGCTAACAATTTGTAGAGTAGCTTACATTTTACCCCACGTCACGCTCGCATTTTGTCTCATGTCCAGAATTTTTTTTTAATTCTCCACACGGCTCTGCCACTGATTCTATTCTTTAATTAATATCTGAAATCAGTCTTGGGAATGAGTTAGTTCAGTTTGTAACCTTGATAGATGCCTTCAAGAAGAATTACAAAGTCGACAATGAACCAAAAGAGATGTTTTTCTACAGAATATTGGTTGATAACAACTTCGGCGCTGCATTCCCTAATATTGAAATTACATTGAGAATGTATTTAGTGTTAATGGTGGATAATTGCAGCGGAGAGCGTTCATTTTCTAAAACGAAAATTATTAAAAATTGGCTGCGTACGACAATGACGCAAAAACGTCCAGCATATCTGTCAGTGCTCAGTATAGAGTGATTTGCTTCGAGAAATGGACTTCGAAGAAATCATTAATGATGTTGCCTTTAAAAAAGCACGTAAAGTTTCTTTCAATTAAATATAGTAAGCCTATCAACTGTTCTCCGCTCTTCTATCTTATATTAATAGTGGAAATTTGTTATTTAAATGTAAAAATAAAATTATCGATGGATATTTATTGATTGAAAGGGCCTCCACTTTCTTCATTGCTCCGGGCCCCCACACCCCTGCATCCGGCCCTGCCCATCTCGCACGGGCTTAGTTCGTCGGGAGGGGAGGGGTGGAGATCCGCTGCCCGACGCGTACTTTTCCATCTGAAGCTAGTGGAAAACAGTGACTGTATGCTAAAATGGTAAAGTCTAAAGTCTGGAAGTCTAATTTATGTTTCTCTTGATATTATCCAATACTTTATTCATCTTGATCTCTCCATCTCGATGCTGTTTGGGCTAAATCTTGTAACCTATTTTTCTCCTACTCCCACCCCCATCCAAGCGTGTTCTTCAAAAATTCTGTGTCGATTGCCACATAAGAAGTTCTCCGGTCCTCAACAGGAATTAGGTTTAGGTGAATGATGGAAATGTACCCTGTCTCAAATATCTTCCTACAATATGACAAGTTTGTAATAAGGCGGTCTAAGAGTAATGAGGTAGTCCTAATGTCTAGTGCTCATCACTAAACTTAGCGGAAGTGAGGATTACAGCAGGATCGCACATATCGAGATATTGGATGAAGCTGAGATGGGGTGGGGTCACGACGGTTAAGAGACACGATTGGATTGTCATGTACCTCATCTCAGCTACACCGTGCCCAATCTTTCCCACTTTTCAGTTTCCTGCCGATATCATGACGGCGTATGTTTTTACCACAAAGAAACCTTGATCTCTCTAAGGTCTCTCTCTTCTCCAGTTTTCAAAGATGTTTCAGTTTGACTGCTAGGTCTACCTTTACCACGTTTGATTGTCAGTTGTTGATGTATCTTTATAGTTGATTGTGGCTGTCAAGATATGCTGACTCTGCTAGAGTAAGCATATCTCATATGTGTCCTATAGTTTCACCAGTAGATAAACATTTTCTGCCTACGTCTGCTCGACGTCGTTCGTCTAGCAATGGGTCTGGTAATTTTTGGATGTTATAACTACAGTTCCTGCGAGCGCGGAGTATAACAGGACCGTAGTCAGTTTACGAATGAAAATGTTAATATGTTCACAGAAATTATGTTGCATAATTGTACATTATTAAATATTATCACTTATTACCAAGCGCGAATGTCACAGGGCCGACACTGTGCGTGTCCTGCCCTTGACTCGTTGGCCTTCACAGCTGACTTGCATTACGAAAACTGCGCTAGCAATTTTAGTTATTTATGGAACGCTGTAACATACAGTCGCCGGTATTGCATCGCGTTGATACGTTTCTTTTTTACGTATTCGCCGTGTGTTTAAATAACTTTATAAATATTAATAATTATTAGTTGAGGGGAGAAGTGAATAAAGTGAGGTACCATGCCAAAGGTGAAAAGAAATAGACGGGAAGTATTTCAAACGTGGTTTGACAGTGAGCCTGAGGGTTTTAGAGACATACGTATTCCAGGAAATGACCTTTTTTGTACTGTGTGTGAACGCATTATAAATTCTTCAGATAAAACTAAAGTAACAAGACATCAGAAAAGCCATGCCTCGTCCAGCGCTGACGACTCTATATTTTTCTATGAACTCAACAATTTCTCATACCGTCCATTGTCAACAGTAGACGTTGAACGGTCCTTTTCCATACACAAGTTAATATTAAGTGATAAACGTCGCCGTTTCACTCCAGAACACTTAGAAAATCACATAATAATATGTTTTAACCATCGCCAACCTGACATGGGAACCTTGTCTTAACACTGACACGGGTTTGTCGGGTAAGTGTTGCCATTGTTACGTGTTATCTTAATTTATATAGGTATTTTATCCTTGACTTAACCGTACTACTATTTGGTAAAAATAGTACTATGTTGGTACATAATTTATGTAAACATATTAATATTTTCATTCGTTAACTGACTACGGTCCTGTTCCACTCCGCGCTCGCACGAACTTTAGTTATAACCTTCTCCTGAATAGCTGCTCTTCGGTTTTGGGGTACTAAAACCCATTGGTAAGACTTTATTGAATTCTCATTGTTTATTATTATTTAAATTTAAAGTTAGGGTTTGTTGTGCCCTCAAATAATCTCCCTGATGAACTGTTGTAATATTAAACCGCGTTCTTTCATCCCCTAGCGTGTTATTGGTTTTATTTGACGGAATCCAAGAGATGATGGATTTATACTATTTACTCTACAGTAGCTGTGCGATACCGCGGGACGATATATTATTTTGGGAGGTTATTTTTTCTGCCAGCCAGAGGGGTTAGGCCGTAAATCAACCTCGTTGGGCCGTTATTATTTCTGTGCGCGTGACCTAGATTTCGGCGATTGTCGCGAATGCTGAGCGCCTAATTTACGGCCAAGTGGAAGCGAGTTGGTGCAGCCGCGCCGCCAGTGGCGAAACGTCTAATGGGCTGTGAGGCGCATCTTACCATATACATAAGCAACGAAAGTCATCACACACCCCTTTTTTGAAGTTTGCTTAAATTCTGATAATTTTTGTATTACAGCATTGTTTTTTTTTTTGCTTCTGACAGGATTATAACTTGTGATATTCTGCGTCTAATAAGCCGAAGTTGAAGGCGGTATGTCGATTGTGTGGAAATATATCGCTAAGAAAGTAAAATTTCAATGTTTTCAAAGAAACGTAAATAAGTTCGAAAATAATAAATCCCTTTCGAAGTTGTTGGACTCGTATTAAAGGGAAATCTTCAGTGTATCTATTTGACACAAATTTTCCTAGACATGAACCAAATCTAAAGTTGAACCAAAAATATCACGAAAATTCAAAAAAGCCCTGTACGCCACACATTATTCCAACAAAAATTTTGGAGTTTTACGAAAACGATACTAAGGATGGTAGAATTTTGAATTTTATAAAAAGCTGTACAATTGGGAGGGGGGATATGTAGGCACTGTGGTCAGCATATTTAAGGCTCAAAATTTTATTTTGGAAGTAGTTTTTTCAACATTTTTAAAACAACAGCTACGAATTAATTGGCCAGCAAGGTACCTAGACCTCTTTGTGTTAGATTTTTTTAAAGACGCTTCTAAACAAAGTATTCTAAAGAAGAAAGCAAAATGAAGAACAATGCTAGAGAAGCTCTTGAGGAAATAAGAGCAAGACCTTCAATAAATAATGTATTTATTGAAGGCAAAATATGTACATCATTTCTCAGATGTGTGAACTATGTGTTCATATAAGGGTCAACAATAATTCTAGTTGTATCATCAAAGTAATAAAAAACAATGAAATATTTCTTTTCAATTTGATTTCTTTGAAAATGATGGAAATGAAGGAAATTGTAACAATGCTTCTTTTAAGCACGTCATGGATAGACCTGGGAGTATCATAAGAAAAAAGTATCTAAAACTTCTTAGATACTTAAAAAGAATCTTAGACTCTCAAGGACACATATATGTACTTGCTTAAATAGGTCCACGTTTTCCTTCAATTTTACGCAAAAACATATGATGCTAAGAAGAGAACAAAGACACTCTAAATGGTGCATAACCAAATGATATTCGAGGATACCCAGTTAATTTCTAATTCGAAAACCATCATATTTTCAACCGAATCTGAATCTTAGCAGTCGCCAAAAATAATACTTATCTTGCACCGCACTTCTTGAGAAAGCCTTGTTTCTATTTAAAAGCTTTCTCGCGTTCCATTGGCACCTTCCCAAAAAAATATGACATAAACATGACGTCATTTGACGTTTTTTTTACACGTAGAGGTTCACAGACGCCATTCACAAAGATTGGCCTTAAGAGAGCACTATCAAGTTCGCTGAATTTTAAAATGAATTTGTTGATTTCCATTAGTTGATGTAAAAAAAATCATCTCCCCATTTATTTGTTTCCCAAATATACCTATTTATCTATTTTTGAATTTTTAAACCTGTTATTTTTTTAAGGAAGGTACAAAAAATAATACAACTTTAAGAGGGTATGACCACTTTGAAACAGTAAGTTTTGAAACAGTATTTCTGTTTAATATTAAAAAAAATCTTGCTTATAGTGATTATTTCTTTTAGGATTATTTCATTTCAGGTCTCTTTTTTTTATAAGACAGGTAATTACTGACAGCATGATAAACTTATTATATAAATGATCATATCAAATTAAACGTTAATATCTTATTTTAAATAAATCGTGAATAATTGTGAACACTACTGTAGCGTTTCTTTTGCAAGTACTGCTACATTTGATTTGCGACTGTCTTTTTTGGGTTCTCCTTTTTTTTTGACGCGCCCCGTACGATCCGTATCACAAGGTCGCCCGCTATTCGCTCCCAAAAAAAGAACATCGGACCGTGCGTAATCCATTGAATATTCCTAAAATAAACAACGCCTTTGACGTATTTTACCCAAAGAAAAGCCTCGTGATTCAAGTAAACATTCCGAATAGAAAGAGGTGTAAAAATAACCGGTGCCTTACAGGCTAAAATATACTACTACTAGTAACTAGTAACCTATTGATTGAGAAAACATAATGGGACTGCAATGAGAACGTTTTAGCGGTTAATCCACGCAAGCACGCTCGAAAGGAAGGGGTGAAAGGGTGCGATTGCCCTCCATGCTCTTCTGGCTCAAGGTTTGTAACGAACCGTGTATGTAAATATTCAAGCAGTAACAAGACCACAACAATTTTTTTATATAATACATGTACTGCGTTTTCCAATTATTGTTGGAGGGTTACGTTAGTACAAATATCTCCAATAATCTCAGAAAGTTCTTTGATAGTGTCATGATAGTGTGGATGAATAAAATTCTATATAATTGTAAGATCAGGAGACCTTGCAGCATCCTTGCAAAATCCACCAATCGTATGTAAAAAAATCTTCCAAATAAGCAACTGTTTGACTGAATTGCTCATTTGTAAGTTTGCTTGAATTGGTATTCGCTGTAGGATTATCTTTCAACCCCCCCCCCCCCCCCCCCCCCCCCCCCCCCCCCCCCCACCCCCCCCCCCCCCCCCCCCCCCCCCCCCCCCCCCCCCCCCCCCCCCCCCAAACCCCCCCCCCCCCCCCCCCCCCCCCCCCCCCCCCAAACCCCCCCCCCCCCCCCCCCGGGCCCCCCCCCCCCCCCCCCCCCCCCCCCCCCCCCCCCCCCCCCCCCCCCCCCCCCCCCCCCCCCCCCCCCCCCCCCCCCCCCCCCCCCCCCCCCCCCCCCCCCCCCCCCCCCCCCCCCCCCCCCCCCCCAACCAACCCCCCCAACCCCCCCCCCCCCCCCCCCCAACCCCCCCCCCCCCCCCCCCCCCCAACCCCCCCAACCCCCCCCCCCCCCCCCCCCCCCGGGGGAAAACCCCCCCAAACCAAACCCCCCCCCCCCCCCCCCCCCCCCCCCCCCCCCCCCCCCCCCCCCCCCCCCCCCCCCCCCCCCCCCACCCCCCCCCCCCCCCCCCCCCCCCCCCCCCCCCCCCCCCCCCCAAAAACAAACCCAACCCCCCCCCCCCCCCCCCCCCCCCCCCCCCCCCCCCCCCCCCCCCCCCCCCCCCCCCCCCCCCCCCCCCCCCCCCCCCCCCCCCCCCCCCCCCCCCCCCCCCCCCCCCCCCCCCCCCCCCCCCCCCCCCCCCCCCCCCCCCCCCCCCCCCCCCCCCCCCCCCCCCCCCCCCCCCCCCCCCCCCCCCCCCCCCCCCCCCCCCCCCCCCCCCCCCCCCCCCCCCCCCCCCCCCCCCCCCCCCCCCCCCCCCCCCCCCCCCCCCCCCCCCCCCCCCCCCCCCCCCCCCCCCCCCCCCCCCCCCCCCCCCCCCCCCCCCCCCCCCCCCCCCCCCCCCCCCCCCCCCCCCCCCCCCCCCCCCCCCCCCCCCCCCCCCCCCCCCCCCCCCCCCCCCCCCCCCCCCCCCCCCCCCCCCCCCCCCCCCCCCCCCCCCCCCCCCCCCCCCCCCCCCCCCCCCCCCCCCCCCCCCCCCCCCCCCCCCCCCCCCCCCCCCCCCCCCCCCCCCCCCCCCCCCCCCCCCCCCCCCCCCCCCCCCCCCCCCCCCCCCCCCCCCCCCCCCCCCCCCCCCCCCCCCCCCCCCCCCCCCCCCCCCCCCCCCCCCCCCCCCCCCCCCCCCCCCCCCCCCCCCCCCCCCCCCCCCCCCCCCCCCCCCCCCCCCCCCCCCCCCCCCCCCCCCCCCCCCCCCCCCCCCCCCCCCCCCCCCCCCCCCCCCCCCCCCCCCCCCCCCCCCCCCCCCCCCCCCCCCCCCCCCCCCCCCCCCCCCCCCCCCCCCCCCCCCCCCCCCCCCCCCCCCCCCCCCCCCCCCCCCCCCCCCCCCCCCCCCCCCCCCCCCCCCCCCCCCCCCCCCCCCCCCCCCCCCCCCCCCCCCCCCCCCCCCCCCCCCCCCCCCCCCCCCCCCCCCCCCCCCCCCCCCCCCCCCCCCCCCCCCCCCCCCCCCCCCCCCCCCCCCCCCCCCCCCCCCCCCCCCCCCCCCCCCCCCCCCCCCCCCCCCCCCCCCCCCCCCCCCCCCCCCCCCCCCCCCCCCCCCCCCCCCCCCCCCCCCCCCCCCCCCCCCCCCCCCCCCCCCCCCCCCCCCCCCCCCCCCCCCCCCCCCCCCCCCCCCCCCCCCCCCCCCCCCCCCCCCCCCCCCCCCCCCCCCCCCCCCCCCCCCCCCCCCCCCCCCCCCCCCCCCCCCCCCCCCCCCCCCCCCCCCCCCCCCCCCCCCCCCCCCCCCCCCCCCCCCCCCCCCCCCCCCCCCCCCCCCCCCCCCCCCCCCCCCCCCCCCCCCCCCCCCCCCCCCCCCCCCCCCCCCCCCCCCCCCCCCCCCCCCCCCCCCCCCCCCCCCCCCCCCCCCCCCCCCCCCCCCCCCCCCCCCCCCCCCCCCCCCCCCCCCCCCCCCCCCCCCCCCCCCCCCCCCCCCCCCCCCCCCCCCCCCCCCCCCCCCCCCCCCCCCCCCCCCCCCCCCCCCCCCCCCCCCCCCCCCCCCCCCCCCCCCCCCCCCCCCCCCCCCCCCCCCCCCCCCCCCCCCCCCCCCCCCCCCCCCCCCCCCCCCCCCCCCCCCCCCCCCCCCCCCCCCCCCCCCCCCCCCCCCCCCCCCCCCCCCCCCCCCCCCCCCCCCCCCCCCCCCCCCCCCCCCCCCCCCCCCCCCCCCCCCCCCCCCCCCCCCCCCCCCCCCCCCCCCCCCCCCCCCCCCCCCCCCCCCCCCCCCCCCCCCCCCCCCCCCCCCCCCCCCCCCCCCCCCCCCCCCCCCCCCCCCCCCCCCCCCCCCCCCCCCCCCCCCCCCCCCCCCCCCCCCCCCCCCCCCCCCCCCCCCCCCCCCCCCCCCCCCCCCCCCCCCCCCCCCCCCCCCCCCCCCCCCCCCCCCCCCCCCCCCCCCCCCCCCCCCCCCCCCCCCCCCCCCCCCCCCCCCCCCCCCCCCCCCCCCCCCCCCCCCCCCCCCCCCCCCCCCCCCCCCCCCCCCCCCCCCCCCCCCCCCCCCCCCCCCCCCCCCCCCCCCCCCCCCCCCCCCCCCCCCCCCCCCCCCCCCCCCCCCCCCCCCCCCCCCCCCCCCCCCCCCCCCCCCCCCCCCCCCCCCCCCCCCCCCCCCCCCCCCCCCCCCCCCCCCCCCCCCCCCCCCCCCCCCCCCCCCCCCCCCCCCCCCCCCCCCCCCCCCCCCCCCCCCCCCCCCCCCCCCCCCCCCCCCCCCCCCCCCCCCCCCCCCCCCCCCCCCCCCCCCCCCCCCCCCCCCCCCCCCCCCCCCCCCCCCCCCCCCCCCCCCCCCCCCCCCCCCCCCCCCCCCCCCCCCCCCCCCCCCCCCCCCCCCCCCCCCCCCCCCCCCCCCCCCCCCCCCCCCCCCCCCCCCCCCCCCCCCCCCCCCCCCCCCCCCCCCCCCCCCCCCCCCCCCCCCCCCCCCCCCCCCCCCCCCCCCCCCCCCCCCCCCCCCCCCCCCCCCCCCCCCCCCCCCCCCCCCCCCCCCCCCCCCCCCCCCCCCCCCCCCCCCCCCCCCCCCCCCCCCCCCCCCCCCCCCCCCCCCCCCCCCCCCCCCCCCCCCCCCCCCCCCCCCCCCCCCCCCCCCCCCCCCCCCCCCCCCCCCCCCCCCCCCCCCCCCCCCCCCCCCCCCCCCCCCCCCCCCCCCCCCCCCCCCCCCCCCCCCCCCCCCCCCCCCCCCCCCCCCCCCCCCCCCCCCCCCCCCCCCCCCCCCCCCCCCCCCCCCCCCCCCCCCCCCCCCCCCCCCCCCCCCCCCCCCCCCCCCCCCCCCCCCCCCCCCCCCCCCCCCCCCCCCCCCCCCCCCCCCCCCCCCCCCCCCCCCCCCCCCCCCCCCCCCCCCCCCCCCCCCCCCCCCCCCCCCCCCCCCCCCCCCCCCCCCCCCCCCCCCCCCCCCCCCCCCCCCCCCCCCCCCCCCCCCCCCCCCCCCCCCCCCCCCCCCCCCCCCCCCCCCCCCCCCCCCCCCCCCCCCCCCCCCCCCCCCCCCCCCCCCCCCCCCCCCCCCCCCCCCCCCCCCCCCCCCCCCCCCCCCCCCCCCCCCCCCCCCCCCCCCCCCCCCCCCCCCCCCCCCCCCCCCCCCCCCCCCCCCCCCCCCCCCCCCCCCCCCCCCCCCCCCCCCCCCCCCCCCCCCCCCCCCCCCCCCCCCCCCCCCCCCCCCCCCCCCCCCCCCCCCCCCCCCCCCCCCCCCCCCCCCCCCCCCCCCCCCCCCCCCCCCCCCCCCCCCCCCCCCCCCCCCCCCCCCCCCCCCCCCCCCCCCCCCCCCCCCCCCCCCCCCCCCCCCCCCCCCCCCCCCCCCCCCCCCCCCCCCCCCCCCCCCCCCCCCCCCCCCCCCCCCCCCCCCCCCCCCCCCCCCCCCCCCCCCCCCCCCCCCCCCCCCCCCCCCCCCCCCCCCCCCCCCCCCCCCCCCCCCCCCCCCCCCCCCCCCCCCCCCCCCCCCCCCCCCCCCCCCCCCCCCCCCCCCCCCCCCCCCCCCCCCCCAAAATATACTCTTCCGTAAGTTCATCGTCATATAATTTATTGACAGAATTCTAATAAATTATCGCCATATCTTTCAGCAGTTACGGTTTGGCTAAAAAGTGTCGGTTCGATGATTCGTTTTCTCGAAACCGTTAGCCAAACACCAATCTTGGTTCTTTCAAAATATAAGAGCTGAGTTCGTGCTGCTTGAATTTTATGTCGATATAACTGCAGATCTTTTTTTACCATAGTATGGTATGTTCTTAGGAAGAACTGAACAGGAAAATATCTTTCAAGAATACAAGTTTTGTGTGGTAATTCCTCATCTTGTTGTTTAAACACAACATGCGATTAAAATTATATATAAATGCATCACAACATGACTTCGTGATTTGAACTAATTTGAGAACTATCGGTGGTGAGTCTACCAGCCACAAATAAAGAAAATACATGAATCACAGCCTACCTTATTTGACAATTTATTTGAAGGCGTTATGAGTTTGGTGTACGTATATAGATATAGCGTAATAAACGTAGCTAGACTTTTGGTTTGGTTGAGGGTTTGGAGGAGTTGAAAGGATAAGGGCAGGGCCGGATGTAGGGGTGTCGGGGACCGGGGCAATGAGGAAAGTGGAGGCCCCTGGAGGAAATAAAATAATTTTCTTTTGGACATTCTCACATTTTGCCCCTTTGAAAATAAAAAAATTACCGCTTGGATTCTCGTGCATTTTGCCCCTTTTAAATACAATAATTTTCGCTTGGACCTTCTCGCATTTTGCCGTATGAAATAATAGTATATTGTGCAACAAGTGCAGAAAATGGCTAATTTGCATTTTTGCACATGTGTACAGTATACTTTTTCTACGACTGCACATTTTTTTTTATAAAAATGTAGAAAGAAATTTTGTTTAACTTATAAATAATTCGATATTTACGATTTGACAGATCAAACAATTATTTTCAATAATTACTTTAAAACAGAAGCGCTAGCAGCCAACTACGTTCGTTTTGATGTCGACGATTCACCATTTCAAATGTACAGGTGTGGGAAATGAACTGTGAGAAATGATTTCTCACGGGTATGAACAATACATAACTTTGTAGTTGTGTAAAGTGTGAGAAAAATGCAATTTTTCATAGCGGCCGTAGAAAAAAATATTTTCGCTTTGACATTTTCGCATTTTGCCCTATTGGAAATAAAATCATCACCTCTTGTATTCTCTTGCATTTTGCCCTTTCGAAAATAAAATAATTTGCGCTTGGAACCTTTTGCGTTTTGCCCTTTGAAAGCTTGCATTTCATCTCGTACTCACTCGTAGCTGTCATGTTGCCCCTTAACCGGTGTACATTTTACCCCGTATCCAATAAATAAATTTGAATTTTGCGTCTATTGAATTTTGCAAGAGGTCTAAATTTTGTAGTTCCACCACTGAATAGATTTGACATAGGATGAAAATATCCCTTGTTTGGATATATTTCATTACTCATTACTTTCTTAAAAAATTAAATTTTTTTATCGTTATTAAATTTTTAAATCCAAGGTTTGTGGAGGCCCTTAATGTGTGGGGGCCTCGGCTGCCCCGCCGTGCATCCGGCCCTGGATAAGAGTCAAGGAAATAAAGTTTTTTATATAATATTTAGTATGTAGAAAACGGGTGAAGCTGTAAATGGTTTTAATTTAATTATTTCAAGGCATTATTTTTGGCACCCCCCTTCTGCGGCGCCAATGGTACGATGTGTTGGCCGTGCTTGCGTCACAGGATACGTCCTTTGCCAAATCTGTATCTGTATATACCTGAACGAAGTTTTATGAGTCATTTAGCAAGTTGCCAAGGAATGTGTATTATTTTTTTCTAAACTTTACTACTCCACATCAGACTGAGTGATATTCATTTGGCAGATTTAATCCAACCAGTAAATACGTTATTATTGTTTTTTGGCACGGCCGCCTGGACGCGATACCTCTCAGGCAGCCATGAAATTTTTCGACATTTTAAATAGATTGGCCCTGGTTTGTCCTGGAGACAATTCAATTTCATTTGGAAAGGACTTACGAGCTCCTTTATATTTACATTCGTTCCGTCTAAAAAAGCGACTGAATTTAGGCCAAATTTTCAGATTGCTAAATAATTTTCACATATAATTCCAACGGAACGTGATACATTGTGAATATACATATTATATTTCCATTCTCAATTGAAAATAGGTAGAAAAAAGTAAGGTTGTCAGATATATTTTCTAAAATTGCTAAGCTCACTATACAAGTATACTTCATACTTCAGTAAACTGTTAGTTCGTGACGTTCTTAGAAAGCTAGTTTGGAAATATTTAAAAAAAAATAAATAGATATAAATTTATTAGTTAGCATTAAAATAAAGCGTTTAAAATTGCTGGAAAAAAATAATTATAAATTCAAACAACTTTATGTATATTACTATACTTAAGAAAATTTTGAAGAGCCGGCAACGGCGGCTGGCGGCACAGAATAAACCACTGGCGGTAACACTGTCAACGAGACTATTAGACTACTTTGCATTTAACACATTGCTAATACTTCTTCGGTCCACTGCGCCATAAAATTTTTACGACGTCGTTAAAATGATTTACGACATTTGGAATTCTGACTTGTTTAAGACGCCAGTGACGTGTATTTCAGCTAGGTTTATTAAAACAGACAATTGTTTGAGATTGTCTGGCTAAATGAGCATTATTTACAGCAAATTAAATTACAAACTATTAAGAGTTTTGTATGCAGGCTAATTTTAATCTCCTATATTGATTTGAATGAAAAACATTATTTCACAATTTTCGAATTTATAAAAGATATGCACGCCCATGGAATCATAGAGTTGCACCGCTTTTTTTGTTCCCCAGGCGTATTTATCATTTTCAATTAAAAATAGAAGGACTATACATGCAAATGTGCAGATAATACTAATAGTGCTACGCGATGACTTCTTTAAACCACAAGTAATTGTAGTTTAAATTAAATATGGAAAAAAATTACACATTGCTTCTTGAATTAAATTCAACATAGTATTCAATACAGATTTTTAAGAAATTTGGATGTAACGATAATAGTACTGGAAATTTTGAAAAAATTAAACAGTTCTATTTACACACAAAAAATTAGTACATACATAAGTACAGCATGTTTTTTCCACTCTATGTTTTCTTTGATAAGAAAAATATCACTACTGTTGGTTTAGGAACAATTCCCACTAGAATTGATTTTAATTTTCGGCGACGAACGAATTTTCGTTTTATGTAGTCTTTGTTTCAAAACAAACAAATTTTCACTGATACGGATTTTGATTTCTTTGATAACGTACTCTGAATTTGTTTTTTATAGATATACGTTTAATATACGTATGCATATTCCGAGCTAAGCGAACACACGTGTTGCTCTGAGGGCATTCGTAGGTATAATGCATTGGCGGTGGCGGTGGCTGTACTTAGCGAAGCTCTGGAAAATGGCGGTTCACGCGTAAGATGTGATAGGTAGACAAGAACACGGGACTTAATGCTCTTAGTCAATTCGACTCAATAATTCAATAGATTTTTTTGTATGTCTGACTCTGAATGCAATACTTTTTTTTACTAACCAGAGGGGCAACATTGGGGTTTAAATCTTGATTGAAATAACATATTGAAATGAGGGGTGAGTTTTAAATGCTTTTAATGCTATTAAATGACTGCATCTTGATCTTATTTCCGTCAACAACAATTGGCAAACACGCGTGTGTCTAGGTCCACTCGGATTTTGATATAATGTGAAACAAGTCGTTAGAAAAGTTTCGAAATCACAGTGGACTCAAAAGTGATCTGTGAGGTATACTGGAAGTTTCAGTTGACTTTCATATTATTTTACAGACACAGATATATTAACGAAAAAAAGAAGACAGTAAAATTAGATTATATATTTTTACATACATATGTATTTGTCTTATAAAAATTAATTTTGTTTTTAATTATGCGCTTAACTGTTATAAATTGAGCTAAAGCCATTTTTATATTCTACATCCATGTTTTAGTAAATTAAATCAGCATGGAAATAAGCCCAGGAGGAAAAGCTAAAACGTTAATTTGAATTTAAATGGATTCGTCTTGAATACTTCGCCTCGTTCTGTCGAATATTAATCGGCGGATTACAAACGACTTTTTTTTTTTTGTTAAGCAATATGTTGAATAATAAAAATATTTCCATTTTTAAACATCCATGGAAATTGAAATGGAGTTCTGTACCAAAAACGCGTTCATTTTACCTTAAAGGAAAACTAAGGTAATCTGAGGTAAACTGGTTTTAGTGAAGAGCAAACAGTAAAATAAGTAAAATTTTGTTTTCAAACATATCAGCGGACATTCGTTTTTATCGGATACACTCGATTTGAGATCCATTTCTAAATTGAGAGGTTCAATAACGTGGTAATTTATTAATTCTGATTTAATTAGTCGAAAGGTTAGGTACTTATTAAAAACAATGTCAGTGGTAGTATTTTAATTGTGTTTTCTGTAGCCTTGCACCTTACCTGCGCCAAACGTTTTTTTTTATAGATCACACCAAAATTCGCGTTCAGCAGACGATTACTGTGTGACTTAGATAAGGAGGATAAAGATAACAAATAAATCAGCACTGTCAAGATAAGGGTCTATCACTTACGTCATCAACATACGACGTTTGTTAGCCGAGCTGCCTCTCTGTCTTTCCTGAGCGAAGTGAGGATCCACACAAGGTTACTTTAAATTACTACGATCGTACTCTACACTAGTTTCTTATAAAAAAAATATATTAGCACGCTGTGACGACGCTAGCTATATTTGGACACTTAATTACGTTAACACGGTATCACATAGAATCAGTCTTGGCTGTGTGGAATATCTCTGACGGACTACTGAGCACATCGCGTTTGTGGAGACATTTATATATATCCTATCGCATTTTGAGGCATCGGGCTCTCGAACATTCCCGATATCTGTCTGCGATACCGGGTGTTTAAGTATCACGTTTGATAACTCACCAGAGTGTGGGGAGTGAGTGACATGGCCACAGTTTCATCCATAATGAGTTCTTACTGTTTTTATTTGTCGTTATAACAACACCACTTTTTTTACAATTTTTATTTGTCGTTTTATAACTTTAATGCAAATATGACTCGTTCTCCCCCCCCACCCCCCCCCACTTACTTTAAACAGTGACGATCTGTATTTTTATAAGGAAGTATGGGATCAAAATACGTGTGTCCTACCAGGATGTTTTTAACAATTAATTATTAAAAGTGTATAAACTTTTAATTCTTATAGTCCCTACCAAAAAAAGTTTTCAAAGTGTTTTCATTCAAAGACACAGTTATTGTAGAATATCAAAAATGAAATGCTGGGGTGAGATAACAAGTATAAATGCTCTATTTGCTTGACCATTACCAAATTGAAAATTACCACTGACTTTGGATATTAGTTTTCGAAAAAGAAGAAACTGTAGGAACTTCTTTGCACAAATTTTGTTGTTTATGGTCACGACAAGTGAACTGAAACATAATCTGTAGCAAATGTAAAAAGTAAGTGCTTTTTTATATAACCTCACAGCTTCGTTTTGAGAACGGAAATGGATTTTTCCCTCGATCGTAGTAGGCGAGTTAACCTTTTAGTAGAGCAGATAGTGTAACCACCTTGACCAGGTAATTTTTTTTCACGCTAAAAGAACAAAACAATATCGATGGTGATTAACTAGTTTTTTTTCATTTTGTAGAATTTTTGCGAAATTAGCACTCTTTTTGTTTGTAGTTTTTCGCGTGGTTGCCATTAGAATTAATCTAGCTGGAAGGTGAAATAGAAAAAAATATTAATTATAACTCTATCGGTAGTGATTTCCACCATAAGGTGAAATGCTCGGAAAGGGTATTTATTAATTGGAAAATAATTTGTGGCTGGTGATGGTTACAGATCTAATTTTAAAACAGAAAGTTGCTTTTACTAAGCTTGAGATTTTTAACTGGAGATGGTCAAAAGGTAACGTGAAGGCTTTTATCGAACTAGTAGTGTTTATATGAAGGACACTATTTTTATAGTACCACGGCATTTCATGTCTAAAAAAATCCGCATTTTGTGTTAGCACTGTACAAATGAATATTATCGACGAATAGAAAAAAAATACGCGTTTCAACAAAAATAGAATATCTATAATAAACCTGGCAAGTAGTAAAATTATTTACGTCTGTTTTTTAAATTCCGGATTGACGAATAAGTCTACAGGGTGAGTCAAGTTCTTCGATTCGAAATGACTCAAATTCGAAAACTGATTAACGCAAAATACATATTAGATGAATTTGAAGAGAATATCCACATTTTCTTCATTTCTAATTATGCGTATATGTGAATATAGGAGCATAATAATAGGTATACACTCGAACCCCTCTTAGGTCACCTTCGCTTAATTCACATCCCCTCTTATTTTACCACGTTTTCCCCTATTATGTCTCGAAACCGTCCCTCTTAAGTCGCCGCCTGTAAAAGTTTTACAACTACGTTTGGAAATTGGATTCTCGCATGAATACAATTTTTATCGAAAAAAAAGATTGTGTAATACATTAAATATTACCTAAAACCTAACCTTTAAAATAGGTTAGGTGTCTTTTAAAAATATTTAACCTTTAAAATATTCATTCAAGTGGAAAATTGAACTTTGTCACGCACGATTGGGTATACTTACGTTGATTTTTTCGTTCAGTTGGCTCATTTTTCGTTATAACAAGTGCTGTGGTATATCTCTAAATATTTATTTTTGCAGTTAAATACGAGAAAGTTGATGTTATAACCGTGACTTAAGAGAAACTAAATTTCGCGACTTAAGCGAGACGATGATGCACGGATTTGGTGACTTAAGAGGGGTTCGAGTGTATATTATGTTTACTATAATTGACATAATAACACTTAACACCGAAACACGTTTATTTTCATAAAACGCGCGTTTCGCTAACAATGTTGGCATTATCAGATCAGGAAATTACTAAAACTTTTGTTGGCGAAACGCGAAAAAAAAAGTGGGATATGTTTTTAGTCGAAAAGTTTAATAATTACTATTATTTCTATTACACACTTTTTTAGTATTGTTTGTGAAATATAGATTTATGTAAATATTAAATTATCACCCAAAATTTTATTTTGAGGGTAAGCACTGTTTTTGGCTATTTTATAATAAATTAACATTATTGTTATAAGAAGAAGAAAGGTAAAAAAGGCAAGTCTAATTAAGTTTAAATTGTTTATAAATAAAAATAAATAAGTAATGGTAGAAAAATATAAAAAACTTATTTCTATAATAACATTATATAAAATTATCGTATAATGAAATTATACAATTGTGAATATTAAAAACGTTGAGGTATGCATTCAATATATCTTTCCAGATCGCTTCTTTCATTTACTGCTTCTAAAAAGATTAACTGTTTCTATTCCAGAATATACTTAAGAAAGACGGATTTGACCGTAAATGTCTCCCACGCACAATGTGATTTTAACTGCGTCATCTACATACAGTGAGGTCCATAAGTAACGGATAAATTCATTATCTACGTAATTTACAATTTATGAGTAAAATCCTGAAACACGTCAATTTTTAATTCTGGAATGACATTTTTTGAGCATAATTTTTATACCTCCCCCTCCAACCCCCCTTGGAGTGACAGCTAACCTTTAAAATATTTAAATGGAACGAGGGTGCGTGTGATAGCTCATTTGAAAGAGTTCTTAATTATTTATTCAACAATGTAAGGTTATTTGAATTTTGTATATTTTTCATCAAGAAAATAAAATTTGATAATTTCAAAATTATTATTATTATTAAATGTATACAATCAAGTGCCTACGTACCAAATATCTGTCAAATCTGACGTTTTTAGTTAATTTTGTGTCAACATTCAACATAATGTATCGGTTTCCCTGATACGCTACGTAAATACCCAACAAAAAGAAAGAAGTAAAAAGGGTTTCTTTTTACATACCAGAAAAAAATATACATTTAAATTTCTTTATTTGCTACATCTGTGAAAACTTATTATTCTATTATATCTCTGATCGTCAAGTTGATCATTATTTTAACAATGAGTCTTTCGGATACCCAAAGAATTGAAATTTTGATATTATTAGGATGTGGTGATAAAACAAGAACAGAAACGATGACCCTAGGTGTACCTACTAGGGAGACTAACTATTTGTTGCTTGCTTGATGATTGATGAGATGAGACTTCATCTCAGTGCCAAGCGGAAGATAACAACAAAATGAACTTACAAATCACTGGTAGAAAGTTTTTAGTAATATATTACTAATAATAATATGTTTATTGCCTCAATTCTATAAAACAATTTAAGATGTTACAGAATAAAAATCGATAAAACCTAGACTAATACACACGGTAAAAAATACTTGAACTGAGCTAGGTTCTATTGTGTTGCATAATTCCTCCAGAATTCATTAAAACGGTGGATTGTCCACTAAATTTAGTAAAAAGGTAGTTTACAAACGCAGATAATCATAAATAATAAATAAACTATATCGGGGGATACCATTTATATACTACAGTAAGCAGCGAAAGTATTTGTAAATTTAAATAATTTATTAAAACTGATAATTTTTCTACTACAGTACTGTTTTTGCTTCTGAGTTTTAATCTCCTCCTGAAGATGCCAACTTGGTTGGCGAAACGCGCGTCGAGAAAAGTGTAGTAGTTCGGTGTTTCGTGGAAAACGTCGTTTTTTTTCTGATAGGGTTACAGCTTGTAAAATTCTGAGTCGAATAAGCCCAAGTTGAAGGCAATATGTCAATTGTGTGAAAAGATATTACTAAAAAAATAAAATTGCGATATTTTCACAAAAATATGAATAACTAAAAATATTAAATCCTTTTCAGTTATTGGACTCACATTAAAGGGAAATTTTCATAAGAATTAAAAAAGATTTTACGCCATACATAACTGAAAAAAAAAACGGATTAATATCCCTCTACAGTACAGTTTTGAATTTTCATGATGTTTCCGGTTCAACTTTGGAAATTTTTTATGTCTAGGAAAATTTTTTCCAAAATGGTTCAGTCAGTCAGATTATTCTGAAGATTTCCTTTTAATACGACCAAGAACTGTGAAAACGATTTGATATTTTCGGAGTTATTCATGTTTTTTTTTTTTTGAAAACATCGCATCTACTTTTTTAGCGATATTTTTTTCACACAATGAACATACCACTTTCAACTTCGGCTTGAATGAAGGAGAAAAGTGGGCGGGAAAACCCATGCACTTAGGCCGCCTGACGGGCCCATTGTGCACCCACATTCCATGAGTATTCACCCAGGTATGCCGACCTCTCTTGCAAAGGCGCATATTTTCCTGGGGTGAATACTCCTAACATCCTCTGGGTTCAGAACACAGCTCCCAAAGTGCCGTTCTCTGCCGTGAGGATGTGAGATGCAGTCTCCTCATCCTCCATGCACCATCCACATTCAGGGTCATCTATGACCCTTATCATGTGGAGGTGCCTTTTAAGGTGACAGTGGCCTGTAAGGAGTCCTGTCACCGTTCTAATGTCTCTTCGGTTCATACCTAGGAGACTTTGAGTTAATTTGAACGAAGGCCCCATAATGTGGGTCTTCACCTGCCTCATACCCGGGGCTTCTTGCCATGACTTTTCGAACTCCTTATTTAGGAGCTCTTTCATGATTGAAACCCCCATTGAATAGGGGACCCCTAATATAGGTTCAGGTTCTATGGGGTACCCTATTGATCCTACTCTGGTCAGTCTGTCGGCCTCCTCATTTCCCGGGACACCTGAGTGTCCCGGTACTTATGTGAGTATTACTATTACAGTACTATTACAACTGGCCAGATCATTTAGAATCTTTTTACAGTCAAGGACGAGTCGCGATTTGACCTTGCTGGATTCAATAGCCATCAAGGCCGCTTGACTGTCCGTGCATATTTGATTCGTTCTCCTTTTTGGAGCCGTTTTTTAGGATTTCCATCCCGCATGCTAGGATAGCATATATTTCCGCCTGGAAAACGCTAACATATGACCCGAGGGCAAAAGATAAATTTTCGTGGTTTTGCCATATACTCCCGCTCCGGCCTTATCGCCAATTTTGGAGCCGTCTGTAAGCCACATGATTCCATTTTGGCATATAGTATAATTTATATTATCCCAGTCATCCCTACTAGGGATATGGATCCCTAGTTTTGGACTGGGCAAATGGTAGTCTCCACACTCTCCTGTAACCTGGGCTTATTAGACGTAGAATCTCACAAGTTGTAATCCTATCGGAAGCAAGAGAAGATCAATACTGTAGTACAAAATTTATAGTATGTATTGGTTATTATCTGCAACTACACGGTGTTTTATGTCACGTAAATATTTTCGTGGCATAACATCGAAGACCGTACAGTATCGTGCCTTCACGCATTTTTAAATCTCGGTTATCATGGATAACTTGATGTAATTTATCAGGAAACAGCACTGTAAACGTTTCATTACATATTTGTACAAATATACCAATATGTATGTCACGAAAGCAGAAACAACGGTGTGTGGCCATCAATGCTAATAGCAAACGAGCTTAACTAAACGTACAGGATCGCACTTCCGTTGATTGTTGGATATCTCCTATACAAGTCGGATCATAATATAGCCCAATCAACGGGGAGAAAACCGGTCACTAATTGTTATCAGCAAATAAAAAATATGGTCGTACAGAGAAGAAAATTCTAAGAAAGATAGCGTTTTTTGCGACTCGAGTTTTTAATGGCGAACATAACCAAAAAAATTCGCAAAAGTCAAAAAAACGGGTTTTTGCAAATAAAAAAAAAGCTTACACAAGACAGTAAGTTCTACACAAGACAGTTAAATTAGAAAGTTGTAGGTCTTAAAAATGCGCTGCTGTATTTTTGCTGTATAAGTATTTAGACAGTAATGTATTTTTGCTGTATAAATTCCAATTTTGTGTGAACAGACTTCTTGTTAACCACAAATATAGCCCAAGACAAGCGGAAAATGATCCTTTTTTCAAAAATTCAAAAAAAAGTCTTATTTTTTCGAGTTATAACGATTTAAAAATAAAGACGTTTTCAAAAATCAGCTTTTACAGAGGCAAAAATGATCGTACAGAAACGATCATGGGCTCATTTTATTCGCAAAGACTTGTACTTTCATGCTATTAAAAAACCAAATCGCTTTTATTTAATTTTTGCATAGAAAAATGCGTTGTAAAATTGTATCATTTTTTCGAATCGGTTTTTCGAATAACTCTTTTTAATTTTTGTTTTACATTTTTGGCCGTTGCATATTTGAAAACTGACATTCAAAACACGCATTTAAAAAAAAATGAAGGTCTTACGACCTCAGGGAGCCGATATTTTTTTTAAGCGGAGGAAAAGATAATTTTGCGAGCGTGATCGATTTGAAATCGTGTTTAGTTCGATGCGCCCAAGCGGAGTGTCCGTCCACTCTGTTGCCGTGTGTTGGCTAGCGCGTGCCGCACCCAACGCTGTACTTTCGCAAACAACTATGTCAACTTAACTTATGCGAAATGATTTGATATATTTTTTTAAGAAAGTAAGTCTTTGAGATCTATTTCGTGTAAAAATGAAGTCAATCGGACGTATACAGCGCTGTCAGGAATTAAAAAAAAATTATCTCGGCTCCCTGAGGTCGTAGGACCTTCATTTTTTTTGAAATACGTGTTTTGAATGCCAGTTTTCAAATATGCAACGGCCAAAAATGTAAAACCAAAATTAAAAAGAGTTATTCGAAAAAAACCGGTTCGAAAAAATGATAGAATTTTACAACGCATTTTTTATGCAAAAATTAAATAAAAGCGATTTGGTTTTTTAATAGCATAAGAAGAAGTCTTCGCGAATAAAATGAGCCCACGATCGTTTCTGTAGGATCATTTTTGCCTCTGTAAAAGCTGATTTTTGAAATTTTTTGAATTTTTGAAAAAAAGGGTCATTTTCCCTTGTCTTGTATGTTCAAACAAAATTGGAATTTATACAGCAAAAATACGAAAACGCGAATTTTGACGTTTTTTTTTAATTTTTCTCAAATGTTTATGAACCGATTTTTTTTGTTCACATCTCATTCGACGCGCATTTTTAAGACCTACAACTTTCTAATTTAACTTTCTTGTGTAGGACTTGAAGCTTTTTTTTTATTTGCAAAAAACCGTTTTTTTTGACTTTAGCGATTTTTTTTGTTATGTTCGCCATTAAAACTCGAGTCGCAAAAAACGATATCTTTCATAGAATTGTTTTCTCTATACGACCATATTTTTTGTTTGCTGATAACAATTAGTGACCAATTTACATGGGGGCTTTCGCTCGTTGATTGGACTAATACTGCGACTAATATCGCACACTGGATGCAGAAAAGTGCGGATTATTCAGACGCGCGAAAATATACGCATATATGCGCAGGAATCAACCTGCTAGTACTGTGAAAGCTTGTATTTATATTACTAGGTGGGGATCAGTACTATAATTAGTGCGTTCTGGCGTGGTAACAGACATTCGCAAATTCGCACGTTTCTGCAACCAGTCCAGTCCGGGCTAAAAGTTGCCAGTGCGGTCCTGTAAAGTAACGAAAGATTAAAAGCCTATAATGACAATAGTGAACTAGTTTATAACCAAACATATAGGATCGCTCTTTGGACATTTCTGTCCGTCTCCTATAGAGGCCTTTAAAAATCACAATATGTTAAAGGTTGTAAGTGCGGTCCTGTATTGCAAAAAAAGGTTAAAAGACTGGTACTCAATAAACAATTGTAAAACGCCACAAAACACATCCATATCGCCGCAATAACGCTGAATATGGCGCGATGCAAAACATGCGTACTTACCTCGTAATCGTAATTGCTCCTTCGAATAGTTGCGATAATGAAAGCAATTGCACGAAATGCAAGCAATGAAAAATATGTAGCCACGTGCCGTGGGAGTCGGAATGAGTAAATATATTTTTTTAAATAATCAATGCGAAAAGTAAGCGGTTATGACAGGAGATGACGTGAAAATTATTAATTAAAATGAGTTTGACAGCTCATAAAACATTCTGTTTAGCGAGTTATATGCATGCAATATTTTCCACAATCATATGGGGCATTCCATGTCAAGTCGGACAACAAAATTTTAGATTTAGCCCAAAATTTGTGTGGAGGTAGCTTTTCAAGATTCTCTCTTACGATTCTCAAAATTTTGGACCCCTAGGGTCAAGAGGTGAAGTTTGGTGACGGTCCAAAGTTTGATATGTCTCTTGAGAACATTAACTTTGATAAGTTGTCTACTTTTTGCGAATGTTAGAAAAAAAATTATTGGTTGTATGTGATCACTTGCCGAGTAGAATACGCCTGTTTTTTTTCACATTTTTTGGGTTTTCTATACCCATCATTTGGGGCAAAAACATTTTAAAATAAAAAAATCGGTCAATACGACACTTTTTGTTTTTGTTTTTGTTTTTCTTAAAAAAAAGCATTCATTTTACTACCGATCCCTCCTAGTCCGATAATGGGCCTGAAGTAAGTTCAAGGAGAAAACATTTTTTTAAATTATGATAATTTAGAAAAACTATTTTGAAAGGCTTCTAAATTTTTTAATTCATATTCGATGTAAGATTTGCGTAATTTACAGATTGATTCGATTTAGTGACGTCAGAGTTATAATTTTTAACTTTTTTCCATTAAAAAAATTTTAATTATTTTCTTCATAAATTTATAAGTAAAAATTGTAAATAATTATTTCTAATATTTTGTTTCTGTAGTATTCAGGTTTTGTAATAAAAAAACGATACAATTTATATACGAGCAAAAATGCATTCAGAATCCAAAACATACGAAGATTATAAAATAATTAATTGTATACCTACAATAAAATTTTGATTAACAATTTTAGTTTTTTTTATTATTCAGTTTATTTTTATCAAGAATAAAAAGTTCTTAAAATCACTCATGAATGCACAAGAATATTTTCAAAATTTTTTGAGAAATTTTTTGGATTTTGCAAATTGTCAATATTTGCAAAATTTCAAAAAATTGCTTAAAAAAATTCTGAAAAAAATCCAGTGCAGTCTTTGATTGATTTTTTTTATTTGATGGATTTTTAAGAACTTTTTATTCTTAAAATCCGTCCGGAAAAAATACGTCCAAAAAGTAGTTTTCCTGACATCCAGGCTTCATCC
This sequence comes from Aromia moschata, assembly GCA_029963805.1. Taxonomy (NCBI): domain Eukaryota; kingdom Metazoa; phylum Arthropoda; class Insecta; order Coleoptera; family Cerambycidae; genus Aromia; species Aromia moschata. The sequence continues at coordinate 1,795,565 of JAPWTK010000040.1, forward strand.
AAGCTCCTTACGAATCCATGCTTTTTTTGAAATATATTTTCAAATATTTGTGGCTCCCATGACCTCAAATTCACGAGATATTCGGCAAAAGGCCCTGATGAGGCCCCAGGGAAATTAAACCTATTAACCTATGTGGTTGTTTTAAAATGTGACACCTGGTATATCGGGTATAAGTGAGTCCAGTAAAATTAGCTTAAAATAGACCCATACTTTAGTCGACATGTCACTATTGGCACTGGTTGAGGGGCATGTCCTGAATATAAATCTAAAATATAAAATACATCTTTTTGTGATAAAAGTGGCTATCACAAAATACATATTTTGAGATTTCCTGTAGCTTTTGTTCAAACATTTTCTACAAAAACATTTTTCGTCAAAACTAGGAAAGTTTCATCACTGTTCGGTGCATTTTTACTGCTATTTTTCCTACATATATACATTTTGCCCACTCCAATGCCACAATGTGTCGACTGAAGTATTTAAGGCAAGGTCAAAGTACATTTTTACCGGACTATGTGCCATGGACACCAAACGCATTATAACAAAATTACTTTGTATGTTAATTAATGTCTGTCGTTCATTGTCCCAACATCAAATTTTTTTTAATAAAGATGGAAATTAGGCATTCGAATGGATTAATGAATTTCGCAACTTTTGTCATATTTCGTTGCGATCAGAATAAATAATCTTACGTACGCCGCCACGTGCCTTAGATTGATCTAATATGCATCCTCGGATTGAATTGATTTATGGGTCTTGTAAATAATTAAATGACGGCAATTTTCCCATGCGAGGAAAGAGCCCATTTGCAGGCTTAATAACAATCATTACGCAGCTTAACTTGAATATCACATTGTCGGCTATTCAGCGCTGCTCGACGACTGAACGAGACACGTAGATTGAAACGCTAGCGCATTGTAATTATGATACAAAGTGACGCAGAAAATGCACCGCCCGAGGGAATGTTTAGATTACATAACACTAACAAATGGTAATAGGGTTGAGGGTCTTCTTGTTGTACAGCCAAGTAGTTCCGAGTTGATCCAGATTATAGGGATTGGTTAGAAAAAGACAACAAACTGGTTGCCAGAACAGCGGAGCCTGAGCTCATTACAACAAAGTACAGATTGTTCTTTCAGTACACAAAAGCTGTAGTCTGTTAGTCTGTACTACAAAATAATATTGCGTTCAATTGTCAAATTCAATATCGAGGCATAGCTAGGGAAATAAATGCATATTGTAATAGAAATGCATTTAGGTCTTACTCATTATCTCTGAAATAATCTTCTCATTGATCTGCCCTTCTAAATATCCCTTTAGTAATGTGTGATGTTTTTCTTGATCTACATGAACGTAGTTGATATATAAAATTGTACCTGAATGTTACAGTTCCTACATTTTAGGTCAGGTACATTCTTTTCACCATTCAGAGTTAAAACCTTTCTAAAACAGGTCCTATGTATTTCTTAACATTTCCATGTTTTCTTCTACACCATTTATTCATTTTCAGTTTAATTCGTTCCAAGATGGGATTATAATTATATTTTCTAATACCTCCTGCAGTAACATTGTTCTGTAATTGGTATATTGTCACTACTTTACGTTAATCACAAAGAGTAAGAGTAAGTAACATATTTAAAGGACTTTACGAACATTATACTTGAATGGCATACACTTACACAAAAAAAGTATTCGTACAGGAAGGTTACTAAGAAATATATATTGTTTTTACTAAGAGAGCACAGGATATTTATAACAGAACACAAATAATTTATAACAGAAAGCTTTAACTCTATATGTGTTATCTATATACAAAGTTACAATAATATTATTAAACATCTACAACAACATAAAAATATTTATTGAACACATGTACCTAAAACAGGTCAAAAAAGTATTTGTAGACATTCTCGATGGGGTTGAGGTCTGGAGATTGCGGTGGAGTTGATAATACATGGGGGAACATTGTATAACAAATACTCTTTAACTATCTGGGCTGTATGTTTGGGATCGTTATCATGCTGAAAATAAAATGTCTGCGATTCCCAATTTATGAGCACTAACCTGGACATTTTGTTTTAAAATATTCAAGTACATGAAACGATCCATTATGCCCTCTATAATATGTAGTTGACCTACCCCATTCTCCGCCATACATCCCCAAACCATTAAAGAGCCGCTAAAAATTCTATTTAGTGATGAGAGTAAGTTTAATATTTTTGGGGCAGATGGTAACAAACGGGTATGGCGGGGACCTGGAACAGAGCTTAATAAGGAAAATCTGTCACCTACTGTCAAACATGGAGGCGGCTCTTTAATGGTTTGGGGATGTATGGCGGAGAATGGGGTAGGTCAACTACATATTATAGAGGGCATAATGGATCGTTTCATGTACTTGGATATTTTAAAACAAAATGTCCAGGTTAGTGCTCATAAATTGGGGATCGCAGATACATTTTATTTTCAACATAATAACGATCCCAAACATACAGCCCGGATAGTTAAAGAGTATTTGTTATACAATGTTCCCCCATGTATTATCAACTCCACCGCAATCTCTAGACCTCAACCCCATCGAGAATGTCTGGGCTGCGTTAGGAAGAAGAATCCGGAAACATGAAATTTCTAACAGAACTCGTTTAAAAGAAGTTATATTAAAAGAGTGGGAAAATATTTCTTCTGATTTTATTCAAAAGTTAGTAGAGCCAATGCCCAAAAGGCTGCAAGGTCATTCGTCAAAAAGGATACCATCCCCATTACTAATTTAGGTTTTCTGTTATTTGTGAATATTAGCACTTAAGTGTACGAATACTTTTTTTGACCTGTTTTAGGTACATGTTTTCAATAAATATTTTTATGTTGTAGATGTTTAATAATATTATTGTAACTTTGTATATAGATAACACATATATAGTTAAAGCTTTCTGTTATAAATTATTTGTGTTTAATATCCTGTGCTCTCTTAGTAAAAACAATGTATATGTATTTCTTAGTAACCTTCCTGTACGAATACTTTTTTGAGTAAGTGTACATATTTGTAGAGGACTAAATTTAAATTAGCCGTATATGTAAGTGGACGATTTTATCAATACATATATAAATATTTTCTTGTTTGTTTGCGAAGCGCTATTTTGTGGAGTATAAATATTTACAAACCGTGTAAAACGTGGGATTTTCCACATAACATTGGGGGTTTATGTGTTCCATTAACGTTACGTTTGCGAGTGTACAAAGTTTAAAGAACGTCGGAGTGTTCCATGTGTCACTTTAATGACGTGTACTATATACTATGTGACAAAAAAACTATATATATTTTATATACATATGTTGAACGAGCAACAACGTCGAGAGAATACAATTTTAAATGTTGCAATATTTACTATAGAGGAATTCACTGTGAAATCGGCCATAACTTTTGAAACAATAAAAATATGAAAAAAATTACATGAAATAAATACAAAAATCAAAAACATTTTTACGAAGTCATAAAAACAGGTATTCTATTTCCATTCTAAATTGAAAATAGGTAGAAAAAAAGCAAGGTTGTCAGATATATTTTCTAAAATTGCTAAGCTCACTATACAAGTATACTTCATACTTCAGTAAACTGATAGTTCGTGACGTTCTTAGAAAGCTAGTTTGGAAATATTTAAAAAAAATACATAGATATAAATGTATTACTTAGCATTAAAATAAAGCGTTTAAAATTGCTGGAAAAAATAATTATAAATTAAAACAACTTTATGTATATTATTATACTTTTGTATATTATGTATATTATTATTATTTTGAAGAGCTGGCAACGCCTGAGCTGCCGGCAGCCGCGAATGCACCAGCAAATGCCGACCATATATACTATAGGATTGCTTTATATGTAATACATCCAAATACTTATTTGGTCCACTGTGCCATAAAATTTTTACGACGTCGTTAAAATGATTTACCACTTTAGAAATTCCACGTGTTTAAGGCGCCAGTGACGTGTATTTCAGCTAGGTTTATTAACACAGACAATTTTTTGAGATTGTCTGGCTAAATGAGCATTATTTACAGCAAATTATATTACAAATATTAAGAGTTTTGTATGCAGGCTAATTTTAATCTCCTATATTGATTTGAATGAAAAAAATTATTTCACAATTTTTGAATTTATAAAAGATATATGCACGCCCATGGATTCATAAAGTTGCACCGCTTTTTTTTGTTCCCCAGTGTTAAAATTAGAAGAACTATTGATATATTGCAAAGAAACAAGTAAATTGATATACTCTTATACAGAAATTATATTCATTTAGCTTATATTTAACAGTTTACGATAGGGCACTCAGTAATAAACAACCATAACTTTTTAAATATGAAATATATAAAAGTATGTTAAATAGAAAAAGAACTCATAATAATTAATATAGGTAGGTAACTTTGTAATGGTAAAGGTACGTTGTTAAAAAAATCATCGAGGCGTTGTGGCGCTTAGCGTAAGACAATTTTTTATTTTTGCATTAATTTTGAGTGAAAGTAAGTTAAAGTGATTTACCTTTCTCAAAAATTAATTTCTTTTATAAATTCTATTAATTAATTCCTCTCAGCCATTTCTGAGAAAAGCTTCTTATGATAAATCGATCACCCTGTACGTGTAAGTATCGCCTGAATGTAAATAAAGCCTTTAAGGATCCTTAATTTTTTTAGGACGGGCAACCAATACTTTTTAAATTGTTACTACTATATACCTAGTAAGTTTTGTTAACAGAACGTCACATTCTACATATCTATACATTTTATATTTCACGTGGAAAAGAATATAAAAAAATATGGGAATATGACAAAAAGTATGAGATCTTCTATTATCTGGGATTTGTAAGACAAATACTTCATCTTTTTCGCGAATTTAAAAATACACTTAAATATCACGTAATATAGTCAAGTAAATATGATATAAATAATCTTTTATTGTTTACCAAATAAATATCTCTGAATATGAGTATCATCAAGTTGTGTCAATATTAGGTTTTCAAACCTGACTCTCTCCGGTTGCATTTCACTTTTTTTTGGCAGCCAAAGTTTACTTTTCCCCTATCTTAGATCACAGATCTTTATATCAAATATCGCAGTTTGTGAAAAAAGTCCGAAATTTCGAGTTTGCGTTTGAAATTTTTGACTTTTAGACGAAGCACGGTTTGTACTCAGTGGTTTCCTGAATTTTCAAAATATAAGAATGAGTTCCGAGAAACCAGACGTTGCTGAGATTTAAATCCAGGCCGTCAGATTCAAAGCTCAAAGTCAAACATTTGTTTACAAGTAAGCAACACTGGAAAACATTTGGGTAAACATATTTTCCACAGCCAACTTTAAATTTAGGCTTTAATAAGGTCAAATTTATTTGAACGTTTCGTTAAACGCAACAGATGGAAAAGAGAAAACAAAAATCGTTATGTCTCGTAGTTTTCTCAAAAAGTCATTGTGCAAATAATTTTCCAAAGTATGTACGGAATTACGGGTTTACCCATGTGTGTAGGGTCACCCTGTACATATCAAACTGTCGCTGTTGATGATGGAATTTCGCAAAAGTGGAAGAATTTCGACAGAGCATCTGATTATTTTTTGTACTTGTAACATACGACAAAAGTATGAAAACGTAACGGTGCAATAAAAAATTTGCGATATTTTTTAAGGTTTTAACACCTTGGTTAAGTAATCAACTGTCGCGATCCGAACTGTTACCAAGTTTTCGATTACACAGCTACACAAAAACAAAAAATCATGATCCTGGATATTGACCCCAGTATTCTTATGTATTTTTTATGCTGAATTCGAATCCAACCTCAAAAAAGTACAATACACCTTCAAAATTTTTAGATACAGTGGTAAACGCCTCTAAAATAGGGTAGAATCAACCGTTATATATGACGACAAGAAGTACGCAGAAATTACTCATGATGTAAAACCATTAGTTTGCGTAGATTGGTTATTTTAGATATAACTATTGTCATGACAAGAAATTTATCCTAAGGGTGAAAATCGAGTAAAATAGGGGGTTGAAAGGGGTAAGAAATGAAAATTTAACAAAATACGCAATTTTTATTCCAAGAATATATTTCTGGGGGTTTTCGAGATTTCTGATTTTAAATTTCAACATGTCAAAAGCAGGAAATGTACCCTAGAGGTGAAAATCGAGTATAACAGGGGTTGAAGGGGGTGCGAAAATGTTTGTGTGACACAATACACAACTTTTATTCCAAAATTATATTTCTTGGGGTTCTGGAGATTGCTGATTTCACATTTTAACATGTCCATAGCATGGAATTTGTTTCAAGTGTGAAAATTGAGCAAAATAAAGGTTGGAAGGGTGCAAAACGTTCATTAAACAATATACCAACTTTTACGCTGAAAGTCTGTTTCGGGGGGTTTTGAGGTTGCTGCTTTCAAATCTCAATATGCCAAGAACAGGATATTTTTGCGGATATGAAAATCCTGTATAAAAGAGTGTAAATTTGATAAATGACGCAATTTTTTTCTTAAAATCTCAGTTGTTGTAATGAACTGAATTTGATTCTAACGTTTCTTGTGATATCTATAATTTCCATCGTCAAACTATCTTCTCACACGTTGTCTTCTATGCACATAATTCGTCTCTCTTTTCATTTATCAACAGTAGTCCGCCATCATGTGAATATCCCATCTTCCTTGAAAAAAATTACCTAAAAAAAATTATTAAATCTACACTCTTTTATACAGGATTTTCATGCCCGCAAAAAATATTCTGTTCTTGGCATATTGAGATTTGAAAGCAGAAACCTCAAAACCCCTGAAAACAGACTTTCGGCGTAAAAATTGCGTATCATATTGTTTATTTAACGTTTTGCACCCCTTTCAACCTCTACTTAGCTCAATTTTCACACTTGAAACAAATTTCATGCTATGGACATGTTAAAATATGAAATCAGCAACCTCCAGAACCCCAGGAAATATAATAATTTTGAAGGAAATATACTTTCTTTTATAAATTTTATTAATCAGTTCCTCTCAGCCATTTCTGAGAAAAGCTCCTTATCATAAATCGATCACCCTGTACGTGTAAGTATCGCCTGAATGTAAATAAAGCCTTTAAGGATCCTTAATCTTTTTAGGACGGGTAACCAATACTTTTTAAATTGTTACTACTATATACCTAGTAAGTTTTATTAACAGAACGTCACATTCTACATATCTATACATGTTATATTTCACGTGGAAAAGAATATAAAAAAAATATGGGAATATTACAAAAAGTATGATATCTTCTATTATCTGGGATTTGTAAGATAAATACTTCATCTTTTTCGCTAATTTAAAAATACACTTAAATATTACGTAATATAGTCAAGTAAATATGATATAAATAATCTTTTATTGTTTACCAAATAAATATCTCTGAATATGAATATCATCAAATTGTGTCAATATTAGGTTTTCAAACTTGACTCTCTTTGGTTGCATTTCACTTTTTTTTTGGCAGTCAAAGTTTACTTTTCCCCGATCTTAGATCACAGATCTTTATATCAAATATCGCAGTTCGTGAAAAAGTCCGAAATTTCGAGTTTGCGTAAAAATTGCGTATCATATTGTTGAATTAACGTTTTGCACCCCTTTCAACCTCTACTTGGCTCAATTTTCACACTTGAAACAAATTTCATGCTATGGACATGTTAAAATTTGAAATCAGCAACCTCCAGAACCCCAGGAAATATAATAATTTTGAAGGAAATATACTTTCTTTTATAAATTTTATTAATTAATTCCTCTCAGCCATTTCTGAGAAAAAGCTCCTTATCATAAATCGATCACCCTGTACGTGTAAGTATCGCCTGAATGTAAATAAAGCCTTTAAGGATCCTTAATCTTTTTTAGGACGGGTAACCAATACTTTTTAAATTGTTACTACTATATACCTAGTAAGTTTTATTAACAGAAGGTCACATTCTACATATCTATACATGTTATATTTCACGTGGAAAAGAATATAAAAAAATATGGGAATATTACAAAAAGTATGATATCTTCTATTATCTGGGATTTGTAAGATAAATACTTCATCTTTTTCGCTAATTTAAAAATACACTTAAATATTACGTAATATAGTCAAGTAAATATGATATAAATAATCTTTTATTGTTTACCAAATAAATATCTCTGAATATGAATATCATCAAATTGTGTCAATATTAGGTTTTCAAACCTGACTCTCTTTGGTTGCATTTCACTTTTTTTTGGCAGTCAAAGTTTACTTTTCCCCGATCTTAGATCACAGATCTTTATATCAAATATCGCAGTTCGTGAAAAAGTCCGAAATTTCGAGTTTGCGTAAAAATTGCGTATCATATTGTTTAATTAACGTTTTGCACCCCTTTCAACCTCTACTTGGCTCAATTTTCACACTTGAAACAAATGTCATGCTATGTACATGTTAAAATTTGGAAATCAGCAACCTCCATAACCCCAGGAAATATAATAATTTTGAAATGGAATAAAATAACAATTTTGGACTAAAAGTTGTGTATTTTGTCACATAAACATTTTCGTACCCCTTCAACCCCTGTTATAGTCGATTTTCACCTCTGGGGTATATTTCCTGCTTTTGGCATGTTGAAATTTGAAATCAACAACCTCGAAAACCCCCAGAAATATATTCTTGGAATAAAAATTGCGAATTTTGTCAAATTTTCATTTCTTACCCCTTTCAACCCCTATTTTACTCGATTTTCACCCTTATAATAAATTTCTTGTCGTGACAATAGTTATATCTAAAATAACCAATCTACGCAAACTAATGGTTTTACATCATGAGTAATATCTGCACGTACTTCTTTTCATCATATATCACGGTTAATTTTAGAGGCGTTTATCACTGTATATAAAAATTTTGAGGGTGTATTGACTTTTTTGAGGTCGGATTCGAATTCAGCGTCGAATAATACTAAGGTCAATATCCAGGACTATGTTTTTTTTATGTAGCTGTGTTACAAATGGGCTACTTTAAAATAACCATTTCCAAAAATAACCCGGGGAAAACGACAATCGTCTACTCGACTGGAATCGTGTGGACAATTTATTTTATACTGTTATCTATTAAATAAATGTGTAATTGCAGCGTGGCGTCGTGTAACACTGTTACGTATACATCTAAATAATGCAACGGTATTGAAAAAACTAGACTTTATTCCTTTCGACCTTGACATAAGCGCTGTACAACAATTGACATACGAAATCCATAATCGATACGGTCAACAATGCATTATTTATGTGGTGGCAGTCGTGTAAAAAATACGTCGTGGATACTAAAGTTTATGGTTTACGCAAAGCGCGGTGCGCGGATTCGATTCCGGAAGGAATATATTTTAATTTCGAACGCGACGACGGGCTTCGGCGGTGTTGTTATTACTTCCGGTTTTTCGGGGGGAACCGGCGTCTGCTTCCTCGTACAATTAAATGCCGCGGACCTTTATTTTCTTACGGGTATTGCGATTTTACGGTATTTTTTTCAAAATGAGTAGCGATTCCAGAAACTTACCGAATTGGAAAACAAAATCGTTGATTGGTTTTGCACTTTGCTCATACCATTTCCATGAAGTTGAATTAATATTTAATTTTCAAGTGGGGGAAAGGCGGGCAATGCCTATCAAAGTGTAACAGATATAATCAATTTTTTTGAAGTAACAGCAGATATTTTGAAAGACCCCAATAAATCTTTGATATACGAGGTGCGTAAATTAAGTACTGGGACTGATTTTTTTTATTCGAATAGAATTACAATTCAGTATAGTCTTCTTCAAAATAACTTTCAAAAAGTCAAGACAAACAATTTTTTGCGCAGATTTTCCTCATCCCCAATTCGTTAGTCAAAATCTGATGAACAGTGGTGTGATTCTTTAACTCTTCCCCGAACTCTTAATATTTGTAATATAATTTGCTGTAAATAATGCTCTTTTAGCCAGAAAATCTCAAAAAATTGTCTGTTTTAATAAACCTAGCTGAAATACACGTCACTGGCGTCTTAAACAAGTAAGAATTCCTAATGTCGTAAATCACTTTAACGACGTCGTAAAAATTTTATGGCACAATAGGCACAATAGTCTAATGGATCGTTGGCCGGTGTTAGCACACAGCGAAGCGTTGCCGGCTCTTCAAAATTTTCTTAAGTATAGTAATATACATAAAGTTGCTTTAATTTATAATTATTTTTTTCCAGCAATTTTAAACGCTTTATTTTAATGCTAACTAATAAATTTATATCTATGTATTTTTTTTAAATATTTCAAAACTAGCTTTCTAAGAACGTCACGAACTAACAGTTTACTGAAGTATGAAGTATAATTGTATAGTGAGCTTAGCAATTTTAGAAAATATATCTGACAGCCTTGCTTTTTTTACCTGTTTTCAATTTTGAATGGAAATTCTATACATACAACTTGTTTTAAACTCCCAAAAAAAAGTCTTATTACACGGGTTTTATTTTTTTGCACAATGACTGCAGACCCGAATTCATACACGATGTCCCTTCATGGTGGATCTATACCAATACAGTAAAAACTATGGATATTAACATTCTAAGAATTTGGAGGCAAAGTAAAGTCATAACTAAAATATTTTGAGATCACACTTACATCGGAAGTATTTGTCAATTTGCTAATTTTAAATGGAAGATCTTGTATATAATTGTATTTTTGGATTCTAGGGGGACTTCTAGAATGAGAGTTGGAGACTTTAAGAAAACATGGCGATATTTCATTAAGCATCACTGATTTTGTAACGTCTTTCTGTAAATTTGTAGAATATATTTTATTTTAGTAAAATTAGCATATCCTTTCCCGATATTTTTATATTGGGTGCTAGCGCAACTGAAATTTTAATTCAAAAAGTGTACATAAGTCATTTTTTTGCTGTTAAAATAAGTAATATTTTCAATTTATAAGGAATTTTTCAGCTATTGTCTAAATTCAATCATTTTCCTTTTATTTTCAAATAATTACAATTTTTCCATTGTTTCAAATACGACAATGTTAATTTTGCATAGCTTGTGTAAGTTGGCTATAGCTACCATAAAGAAAATCAATGCAATTTGAAACTAAAAATACTATGAAAAATAGTGTGACATTTCTATTTTAAAGTATCAGATTGATTTCTAGCGGTTATGGCAATATAGCTCTTCACAGTTAATAAAGCGACTGAATTTTGACATAAGACGTATCACCGTAAAACATTCAGATTCCCTGAATTCTGCAAAAATTTCAATGTGTATAGTTTTTGCAATATCTGTAACCGGGTGTCTCAACTCTATTTAAAAGAAGCATTATCTCGAATACAGTTTAACATAGAAAATAATGTTAAACAGAAAAGTTATTCTGTTGAAAAAGTTATGTTTAACTATTTCATTTGTTACTATTTGTTATTGAACACCGTGGATTTGTTTCCATTTTTAGATTCTCCCTTTAATTTATAAACAAATTTTATTAACCATGTTCTATACTTATTATTATGAGATATTTGCAAATTTTTTGGGTTAGGTAACAATTTTTTGCATCAATACAATAATAAGAAATAGTAATGCAACACAAATAATATTATTACAAAAGTCAATCTGCTACTGAACTGAAGATAACAGTCGTCCTTTTGATATTTAATCAATGTCTGTCTTAAACTGGTAGTATCTCAGTAATCGTTGACAGTAGTTTAAAACATGCTAAAAATATTTGTTTAGAAATGAAAGGTTAATATAAATATGGGAAAATATATAGGGTGTTCCAGTTGAAAAAGTAAGGTTGCATAATATGTTGCCTTTTTTTATACACCTTGTACATAAAAAAATAAATGATTAAACACATGTTTTTTTTTTTAAACACCTTTTTAATTTAACATTTTTTTCTATGCTAGGATGATTATGTCGTGTCAAACATGGGAAAATAAAAAGAGTTTATTTAATTTTTCCCCTTTTTTCCCATATTATTTAAGCCGCACTGCACTGACAAGGGGCAATCCATCGGCGTAGCTTGCCTCAGTTTTCAGGGGGGGCATGGTCCCAGTACGTTGGAAAAAAAAAACAATTTTAATAGGCAAGGATTGCACCAGGACCGTAGTTAGGTCGCTACTGCTGTCAGGGCCTTACTTTTTATAGCCAGGGCATGTCTTAAATATTTGGGAACGGGACAAGGGGGCACCCGGAAAATATAAAGGTGCGCCGGCAGGCGCAAATAGCGCCGCACGCGAAAATTTTCAAAATTTCAAGGTCACGCGTTTTCCTGGCAGTTCAGAATTTAAATGAAAAAATCATTAATGCAAAAATATAGACTTTCCCAAGAATAATTTTTGAACTTTGATCCGGCCATAAAAATAATATAAACCTTGGCCGGGGGCTCACCGCGAAAGTTAAGGTGATTGTGTCTATAGAAAATGATGACACTGGCGCCGCAGGCGAAAATTTTCTAAATTTTAAAATGTTTTGTTTTATATTTTTTCGAAAAATAAATGAATGGAATGGAACAATGGAATGTTTTAAAATTCTATCTAGTTTTACAAAAAACAGTAAATATTAGGGTCTAGGTTTTTTTATTATAATGTTTTTATTAGAATCTTAGAAACTCCCAGGGGGGGGGGTTAAGGTACATCTGGGGGGGGCCAGGCCCCCCCCCCTAGCTACGCCGATGGGCAATACCCCGAAATACCGTTGTCTCCAGTTGCTTCGTTGTTCTTTCCTTTTTTCTCCTAGGTCTTAAGTCGCAAAATTCTTTCCTTTGGTATGTTCTATTCCTTTTTCTATGTCAAACTGTTTCCGAGATAACGTTTGTCTAAATAGAGTTGTCACACCCGGTACATACATATATCGGAGATTCAGAGTTACATCAAACTCACAAATTCGGAACCGAGCATTTGATCAGACGTTGCACCCGCATTTCCAAGAACAGCCTCGAATTTAACGGTATCACGAAATTTTGCGATGATGGTACATTTTTAATTTTTTGCTTCTTTTAATTTGTCGAAGAATATCGGCGAAGTAACTATAGAATAAACAGTTCGGAAGAGTTTTTACGTACAAACCTAACAGATGCAGCAGTGAAAAAAGAGACAGACAACGTTAGGCGTGTCCCCGGATTTGCCGGACTTCAAAATTTAATTTGGTTTTTTTTTTGGCGCAGCCGTTTTTTCCCCGTTTCTCTATTAAAGAGACCGGCAGAGAGGTCAACGTATTTTCCTCCCGACCCAAGTGCATTGTTATTGTTTGTAAGTCGCCTTCACATTTTAATGCAATTAAATCCCTATGGTCATCTAACTCTGTAATACGCTATGGCATTAACGAACATATTTTTTTCTGGTAAATTAAAAACCACTGCTACATGTGGTTACATGTAACAATATTTAATAGGTTATTAAATATTGTTACTTATAATAATTTTATTATTTAATACTGTTACTTTTTTCCGAGCATAATTAAATTTAAAATGATTCACATATCTCCCAGCTTGTTGAAAACTTTGCATGCGGTCAGAGGAAACACTACGTATTACCTAATGGTTACAGTATTTTTTTTGTATCCCAGCGTTGACGTAAAAATTGCAAAAATCGTAATCCAGAGCAAAAACTAAGTAGGCCATTTTCACCGGTATTCGGTTGTTTTGTAGGTCGTCTAGCTGTAGATTTCAATTGTTTCATTCGGTGTATGTAAAAGTGAATTTGTCACTCGAAAACCAAAAGTGTTGTCTTTCGTATGTGAATGACGGAATGTTCTCCAAACACAAATGCGGAAGCGATTGGAACAACCACACATTCTAAAATTACTATGCAGTTTGATTTTGTATGATACATACATATGACAAAATAATTGCATCCAATATGGTTTACTATAAGTGTTAAAGCTGGAATTTAAAATACGAGTAAATTGTGACTTCTGGTATTATAAAAAAATTAGACGGAAAAAAAACGCTCTTCACAAATATGTTTGGAATTACGAGGAAAATAGAAAAACGTGTAAATTATTGCCATTTTTCCTAAATTTATCGGTTTTATTATTTTTTTTTTCGAAAATAAATTCATATTACTAGTATTAAAAATATATTTAAATCCGTCAGTATCGATGCATTTACGACTACCAGTTTTTCCTTTAGGAACCAAAATCTCAACCTCAAAAATCTTCTACACGAACATAACCCGCCCCACGAAACTACATCCATAAACCAACCTTAACCTCAAAAACATTATAAGTAGGACCTGCAGAAATTCACACAACGTGATGAAAAGGCATGCATATGATCCAATCATGACTCTCAAACCCATAGACCCAAAATCCCATCGCTCTGAAATTCCATAACCTCAATCTCAAACCCATTAATTTCAAAAACCCTATATCTAGGACCTGTAAAATTTAGCAACCAATCATGTATCTCAAGCCTATAGCCTCGAAACTTCATAGCTTCGAAATTCCATAGCTGTGAAATATCATAACCTCATAATTTCATAACCAATACTTAGTTTGTACATCTGCCCTGTCGACTGGTCTAGTGGCAGAACTTTTGTCTCCACAACAGTCTGCACGCATTCGTTAACATGGCTATGGAATGGCGTGGTTATTTATACTTATCTCGAGTATAAAGTTCAGGGGTTATATGGCTTAAGATTTCTGGAATTGAAGGTATGATTGAATCATATTTATACTTCATCATTTGCTGCTCTTTATCAATATGTCACCAATCAAGAATACAGATATAGGTTTTTTGAGGTTAAGGTTTTTCAGGTTATGAAATGAAATTAAATGAAAAATGTTACTAAAATTGTTTTTGATTGAGGAGATGGAAGACGACAAAATACTTTTCCGTACGTATGGAATGAAAATATAAGGAGAGAAGAACTATATCAAAAATTGATCACTAACCATCTGCGTGAAGACAACAAAAAGTTCTCCGAATTTTTCTGACTTTCTGTCGAGCAGGGACGTGAGGGATGATTCGCCACTCCCTCAATAAGAATCGAGAAGAATCGTCGTTAACGACTCTGGCGGCAATCGCTCGAAGCAAAACAGCTCTATAAGAAATACGAAGAAGTTGTGCTCTACGATTATCGTTGAACGATCATTGCTAAACGGTCATCGTTACAGTCGCCCCGAGGAAACGTACCTTAAGACTGACCATTCTTATACAAATGCAATTTGTCAACAGGAAATAAAGTTTATTTATGTATTTTATTTATTTAGACTACAAGGAATGATTTAAGTGGCCGATTCCGTCAGCTGATCGCATCTGTTTTTTTTTTTCGTGATCCATTTGAGGCGATGAGCGGTGCATTACAGAAATGTCACTGAAACGGCACTGTAGGTACGGTCCAGATGGCGCTCCTAGCGTATCAGCGCTCTGTTACATCGGTCCACAATGGACTTCCTCCAATTACGCAGTTATGAATGCGGCATTCATGCATTTAATTCGGGGCGTTCTTTTTAATTTCCGCGTGGTGGAATTTTGGCGTTAAATCTGGCCACGGTTAGCTTGGCCGTCACGCTCTTTTTGGGTCCGTTCCTCGAAAAGGCGAAAGAAACGAAAACGAGTTCATCTCGGCTGATGATGAATAGCAGACGACGAGTGGGACTTGAATGCGGATTTTTTTTACAATCACAAAAATGATACTTATTATCAGCTACCTGAACCAAGACAAATATTCCGAAACGTCGAGATATGCTTAAGCAAAAGAATCTGTCTATTAACAGGTTTTTAAATAACTCTTGAAAGCTTTAAGGTATTAACTAAACTTAAATTACATTCTAAAAAATTTGTGAGTTAATTCTTAAACTCACAAAAATTAAGGGAGCAAAAAAAAATCCAAAATTTTTCCCCGGTTTTGTATCTAAGTGAAAAATGGTCGTATCGCGAATTTAAAAAAAAAGTTTTGAAGCTCCAAGACTCTAGGTTTCGGATGTATAGGCCAACATTTTTTTAGAAGCCACGGTTTTAACGCAATCCGAAGAAATAGCGCGAACAAATTTTTTCAAAATTTTTAGTCCTTTTTCTCGCTCCACGGGTTCATTTTTTTTCTGTTAAACGACTATATGGACCAGATAGGCTGTTTATCCAGCTTGAATTTACTTTT
The DNA here is from genome assembly GCA_029963805.1 of Aromia moschata. NCBI lineage: Eukaryota > Metazoa > Arthropoda > Insecta > Coleoptera > Cerambycidae > Aromia > Aromia moschata. Next base: position 1,811,663 of record JAPWTK010000040.1, read on the forward strand.
TTTAATCGTTTTCGACGTTTACCATTTGTCGCAGAGATATCCGAAATTAAACGAAAAAGGACCCTTTTTTCTTTAACCATAGATATCTCAGCAACCAATGATCGTACAGGAAATCGAAGGGCAGTTTCGGAAACTGGAATAAACCTCCTATAAAATTCTGTCAAGACATTTTTTCCACCCTCAATATCGACTTGAAAAAAGCTGAAAAAAGTGACGTTTAATTTGTTTTGGTATATCGACTGCGTCTTAGCATATTGATAAGGAAATTTTAGGAAAAGCCTTTTTTTTTTATTCCTTCTTAAATGTGGTCCATTAGAAATAAGAGGGAATCAAATCACTTCAACTAGACCCAACGCGGTCGGCTGCCACACCAGACAGAGTGGACTCGTGTGACAGTACAGAGTGGACTTTTAGGAATTTTTACACTTCAATGTACCCCCCAATAGCCCTGTAAATCTGTATATCGATCCATCGAGCGTTTTTTTCCGGGCCGATTATTCAGTTTTGAAAAAAATTAAAGGAGCAAGATTTTTTATTCTTAAACATTGTGTAATCGTCATAATAATGGAAAAATCAGTTTTTTCCACTTTTTTCTCAATTGTACATCGGTCATTTAGTAAATTTAGAAAAAACGAAAATTAAAAAAAAGTTAAATTTTTTTTTTTTTTTCAGCCGATTTACCCCTTCCGTACTTCGATTTTCCTTATTTTAAATTTATTGAATTAATTAAAAGTTGATACCCTCAAGGTGCATCGAATATCCGTTCTACGAATATTGGTGCAATTAATTTTTGACATTTTCCGCGTTGCGAATCCGTTGAATGATAATGATATGATAATGAAAAAAATCCTTTAACAATATGATCAAAGATGATTCGTGTGCGAAATTGCCCCACTCGCCCCCAATTCAATTCCGTTCCAGATCACGTATCTGACAAATGTTTTGTTTCTAACTATTAATGCGGTTACCAGAATTGACAGAGACTAAATCGCTGCTGCATTACGGCCATGTTATGTCTTTTAGTCGTTCGTCTCGTCACATTAATCCGTTTGGCGCAATAATGAAGGCATTATTTATTTTTATTTTCGCGTAAAGTAAATGGAGATATTCCGCAATTTACCCGCGTAGAAACACGTCGTTTTGCGTGAAAATTTGCGTCTGTCTTTCTTTATTACTGACTTAATTTTATTTGCAGACATTGCCAGCAGGCGCATTTACTTAAGAACAATGGGGAAGATACAATTTTATCTGGCGACAAAAGTCTGGATCGCAATTAAAAATGTGTACGAGAAAATATTGGGCGATAGGTGACGTTGCTTTGTTTCCACAAAGACAACAACAACAAGACAATGTCTTGTTGTCATCTACTTTCGATACTTTTTCTACACTTTCTATAATTTTTAGACCAGTTTTTTACGTTTTAAAAGGTACAAACTTTTACGTTTCTTCAAGGTGCTTAAATCTGTCAAATAATATGTCAACTCATTCAAGCAAAAGTTTCAACTACGAATTTTATTATATGTTTATTTATAACAAGCGAAGAAAATACGTAGGTAATAAATGTGTTGCTTCATATTTATGGTCCATATAAAACTGAACAGAAAACATTGCTTTGAAGGATGCCATCTGTGGAAAAACACCTAAATCATAATACTACGTCATTTTTTCAATAAACAAGTTAAAGTCTATAAAAGAATAATAAATCCATTATTAAAAAAATATTTCAAATTATCGTTTCAATTGAACTCATCGAATTTGTCCTAAACTTTGCGGCTTAACCCTACTTTAAGAAAATATTGTAATTTGTTTTGGGAATTCAGTGCACAATAGCACGTTGTGGATATTTATGGGATTAGATTCTAGCAATTTTCAGAATAAAGGCACCCACTGACGTACTGTGTTGAGTGTAAGATGCCGTAGGATTTCAAGTGTTATTCAACATTCAGCAGGTAAATTCCAATTCCGTTTGATTTGGTTTCAAAATTTAAGAATTTCTGTTGGATGTATGGTACCCTGATAAAAATAATTCGCAATATTTTTCTTGGTATGTAATTCTAGTATTATACAGGATGGATCATAAATAATGGTACATAGTGCAACTACAGATTCCCCATGTCAAAAAAATGTGGTTTACCGACATTATCTTAGGATAATTATAACCAAGATAGAGGTTGTCAAAATTTGAATTTAGTTTTCAAATTTTCAAGTAGATTCCTTGAGTAGAAACTTTGAGATCCTCTAGAGCCTTTATTATAAGTCCTATCGATTTGGTGTAGTTATAAAAACTGGTCAAGGAAAATAAGAATAAATTTTTAATCATCTTCTACTATATGATGGCCTTCAAAAAAAATAGGCTCATGTAAAACTCATTGTTTTGAACTATTAAAAAATATGTTGGTCTCTTTAAATAAAAAAAAAATAAAACACCAGATAAGTTTTATCTATCATATATCATGGCTTACTTGGATCCTATAAGTAAGTAAAAGTTTCATGCTGTGATAATTTGATTTCTAACATATGAACAAACATTTTTCTCTGTATAAAATTTCATCTTCTCTCAGTCATCCAATTAACCAACTCATTTCAACTTGTCATTTCTTGCTCAACGTGTTTCCTCTGTTCCCAAGAATATCCTTCGATGTTTAATCCGTCAATGTTACAGGGTAAAAACTAACTTCTAACCCCCCAATCCACAATTACAACTCATGTGATGCCCGAGGGAAGGTCAACGATGACAAGTTAATCAAAATGAAAGAGAGAGAGAGAGAGAAAGAGAGAGAGAAAAAAAGAAAAAAAGCTGCCAGCCCGAAAGAGCGTTGGACTGCGTTCCTGGTCGATATTAAATTTCTCTCGTTGCCGGAGATAAACTTATTCATCCCGTTATATCACGTACACACTCCGGGTTATCTTTTTTTGCTCCGGGAACTTTTCTGGTCCCTAAACATTGTATGATGTAATCCTGGAAATGGGAGTTTAGAGTTCATTCGCAGCGATCAGGACGCCAGTTGAAACAAAGGAAGGTTGTTCTTGCAGTTTCTCGTCGTTCGCACCGAAAAAAGTATTCCTCTTACAAGTTACAAGTACGGATTAGTTATATTAAGTGAATATAATTGTTATGTTTATTTTGAAGTTGCTTGTACACTCCGCGACAATTTATTGCGAACGCTTTGTAAACCGTGTAAAAATATGTGGAGAAAATACCTTATTAGAGAGGTATTTTGTGATGATGGCACGTGGTGTTAAAACATATCATATTTGTAAAAATTATTATAAATGACTATATACATGTACATTGTACAGAATGTCCATGGATGCGGTTTGCAATAGGAATAATAGAAAAAACATAATTTTTCGACAGTCTTTTGTCACAAAATCTTTTGCTTGGTAAAAAATGCGATTCGCGACGAGAAAAATTAGTACACAGGATCTCCGAAAAAAAAAAATAAAAGTTCAGATACCAACTTTGCTACGACCGTCTTTGTTTTTCGCCTGAAGAAATAAATATTTGGCGAAAATGTTCAGAATAGTAATATTTTCTAGGGGTTGCTTGTTTCAACTCGCGAGGGTTCAGGGGGAAAATAAAAATGTTACCCCAACATGTCTTTCTATCAGTAAAAGACACACACCAACTTCAAATTCCGTCGTTATTCCGTTATTGAGATAAAAAAGACCCGTTTTAAAAGCACCTCTACAACACACCCTTTAAAAGTTTTAATATATTGCAGCTGTCGTTAGACTGTAATAATCCATTTTTCATGGTGGATTCGTTCACATGTTCATTTTATAAAATTTAGTGTACTTTTGTCTAGATCACTGTACGTATTTCTCCATTGTTTCCTATCATTGTCTTTTGTTCCACTTCTTAGGTTAGTCTTTTCTGATATCATGATATCTAATAATGTAACACTAAATGTTATATAACAATAAATGTTATATGAAATCAAATTTTGGTCCATATCAAATAGATATGTTGACGAGTTGATACTAATTTGGATTTATCCAATCTTTCAATATTCTCAAACAAGTATTTGAGATTGAGTCCATTTATATACTCGTATAATACTTTTAATTTTGCTATCTTCAAAAGGCATTATGTTAACTAAAATTGTCGTTACTATCAAACACAGCAAAATATATCACCTCAGAAAATCTTGATTTACCTCTACCAAGTTTTTATTTTTATGTTTATCTTCAAGCAAGTCATACTATATTACCTCAGCTTTAGTTGTTTTGGGTTAAATGAAAGTTATATGTATACATATTGAGTTCGGTTAATCGTCGAAATGTTTTCTCAAATGGTCCATAGACGAGGAAGTCTGCCACAGACTTTATCAGACAGACTTCACAGAATTTATCGAACACAAGAACTCAAATAGACTCCAGTATCTTCTCAAGTCAAATAATCAAAGATGACAATCTCTACAAAGTTGAAAACATTATTTACTTAGTTAACAGCCACACGCACTACAACAGGGAAGCTTACATTAGACTCCGCCTGCGAACAATCCAAGTTGTTTGATTTCATCTTCAACATCCACCTTCAACCTTCAATCCGCCCACAGACTATCAACATCTTCAACATGGGAAGTTAACATGTTTGACTTGTAACAAAACGACGGAATTGTCAGGCAATTTTATTTAGGAGAAAGCGTTGCAGAGAGACCTCACGGGGTATGTCGTAAATTTGGTTTATCCGGTCAATTTTTGAATCTTTAGAATCAAGGGGGAATTTATTGAATATGTTGTTTAGGCCGTGACGAATGGGTTTGCTAGAATTTTTTGTAAATAGTTTCATTCGAGAAAATAGTTCATAGTTTGATCCTTATATCACATCACACACAACATAAGGGGCTAGGCGAATGGATAGCGAGGCCTAGGCCAGGGGCGGGCTAGAATTAAAAGCTCGCGGGGTGGTTACGGCAGTCGAGAAAAGTTATATGGAGAAAATGATTCAGTGAAAATGGTATGTAAACGATATGTGGGAGATCAGGTTGCTAAAACCATAAAGAAATATACCTATGTCAAACCCTTGGTCACACCGTCTGTCGCGGGATGACAAAAGTTGGTAATGGGTGGTCAGCTCGGGACCGATGAAAAGTCCTAACGTCTCCTCCACCACTGGGTGGCACGTAAAGGTCCGTTACGCTAGTGGGGTGAAATTAGGGTCTTTTAGGAATATACCAAGTTCATAAAACAGAGGAATTCACCCAAAATATTCAGTTCTTTTCCTCCGCTCAATGAATTCTTACGTTGTCGTGTTGGCTCTGATTAATTCTTGAAGTTTGCTATTATTTGTATTTGATCAAGAGTATTTTCTCTCTCTCTCTCTGTGTGTGTGTGTGTGTGTGTGATCAAAGCGTCTCCAAGAATTAATTAGTTATCGTCGGAAATAAAACGTGTGACCCGGGGTTGGTTCACGGCATTTGTTTCTGTTTTGTCTAAATTAAAGACTCCCTTATTTGCACGGTTGTGTTTTATTTCGCGCCGGTAGTCCGCAAGGGGACCGATCACTTACCGTCGACTAATTGAGGCGTTATCAGGTAAGCTAATCTGACCTTTGTACGAATTAATCAACGAATCCGCAATATCATAGTGGGACAGATTCAAAACCGCTCGGGATCTGGAACGTAGCAAAAGGAATCTCGGGGTCGTGGGTAATTCCGCGCGTCCCCTGGATCCCAGATGTTACAGACTATCAAACTGCTCGTCTATGGGCCGCTTTATGCACGGCGGAGACGCCCTAATTCTAACCTCAAATTAGACCGCCTGACACTCTCCTGCTCCCCCCTCCCCTCAGCTCCAGCGGTGCCACTATCTATTTTTGAAATTGTTTATCCGAGTGAATAATGCAAGTCGTAAGAGTCCGAAATGGCGTGCGATGCTTGGAGCCCATAATCACCCAGGGCCTGCCAATGTTTTTGTTTACTCGTTGCGCGGGAAAATATCTGGACCTTCAGGATGCGACAGATGGCGGCGAGAAGGTTTTCTTGGCGTGAAACGTGGCACGTACATAAATATGTAAGTACTCCAGGAATACTGTGTATTATTTATGTATATTTTATGTAAACTTCGTTTATGCAGGTATTAACGGTTGTTGTGTCATACAATAGCTAAATGTTATGAAATTTAATGATTCTAAAGACTGTGTATGTACTTGTGCGTCTTCCCTAAGGAAGTAAAACGTTACTCTATATTCAGGGTAACTGAAAATGTTACCCCCTCGAGGTTGTTCTGATACCCTAAAAAACAATGTCTGCTTCTTTGGTCCAAGCCACGAATTTTTGCATTTAGTATGTTTGCATTTTGATCTATATTATTTTCTTTGTACAGTCTGTACATATGTACATATGTACAGTCAGTAACGAAAGTCATAATACATCCACTTTTTGAAGGTGAAAGGTTGCTCCAATTCTGATAATTTTTGTACTACAGAACGTACTACATATAAAAATTATAAGAATTAAAAACATACTCTAATAAATAAGACTGATAATAAATGCTCATTAGGTTGAGATATTATGAACGTTCATTTTGTTTGTAAAACAACAGTATTCGAGGATATACGTAAGTAATGGAAATTATTACTTTGACAAAGTAGACCATACACTTTATAACGTATCATTCGTTAGTATGTTATTTTGCATTACAAACAAATGCTCATCAACTCTGTTTACGCATACTAGTAATGTCGAGCTTATTCAGTATTAATTTTTACTTTAGTTCACCTGCAGCCATAAGTGGATATTTGCCTTTCAATGAGATTATATGTACGAGGTGTGTAAATTAAGTAATGAGACTGGCAACGTAGCGTCCGATCTAGCAACACTGCGGAGACGGGATTTGGAAAGGTGGTGCGGTGGGTTAACATGTAATGTACCTTCAGTACAAGTTTGAATTGTTAGAGTCAATTGTTTTTGTAAACCGGTTTTCTCTAGTGCGTTTTAAAAATCAATTTGAAATTTGAATCATGAAGAGATGAACACCACTGTTCATCTGATTTTGACTAACGAATTGGGGATGAGAAAAATCTGCGCAAAGATGATTCCAAAAAAACCTTTCACAGGAACAAAAGGACATCAGGAGAGAAAGGCGTCTTGACTTTTTGGAATCGATTGAAAATGATCCCCATTTTATGAAACGTGTCATTACTGGTGATGAGACTTGGGTGTTTGAGTACAACTCGTAAACCAAGCGCCAAAGTATGGAATGGCACACTTCAAGCTCTCCAAGATCCAAAAAAAAGCAAGAATGGGCAAGTCGAAGATCAAATGAATGCTGATTTGCTCTTTTGATAGCCAGGGCATTGTCTACAAAGAGTTTGTGCCTCCAGGCCAAACAGTAAATCAACACTTTTACAGAGAGGTTCTTGAAAAACTTCGAAAAGGGTCATGCGTGTGAGACTAAACATCAATAACACTTGGATGTTGCATTACGACAATGCGCCTTGTCACACAGACATTCCAGTAAACGAATATTTAGCTAGTAAAAACATTCATGTGGCTCCTCAGCATCCTCATTCGCCTGACTTGAGTCCTTGTGACTTATTTCTCTTCTTCCCGAGATTGAAAAAGCACCTCAAGAGATGTCATTTTGGGACCATAAAAAACATTCAAACGGCTGTAACCGACCAGCTGAAGGCTATTCAAGTATACGAGTTCCAGCACTGCTATGAGGAGTGGAAGAACCGTCTCCAGCGCTGTGTGGCTTCACAAGGAAGTAATTTTGAACGAGACAATACTGAATTGTAATTCTATTCGAATAAAATAATTTAAAAAAAATCAGTCTCATTACTTAATTTACAACCTCGTATTTATAACGTCTACAATGAAGAAAAATTAATAACTAAGAAAATCAACTTTTCTAATATTTAAATTTTAACTAACTTAGAAACATTGATTTGCACAGCGCTGACAAATTTTACGAATAAACAAGTACCTTTTGAAATCGGGTAATATAAAAAAATTCACTGTACCTTATCAAATCGATAACAACAGGATCCTGAGCGATAACAACGAACGGTGTCGTGAATAATTAGTTTTCATGCAATTTACAGCAGTTACTGAGAACAAGTCCAATGTCACGTTACAACAGCCCAGATGAAAAACATATAAATATTGATGTTAAGTACCATAGTTATAAAAAACTAAATGAATAGGTATTACGAAAAGACCGAGTGCTCGGCACACGCCGACCAATTCTGCAAAACGCTGTAACGTGTGGGAATCCACGCCGGAGTTGCTTATTGTTTTAAAATTGCACGCCAATTAGGAGGTGTTTGATTGTGGTGCAGGCTGGCGACCTTGACTTACGTTCAGAATGGATTTAGGTGGTTCGCATTCGCAGAAGTCACGCTTCTGTAATATGAGCAATTTCAAAATCTACATGCATGTACATATTTCTAAATGCGGTACACATAAATATGTATGTAATATCTGATTTTAGAAGGGTACACTGACCGATAGTAGCATGAACGATTCGGAAAAAGGCGCGAAGAATGAAATAGACACAGGATCTCAGTTTTGACATATGGTTTTAATATCATTTAAGAAAAACATGGTTTGTGGAAATAAAAAACAATTTACAACATTAATTCTGTAATAAATAGACCACCACTTCTATCTTTTGCTCCAGTAGAAGCAAACGCTGTGTAGGTTCGTCCTTGATTGCATTTACGGCATAAATATGCCTTAAGGCATAAATATGCCTTAAAAATTCAAGTTGGTTCGAATCATTTGGTACGTTTTAGATATTTTTCTAAACCACATTTACGAAGTACTTGATTCTGAATTCTGGAACTAACGGGGAGTCACAACACAACACTTAACCCCATTGGACACATTGTGTATCCTTCTTGAGATAGTCGTCCGAGATATAGCTTTATCAATTCCTTCGAAAAAGGTGGTGATGGGATCCAAGGGAAGCTTCCTCGCTATGTCCATGGAAGGCCAGCGCTCTCCTAATAAAGAATCCCCTATTGACGAGACAACTCAACAATTACAAAGTAGATGTTCAACTGTATTTGCTTCCTGTTCAGGCCCTGTGCAAAGGGGTGCTTCACTTAGTCTCATATTTGTATATGTGCTTAATTAGCCGACAGTGTCCTGTCAGGATTCCTGTTGCATGGCGTAAGTTTTTCCTTGTCATAGCTACATTTTTGAGACGTTGGAGCATTGTATAAATTCCCTAGCAAACCGACACCTCGTTGTTTCATACCATAAGTTTCCGAATTTCTCGTGGGTGTTTCCTTTGATTATTTGTATTTCTGCATACGGCAGGATTGCTATTGGGAGCTGGTTCAGCTGGTCCAAAAATAGACTTGCCACTCTTCGAGTCAATTTGTCAGCCTCTTTGCTGCACTTGCATTCTGCTTGGCCTTTCACCCAACTCACAGATATACTGACAGAGTTGCTAGCATTCTCCAGTGCTTGATGATATTCCCATACTGTCCACGACCTTATTACATTTTAGAGTCAGTATCACTGTCTGTGAAGATGTTTATTGATTTACGCGTAATGTTCTTACTGGTAACTTATTATGCATCTATGGTTAACCCCAGCAATTTTGTTAATACCACAGCCTGCGCCATTCTTTATTTTTGATCCATTAGTGTATTAATGGACAAATTACAATGGTGTAAGGAAAACAACGTTTTACTAGTCATTTATTATATATATCAAGTATCTAAATGGTGGACACCACTACTTGAATCGACGTAACATTTCTCCTCTTATCACGTAACATTTCTCCTCTTATGTTCATATTCATCATCATCAGTCCATGAGCAGCGAATATTGACTGATTTCATACGAAAATCAGAAGAGAAGAAAATGACTATTTGATTTTGATATTTGATCCGCCTATTGTATGAAATGAAACAAAAAAACGACATTATTTCTAATTGTTGCTTTGAAACTTTTCATGAAAGCAATATGATTTTTAAAGACGCATCATTTAACATGTGATTATTTCAGGTACCTACTTATCAATTGCATTAGAATATATTTAGATTTTGTATACAGGTAGGGCCAATGTTCACACAGATTCAGCGTGGAAGGGAATAGGCCACACCTTGTGTAGCTTGTGTGCAGTTGTGTGAATGTTGCACAGTTTGAACTGACGAATGATACAACGCAGACAGATAAAAAACATTTAGGGGAGGAGCATATGCGGAGAAACGTTTTGGGTTTAAAGACGTACAATTTCCAACCCTGTCTATTGTGTTAACAAAATATTTCCTAGTGTTTCCAATGATTTACTAATTTGCTTATGTATTTAGTATGAGACAGAATCATCTTGGCATTTCTAGAAAAACAATTCTAAAAACCTAATTATTACCGAATAACAAAGCATCTATTTCTGAATTTTAGCCGCGGTCTACAGATGCCGACCGCCTACTATTAGGTAAAAATAATTCTTATTGCTGGAAACAAAATATTTATACTGTGAAGTGGCTCCGATATTTTAAGCACGGCCATAATTAATAAGGTGACTAATTTTCATAACGTTCACTTTTCTTATTCGGTAAATCAACAACCAGTGGCCATCGCGACTAACACAGGACCACATTTTTTTTACGCAAACAAGATGTCTTATACGTATTTTTGGTCGCTGAAAAAAAATCCGTTGTCCGTTTCCCTCTATCACGTCTGGATTTTGGGTAAATCAAGGAAATATAACCTCAAGACCATGTAAAAATAAAGCAGCATAAAAAAACAAAAAGTTTTGTAGCAGAAAGGTTCTTGCTCAAAAAGGTATGTGCTTTTTAAAAAAGCACGTTTATATGGAAATATTTTATACTTGTGACTGCTTATACCTCTAAACAAAGTATTTATTTTAGTCAATTTGGAGGTTATGTCTTAATACTCAGCATATGAAAAAATTGTGATGTCCAAGACGTTTTCAGCACACCAACAAACATATGGCATGGAATCTGACATTTCTACTACAAAACTGTTTTTTATTTTGTTCGTTTAATCTTTTGATAAACTTATGTAATGTCACATTTTCGTCATGTTTTTATTTCCCTGTTTTTTGGAGGTTATGTGAAAATCTAGCCGCGAATTGTTACTTGTGTTTCACACATTCGGATTAGACGCTCCAAAATGTATATACGCATGCTCGTCAGCTTAAACTTTTAATTTACTTCATAAACTTATTTATGTTTTTCAATTTCAAGATGTTTTTTGAGGTTATGTCTTAATGCACGGCCTATGGAACAATTATGATCTCAAAATCGTATTAAGTATACAAAAAAAAAAAAAAAACAAATGGAATGGTATAATGCCTTTCTGCTACAAAACTTTTTGTTTTTTTTATGCTGCTTTATTTTTACATGCTTTTGAGGTTATATTTCCTTGATTTATGCAAAATCCAGATGTGATAGAGGGAAACGGATTCTTTTTGAGCGACCAAAAATACGTATAGGACACCTAATCTTGTTTACATAAAAAAAAAATAAAACTTGTGGTCCTGTGTAACCATTCAACAGATCTAGTCTCCGACGCAAAGTTTCGCCATCGAGCACGATCCGTCCTCAGAAATATTCCGGTGTGGGGGCCAATAAAGTCGAGACCGTCTCGTGGTGGACAGTGGCGACTCGTGAGACAATAAATTAGTGATGCACGTAATTATTATTTTATATGTTTATAGAAATATCCACTTTTACAGTGAACATTTTTTTTATAATTCGTCAAGGACTAAACAAAAAACAAGAATTTTCGAATTTTTTTGTGCTCAATGTTTTGAGAAACTATTTTTATAATATTCCTTCGTTTGAAATGGTTTAAAAAATCAGTATTGTTTATCACTTTGGTGGAGGGGTATTGTGTATTATGGTTACCATGATGAGTCACCACTGGTATACTATTTCCAATGTGAATGTGAAGACATAAAAAAAGCAAGGTTGTCAGGTATATTTTCTAAAATTGCTACTCACTATACAATTATACTTCATACTTCAGTAAACTGTTAGTTCGTGACGTTTTTAGAAAGCTAGTTTGGAAATATTTAAAAAAATATACAGAGGTATAAATTTATTAGTTAGCATTAAAATAAGACGACTAAAATTGCTGGAAAAAACAATTATAAATTAAAACAACTTTATGTATATTATAACTTAAGAAAATTTTGAAGAGCCGGCAACGCCTGGAAATCGGTTAACACTGGCCAACGATCCATTAGATTATTTTGCTTTGTATCGAATAGGTTCGTTAAATACTTATTCGGTCCGCTGTGAATTTTGGGCGTCGGTTAAAATGATTTAGGACATTAGTAATTCCCTTTTGTTTCCACCAGTGACGTGTATTTCAGCTAGGTTTATTAAAACAGACAATTGTTTCAGATTGTCTGGCTAAATGAGCATTATTTACAGAAAATTATATTACAAATATTAAGAGTTTTGTATGCAGGCTAATTTTAATCTCCTATATTAATTTTAATGAAATACAATTATTGCATAATTTTCAAATTTATAAAAGATATATGCACGCCATTGGGTGGCGTTAGCCATCAAAGGAATTAAAAATATATGTCTTCACATTGAGTTTAGAAAGACTATAGGCTAAGTAATAGTCTTGTTTATCATGACAAACTTATAGGTCTACGGTAGTACAATATTTGTTTAGTTAGGTTTTGATTAACTTAGAATTATTTTGAAAAATTATATACATGCACGATACAGCTTCAGATTTAGGAAAAAGTGGTAAATTTTGGAGCAAAATAATTTTTTGGCCCAGGAAATATTTATACCGTGTTGTGGAAGTATATAAATATGTTATGTAACTTATGTGCACAAAATACGTTTGTGGTTCATAAACCAGTTGGACATAATTATCTTACTATTATTTGTTTTGTGGTAATGAATTTCTTGGTATAATGAGATTGTGATTCCCGCTAATAGAAAAAATCCAAACAATATTTTACATAACCCTCGGCCAAATATCTTTCTTCTAGATATCGTGTCTATTAAAAAGTCATTATATTTGAAACTACGGACTTCAAAAACAATATTTAGTAAATATTATTAGCTTTTTTCGCTGTCGATGATGTTGCTATTGTAATAAAAATCAGTAATAACAATAACCACTTAATGACAATGACATAATCCGCTCTATCTTATGTGCCTGTAAAAGAACACCAAGATCATATACACAAAAAATATGGTTAAGTAAAAAAGGGAGAAAAAAAGGCAAATAGAAGATTGAAGAAAAATAGACGAAAAATAATTATATACAAGAGATATTATCATTGATTTTAGAGATGTCTAAATATTTGGTTAATTAAAGACAAATTTGATGTTCAGGTCATAACTAATAACAAATATACTAAAACGTTTAAAAATACTTTAAAACAAACGCGAAATAAAAGTATTTAATCAATGCATTGTTAGATATCGACGAATTGTATTTAAGATCACAGGTGTTGCAACGTAAATACATACATACATATATCTCTGTGAAATGTTTTGGTTAAAACTTTTTGAAAATATCTGGAAAGCAACCAACTAGAATTCTTGAGTCGTTGTACACCACGCGATTGATTTATACCTACTTTAACATTTACGAGGTAGTTGCCTTGTATTTTTCTATCGTCGAAATTCTATTATGATATCAAATTGTTTTTATCACCGATAGAACTAATTATTTCGTGGCAAGAACAACTTCAGTTCCAAGATAAACTTTGTATTAACTGAGGAAAATAACACGAAATATTACTGCTATTAAAAGAGGTTTATATATATATGTATGTACATATGTACGTACTTCGAAGACAGAAAAAATCAAATTGAATTAAAAATCATCAAAAAGAGTAAAAAAACTGTCAGAGTTTTTCATTATATTCTACACTATGCACATTGGAATTTGCAAATTTTAGGTTCAAAGATGTCCACAGAAATGCTGACAGAACGCAGGGTATGTAACAAATAACGTTTTGTAAGAATAATAAAAAAAAGGATTAGACCCATAATTTGTACAAAATAAAAAATGATGCACGTCACCGATGACGCTAATAAATGTGCAGTGGTTTTAGAACTATTTTCCTTTTTAATGTTGGAGAAATAAGTTATTCAATAATAAATAAACACAAATAATCCATCCATATGCTAGCCAAAATTATTTCTAAATAGTGAATAATTTTATCACAATCTGGCACCAGGTGCTCTAAAACTTAAATATGTGTTTGATGATTTTTTTTTGATGAACATTTTTTATTTTGTATGAAGTATATTATTAACTTATTTGTATTGACGCGCTAAAACCACAGTGTCGAGTAGTTAAGTGATGCGTGTAAACATTTAACCAATTCAAATAAAGAATCAAACTTACTTTGTTCAGTTCTTGTGAGTTTCTTATAGCCAATATAAAAATCTGCAACAAAAGAAAAAGAAATGTGTTAGTGTAAAATTCATTACAGTACAGAATGTATATAGAAAGATAAATCATATTCACATTTTCCGCGGGTCATAAAAATAAGACAATAATAGATATAATAGATAAGACATTAGGCATTTTTATTTAAAGTTACTTGTATATATATACTTTTTTTCATAAAAGATCGCTACCAGAAATGAATTAACCATTTTTATGTGCCAAAAACGAAATTGTATGCTGATTATTCATTTCATTTTATCAACTGAGTAAAGGTGAAGGATTAATAGCATGGCCAAGCAGTCTAAATTTACATTTAAAATACATAATGTAATGCTAGACTTTTAATTTAATTTTAATTTTTGGAGGAAGTCAATAACCAACTATTATTACTTTATGTTTTTATAAACAAAACAACTAAGTTCATAAATAACAGGTCTACAAAAAAAAGTTCCTACTCTGCGATCAGACCCATCATTTCCTACGTATTTTGATGCACTGAAACCAAATTTGGCAAAAAAAATTTTCTACCGCATCAATTTTTCTCTCCACCCCCATATAACCCCCATAAACTCTTATAGAGGAAATTAAAATAAAAATTTTATTAAAATTTTTTATTAAAAGTTTTATTTTGTTTTTTTTTGGGTCGCTGATCACGAATCTGAAGTCAAGAATAAATTTCGACTCAATGACAGCTGTCAACAAGCTGTCAAATTTCACTAAAAAGTAAAAAGTTGATATTAAATGCATATTATTAATTATTTTTTTTGGGTTGCTGTTTTTCAAAAAATAGTGAAAGTATACAGGGCGTTTCATGTATCGCTGCCAATTTTAATTTTTATAAATGGAACACCCTGTATTGTTTTATATTTTTGAGCAGGCCTTTGAGAGACAATTTCAGAAATATAACATTTGTCACGTATCTAAATCCGATTCAATTGTCTGACGTAAAAGTCTGTGACATTACAGTCTAATTAGCTTAAAAGTGTCAGTTAAAAGCTAGTAGTGTCACTAGAACGTAGACTAATCACTTCGGGTCCATAGAATGGCCGGTTCGTCCTCCGGATTTCAATCCGTGTGATTATTTTTTATGGGGCTATTTAAAAAGCAAAGTCTATATCACACCATCTAACATTGAAAATTTAAAAACGAGAATTAGATATGAAATTCGGGAAATCACACCACAACTTATTAGAAATGTGTTAAGCGAATTTGAATATTGTGACTGTAGCTCAGGAAGTGTTTGGAGAGCATATCGAACATTTAATTTAGGTGTATTTTATTTGTTATCTATTTTGAAAACTATTAATGTATCACTTACTGCTTTCTCCATGTTACATTGTTTCTGTTACTGATACTAGTTAGATACATTTCTCAATTCAACAGCTGTTAACTCGATAGCCACGAAAGTAATGGGTAAAGTAATTATATTTTTGAAATTGTCTCTCAAAGGTCTGCTCAAAAATATAAAATGACACAGGGTGGTCCAATTAAAAAACTAACATTGACGGCGGTAAATGAAACTCGAACGCCCTGTATACATTCACTATTTCTTGAAAAACTCTCAACTGAAAATAAAAATTGACCTGTCGAAGTATTTCGTTCAAATATCAATAAAACCTGAGTTTTTAAATTTAATTCAAACTTTAGCCCCTCACTGTATTTAGTTTTAATGTTTGTTAAACAATTCTTGCGTACATGCAAATTACATATGAATTAGAATGGGAATATTAAATTCCAATGCTTTCTTTTACGTCAGTTTTTTTGCATATTAAAAATAACAAATTCTTAGACATAAGTTGTCTAGAAAATATTCGTTACAGTCGTCAATTCAATTTTTATTCGTTATAGAGTTCCAAGAACCTATATTTTATTTATATAGCAAGGAATATCGATTTCAGATTCACCATACTGATGAGTCCAAAAAGTGAACGAAACCGATCTGCACTTTTTTGGGATACCTCTTGAATAACGTATGAATGATTTTGTTTGTCACGGCGTTCTAGCTTGACTTGTCCTCGGATCATCACTATGACACAGACGTCACAAAACGCTGTAAAAAAAAAACAATCTAGTAGGTGTAATACGTAGCTTTGACGCATTTGCCCCGATGTTTCGTACCTAAATTATGCGTGTCGTATGACGGTATTTTTAGGTTCCTCGTTTCTGTTTACAATGTTAGCAAATTCCAAGCAAATTATATTTAAATAGGCGTCTAATTTTATATTCAAGCCGATATACGCGAAGATTTTACTTAAAAAAAAACGGAAATTAAGACATTACAAGGTGGTGTGATGATGCAGGTAGCAGATCATTCTTTCATTTCAATATTGGTTGGTATACAGTGGTCGCCAAAATGTCTGAGTATGAGATTTTCTTATTATACATATTTCCCAAAAACTCTGGGTCATTAATATCTGCTCAATGTTGAGCTAAAAATCACCAAACACATTAGTTTTGGTCATTTAAAGTTTTCATATTCAGTATTTTAAAAAATATAGAAAAATTTCATATGGGAAAATTGAAATAGAATGATTGTAAGAAAAAACATTGGGCAAACAAAAAGAAAGGCTTTAACTGGATTTAAAGAACAATTGGCGGCTCAATTTAAACATGGCATTTAAAAGAAATCTTGCGGAACTCAAGCACTGTAACGATGATTACAGAACCTTCAGTTGTGGACAAAACCTTGGCATTAGCTTATACCATCAAGAAATCCACCCCGAGAGTGAGCAGGAATCGATCCAATTGCGGAAGTATCCAATCTATGCTATTAATACGACTGTTACATCACCAGACGATCCTAATTTCGTTAATTCTTTTTTTCAGTGGGAGCGGTAAAATACTTTCGTCGCACCCATAGGCGGTAACATCAGTTAATATATAGATTTTCGCCACAGAACGCGACATCGCAGAACCAAAGAGATATATAGCCAGGAAGTTACACAATTCGGATGACAATGAGCGTTCGGCCTGTACGAAACTAATAATAAAGATAGTATTTAATTTAGATTAGTGTATCCAGGTATAGAACATGTTAAGTTTGGAATTGTAGATCAACAGCTGATATATTTGGTGAGAAAAGGAATGGGCCACGCAGCACAGTGGAACTATCCAACGATACAACAGGGACAGCCAAACAAAAGCATTTAGGGGAGGAGCTTAGGCGTAGAAACGCTTTGTCGTAGAATTTCCAACCCTGTATACAACGGGTAAAGCTCTAAAGATTTTACTACTTTTTCTTACTTCCTCGCTTATAGAGAATGTCTGCGGTATCTAAAATAAATATTTAGAAAATAGAAAAAGCATTAGATAAAACATAAGGAATGAGAAATTATAGTCGTTTAATTTTTTTTTGGATTTCAAGTCATATTTATTTTACAGAATAGATGATTTGGAGATTTTGAGTAGTGGGATTTTAATACCACATTTTTACGCTCATATCCTAACGAATTTGTGGCGAGTTGAACTTTAATAGCTCATTAAACTCCAACCTACAGTGATTTGTGGTATTTTCCTATAGTTTGCATACATCTTTACTAGAAGAACTAAAATATATGCGTTAATATCAATAACTAACTTAAATCTATGGATGGCTCATATCAGGTCGATAAGGAAGTCGATTAAGAATTTAATTTGCCATTAAAATTCCACGACGATTACTTATTTTCGTTATCAGTTAAAATAAAATTTTGTCGATACGTATATCGTAAAAATGTAATGGGCAATGGCGCAAAAAAGAAATAATGGTAAAACACGTACACAAATAATGTATAGCGCACGCAATTATTCCCTCCCTTATAAGTTGAACAACGATTAAATTCTGGATACAATTTTTAACGAGTATGACAAATCTATAATTTATTAATTATTAAGATACATGAATCATCTGTAACAGCAAGGTTATGTTTTTAGAAAAATAATTATATCCGTCCGGTAATATTTTAATTTACTTTCATATATGATAACTCTTGAGCGCTTTAAGTTGCAACTTTACTTTTGTGTTAATTGAAACACGATATAACTATGAGGTGTGTAAATTAAGTAATGAGACTGGCAATGTAGCGCTCGATCTAGCAACATTGCAGAGACGGGACTTGGAAGGGCGGTGGGATAACATGTAATGCACCTTCAGTAGATGTTTGAACTTGTTAGTCATTTGTTTGAGGGGGGGCGTCCAATGCAGGTTAAACAAAAAAGCAAAAAAAAAGGTCATTGAAGGCAAAGGGCAAGCCCAAGAGCCCAGGTTTTTCGGTGGTTTAAGGCATTCTCAGAAGAAAGTGAGTCGATTGAAGATGAACCACGCAGAGGAAGTCCTTCATCTTGAAGAACTAGTGAAAATGTCGATAGAATATGGCATCTTGTGCGTTCAGATCGTCGGTTGACGACAAGGATGATCGGGGAAGAGTTAAATTTAAATCACACCACCGTTTATCAGATTTTGACTAACGAATTGGGGATGAACAAAATGTGCACAAAAACGGTTCCAAAAAACCTTTCGCAGGAACAAAAGGACATCAGGAGAGAAAGATGTAAAAGGTGTCCAATAAATGACGGAAATAAAATAATAAATAAAAACATAAATATTCTAAGACGCAAAAAACGTACATAATTTTTTAGTACTTACTGAGAATGCTGCAGGGAGGTCCTCTACAATTTACATCAAAATGATTGACAAATTAAAATTCCTGCCCTCAAAAAAATCCCAGTTACCAAATAAATTATTTAAAAAAAAAATGTTTACAAGAAGTTATTTACGGAAATCAAAAATAAAATTTTGGTGCTTTGTATCTTGGTTATCAATAACTTTTGGACTAGGGTAAGTTTAGTTAAATCGTAGTATTTTTACCCAAATAATCTGTAGTTTCGCTGTAGCCCCTTAACTCTGTATATGTCGTAACAGAGTGCTAACAAAATGTTGCTTTGTGACATTACCAGATAATTTCTCTAGATTATTACCCGGGGATTGGGAGTGTGTTGCGGACTTTCAGACCTGCTTCAGTGTCTGTCCTATTTACTGAGCCCATTCCAAAATTAGATACCAAAATACATAATATATTCGTAGTTGGACAGAGTGACGTTGTACGATACATAGTACTATATTCGTACTAGGGTGCTAAACTCTAGTATATAAACAATTAACGGTTTAAAATAGTTCTTAAATATATAAAATGTTCATATAATAAAATTAAATGTAGAGGATATAGTGGAGTATGTACACAGATAATGCGCAATAATTGGAAACCAGTACATAAAAGCAGATGTATATGAAATTGCAAATTATAAATTTCCATAAATTATTTTTTAGTTCAATGTTTAATCAATCATATATTGAGAGGTGTATTTTATGGTGAAATAACATTGTATGTAATGTATTATGTAACCTATAGTTTATTGGATTTTTGGAATAAATTGAAGTATAAAGCTCTTAATAATGGTTTACCTAGATTCTTGTGTATATATGTAAGATATTTCTTAAGTAGCGTTTTTTCAAAATTATTTAAAAAAAAAATAATAAACATTGATTGTAAAACTTGTTCATCGGCATGGGAATGCTAGAATTTATTGTTTTGTAGATAGGTATTCCAATAAGATTTTTTTTTAAATAGAAAACAATATACACACGTCGATAAACCACCTTTCATCAACATCAGTGCCTGTATTTATTTTACAATCGTATTGTTTGGTGGAAAGTGGGGCAAATTGAAGCAAAAATGGGCCTTTAATATCCACTTAAAACTAGGCTATTATTAATTATTATTTGCCCCACTCTTCCCATCGTATGGACTCTTTTTTTATCAGTAGATCCCCACGATTGGCTAGGTAATAATCCCAAACGCGCTCCGGCGATAATAGCAATTATACGACTCTTACCGTTTACTCTTTTTTTTCCCGCCGTCAAATTAAAATGTTAGGCCGCACAGCAATTAAGCCGCCTTTTTTTGTGCCGAATCCATTCTTCCTATCGCCTAGCGAAAATTATACCACAATCGGCCCGGCCTTAGGCAACACGCAGTATGGTTGCCACACGTCTTTTTGTAACAGAAAGTAATTAAAACTATTTGTGCGTAACACTAATATCCAATTTAAACGGGCGTTTAATCGTGGAAACCTCCTCTTCTTCAATCTCTGCGTTGATTTATAGCAACAAATAAATGGTAGAAGATAAAAAATCGCGTATTTTACGTCGATACATCTATGCATCTACTATAATCTAAACAGGTTGTAGAAATTTAAACTGTTTTGGAAATTACTCGTGTCTTTAGCTCACATTTTTAACTGGTGATGCAAAGTGACTTGAAAGATATACAAGGACATTTGTCTGAGAAATTAGTTTTGTTGTAATGTTTACTAATGTAGTTTTTGTGCTTTTTGGCAATAACTATTGTAAGCAGATCTACTTGGCGGTTAGCTGTAGTCCGCAAGATCGGCTGATTCACGCGGAAATGCAATGCTTCCTTAAAACAAAAAGCTGGCGGACAAGTACAATTTTTTAACTGTATTTACAATTTTCTACAGCAGTTCTGTAGTGTTTATTCGTAATGGTGATAACTAGGGTTGGCCGAGCGTGCCCTAATACAGTGGCGCGCGGCGGGCGGGTCATTGACGTTAATCGTTTCGCCCGACGTTCGAGGTGTTAATGTTGTCGGTGTCGGTATTACATTATATTACTAATAAAATGTTACACGTGCAAACGCCTAAAAAACCACCACTTGCTGACAAAGTGAATAAATACATCGATGAATTCGAAGACATTTAATGATTGCGCGATTATAATATGTAGAGTCTGTACGGAAAAACTGTGCTGTGCATGGATAAACGCGATTGTAACCGTCACATAAATAGTGCGAAACCAAGAGTACGCCTTAAAACTAAATAACCTTATTATATCTGTTGATAACCTTGAAATATTTGCAACTGTCGTCTTTATAAATACCTATAAGGTTTCAATCCAATCGTGCGTTGAACCAAACCGTCTTTCAATTTCCTGGATAAATATAAACCATTCCATTTACGAACTCGTCTTTCATATGACCTTGAAACTCGATTCCTTCGAAAAATCGATGGGATCACCTTGTAGATTTATATATTTTACGTAGTTTTTTACATACATAATGTCTAAAACGTCCACATACAGTAAATAGAATTGTTCTGGACTAGAACCTATTTTCATATAGGTTAATATTTTAATGAAAAATTTCTGGTGTAATTTCACTTGGCGTATCCACAAGGATGTAAATTTCCAGAACTTTTTTCAATGTTATGCTAACGATTCAACAAAGCAAGCGAATAATTGGACTATATAGACGTAAATATCCCTTAACACTGTAAAATATTTTTTTTTCTGTTATTTTACAGGAAATTGTGCCTTCTCTGACATCCGAATGTGCCTTGACTGACGAAAAACGGCAGTCCTTTATTTAGATTCTGGCGAGGAAAACAGAATTATCTAGATCCATTATCCTTCGTAATGGAGAGGCCGTAAGTCTCGTATTCTTTTTAAAACAACCCCCGAGAGCCCAGACTTCTCTGGCTATGCAAGTGGTGGCTGGTACAATTCGAATTTCTCGTATATTCGTAATGGAGCATGGGGCATACTTCATATTTTAGAGGATGACTATGAGAGCTTAATATAAGCTTATTATCAAAAAATAATAAAAGAAATGAATTTTGCGCAAACATTGGTCAAGTAATGTGACCTCCGCCCCTTCAGAAATCATGACACGGTTTTCGAATTATTTGTTTATTTTTTTTAATACAACAAACTACTACTTTGCAGAATTCTGGAATTCTGAAGAGTAGTTTTTGCGTTAAAGGTTTGTTGGAATGTTGAAAGATACCAGACACGACTGTTGATGTGTTAAACGATGATCTGTAAGCAGATACATCAACGATTATTTGATTACTACTTTTTGTTCTCACTATATTTATGGTATTCATACAAGTGGATCATCGTGAAGTAAATATATGGTAGTATTTCTGGATAGATTTTCTAGACGTGAGGAATTCTTTAAATCAAACTGGCCTTCTTTGTAATGAAAATGAAAAAATGATTGTATTCTCTTTGTAAACAGCGCCAATAAAGTTGGGACCTTCAGCTGTTTTTGCACTGCATTTTCGTAGCTCAGTTACCCACTGAGATTTTGCGGGATGCTATTTAACACTATTACCATTGCCATAGCGCCAGATGGAAGCTGGTGATTACTCTGACAGCTATTATTCGCCCAGGTTTTAATCCCGCCTGTCGTAATTGGCACCTGGCAATTGTAATGTCTGAGGGAGAATGTCAATTTCTGTAGTGATGTTTCTGTTCTGGGGCAATTGTCTTCGGTGCAAGGGCTTAGTTGCGTGTCCTACGTCTTTTCCATGTGTACTCCTTCTCTGATTCAATCGTAATGATTCCTAGGAGAATATCTATTTCTGTAGTGATGTGATGTGGTGTGGTGTTTTTCCTTTTCTGGTGCAATGGTCACCTAATAAAATATGACGCGAGATACGTTTCGCCGTCCTTCCGCCACTGGTTTCTACATCTGCGAGAAGAGCTTTTAGCAAGAATAAATTTGTTGACGGCGGAGGCAGCCAACGGTGACGGGGCGTGGGCGGGAGACGGCATCGGCGGCGGTGCTACGCTATCGATCTGTGACCCCGTTTTAGAACACTTAGCCTTTATAAGCTTTTATGGCGCGAACAAATACGGAAGAACGAGCTCCGTATTTAACACGGCGACAAAAGGGACGAAATATAAATTAAAAACGGAATGGGATTCCACTGCTCGTGGTGGAAACCCGGGCGGATGGCGACAAAGAGCCTTTTTGCCGCCTCGTCGTAGTTTTTTGATTTTGGCAGCAGCGTCTCTGCTAATACGAATGCTGCCATTATAGAACCAGAAGAGGTACACGGCATCATCTCCATGTTACTTACTGTGTTTTTTATGTGTAAAATTAGGTCGTTCAATAAGATATTTCATTACACATTATCTTTTTCTCAGGGGAAGGTATGAAGATAGGATTGAGGAAAACCTATTAGAGCATCTAGTTAGTTTCAAAATGAGCCCCCCCCTGGTTCAATCGCTTCAATGAAGGTCATACAAGCTTGTTTACGACTGTTTATTCCGAGGCTTTGAAATCAGCTGTTGAATGGAATCATCGTCAATCATGTTGATGCGTGTGCTTGGTGGCGCGTTTTGGACAGTCCTCTTCTTCAGTACAACTTTATTTCCACGAGTGGGTTCCACAATTATGGTGCCTATTATACCTGCACTTCGACACGATTGTAAATTTTCTTTCTGAATTTAAAGTAAAATTCCTTGTTAAGAGTATATAAAGAGAGGATTAAGGAGGCCCCATTAATATAGTCATCTTCAGAATGAGGACATCTTGTTCAATTGCATCAATGAAGATCGTACAAACTTGGAAACTCAAGTTTACGCTTCAAACGTGACGTAAGTCGAAGTAAATCTGCGTCAATCGTGCCAGTGCCTGGCAGCGCGTTTTGATCACTCCTTGTTCTCTTTTTCCAATCAACTACCATATTTTTCGCTCGCTACAGCACTTTCTTGACGAATGACTTTGACTTTCAAAAATGAAGACGATCTCAAATTGCTCCTTGGAAGATTTTAATGATAGTGTATAATGCTGTTGATTAATGGCTTGTTATCTGTGGCGGCTGGTGGAATTTGAAATTCTCCTATATTCTTAAGGAAGCATGGGACTCACACCAGTTTTTCTGGGTTATTTTTATTATTAGACCCAAATGGAAGGCTATGAAAAAAACAGTGAAAAACAATTTAAAAAAAATGTGTGCCTCATTGGAACATCTTGGAAAAGGCTTGCAAAAAAAACGTCCAAATAAATACTTCTAAAAGTCTTCTTATCAATGTGATTTTTTCAAATTTTGAGATGTTTAAAAGTTCGTAATTTGAAATGTTATGTCACCCAGCATTGTTATTTTTCTTGTTTTACAATAGTAGAGACTTAGCTTCTTTAAGCAAAATGAGCATTTTGCAAAAAGCATAAGAATACATGTTTTATAATTTATAAATAATTTCGTCAAAAATGATACAAGAAAGAAAACTCAGTACTCAGAATTAAGTACTGAAAAATAACATTAAGTTTACGTATTTTTGTTTACCACTACTCGAACGGTAGTTGTTTTGGAACGTTTTACCATTATATTTGTAGACTTCTAGTCGTCTTTGAAATTCCAGTCGATGAAACGATCATTCATAATTTCAAATAATTCTTCTGACCTGTCACGTGAGTAGTTTTGAATACTAGTAAGTAGTTATTACATATCATGTTTACTGATCCATTACTCAAAAATCCATCCTTCACCCCTTAAGCTGCGCCACTGTGTCGCAGAGCAAAATCCCTAATTAAAATTCATAAACAGCTGCAATGCGTTGTTATTCCAATCTGGTTCTTAATTTCTAACACCTCAAACGTTTTTTTTATGTAAAAAAATATATATTTTTCAACCGAGTTTAATCTGTAATTCTCATTAACTAAATAAACAATACCTACCAGTGCGAATATTAAATTAAAATAATCTACGGTTCGACGCTGTGATAGCAATAAGTCGCGTCGGTTATAGGAAATTCAATAATCCAATAACGTACCAGACACAAAACTCATTACAGCGGTTACATCACGTCACGTGTCGCAAAAAATAGCTTCGACTTCCATTCGTCGCTCGTATATTTGGCCGGGATATTTCGAGGTAATTAATTTTTGGCGAGAGACGTCTAATTTTAGCCTCGTCGAAAAACTGAATAGCTGTTTTTCTCGGTAAAGGTTTCCCGGTGCGTCTAGTCTGAAAACGTCGGGGATTACTGAAATGCGAAAGAGAAAACAATTGACGAATCGATAAACGTTTGTGGTGAATGTCAGTAAAAAAATTGAGTCCAGCTACAGTTAATGCCATGTCAAGGAGTAGTTAAAGGATATCCAGTGTAGAACGTATTTTTTTTTGCATTATTTCCACAAGTGTTTTTTCAAAATTAATATATTTTTTTTATAATTTCTTTCGATAAAATAAAAATCAAATCGGTTTTCTTTTTTTTTGAGAATTTGTACGTAGAAGTTTACAAAAAATAAAAAAAAACTAGAGTTTACAAAAAGCTTGTATTTAAACAATTAATCGTGTTGTAAACATGATTAAATGGTTTTACAAAAACAAAAAAAAAAAAAAAAACAGAAAAAAGGATTAGTTTCGAAAAAAACTGTTTTTTTTTAACACTTGTAAGCTCTGCAGAAAACATCGAAAATTAATTGCATGGATGTTTGTAGATCGAGTTGTTGTCGAGTGTTTTTTTTTTCATTTTGATGAAAATTACACAATGTTCAGAAACAATACCTTTATACCTCTAATTTTTTTGTATAACTTTGATCAATTAGTCTGAGAAAATAGTTCGATGGATCAATTTAAAAATTTACAGGGACTTACATTTTGTTTTTTTCAGACTTGGACACAGTGCAACGGATACTTTTGCAAAACTTCAACACACCTAAGGAAATAGTGTTTTTTCGGAGAGCTCAGATTTTTCGGTGGTTTAAGGCATTCTCAGAAGGAAGAGTCGATTGAAGATGAACCACGCAGCGGAAGGCCTTCATCTTCAAGAACCGATCAAAATGTCCATAGAATACGGGATATTGTGCGTTCAGATTTATGGGGCCCTTTGGGGCCCTATAACAAAAAATATGATGAATTTCAAAATATTAACCACGGTATTCTACACAAAATTTTGAGTTAAAAATGTCTCTTGAATTTTTACAATTTAATGCGTGTTTTTAGAGTAAAAAAATCGACAACTTTTATAATGGTATTTCACTCACTAGTTTTTGAATTTTTTTACTTCAAAAATACGCCTTAAATTGAAAAATAGCATGGGGCATTTTTTACTCAAAATTTTGCGTAGAATACCGTGGTATTTTTAAAATTTTGAAATTCATCATATTTTTTGTGGGGCCCCTATAATAATATGGTTTTTATACATTTTCTTTTTTTTACGTATCAAGAAATAACGTAATATTGGTAAATTTTCACATTTCGAGCCTTCTAGCGGTCATACCATTGCACGGCTTTTCCAATGGGAACATTCTGGGGAAAAGCCATCCGAAAGTAAAGTTGTCAAGCTTTTTTTTTAAGCAAACATTTTTTTTAAGAAGTCATACTTTTCCAAATTTCGATTTTAAACTACCCTTAATGAATTCAAAAGTATTTTTATCGCAATCTACGGGAAAAAATGCGATGTTTTTACTATTTTTTTCAAATTTTTTTTATTCGCGCTCATTTGCCTACAACAGTTGCGAATTTAAGATTGTCTAAAAAGCTCTAAGTATGTGACCGTTCGTGACGAGAGCGCAATGTGACTTGAGCTCTAAAATTTTAGGTATCAACTTTTCTTATCACATACTACTTATATACAAAGTTTCCGAGAAATCTTTTTTTTTTTTTGTGGCGAAGTTGGCGTGGAATGTCCCATATATATGTACATACACCCTAGGAAATTGCACCTTTACATATTGGCGATACATGTGTAGAAGAGAATAAGTTAAAAGACACCAGCAAGGACAGACAAAGACAGTTAGATGCCACATTGTTTCACGCTTGTGCACGTATTAGAAACGTATGAGACCTAATAAGTGGAGAGGGATATTGCCTACACGTCTATCGCCGTCGCCGAATTTGAGTGGGATTCAGTACTTTTTCGCAGCTATGGGGGTGTACATCGATTTAGCTGTATGAAACGAATTTCTTACGTAATTTTGACTTTTACAATTATCCCATACACTTAAAAGAAGTGTACGAACATAATTGTATTTATTTTCAAATATTTGTATTCCTTTACTAACCGGTCTGCAAGAAAATAAAATTGAAGTTCTATAAAAAATAAAAATATAAATTAACCCGGTTATAAGACGACAGAAAGAAAAAATGCCCATTGAATAAATGGTTCAAAAATGTCGCCCCTTTGTGGTTCGCAAAAACCTAGGCGTAAAACTCAGTTCTTACGCGTTCTAACTAGTGTTGTAAATATTTGGATGATTTTAATATTCGGATCATACGTAATAGTACTAAAAGAGTATTCGGATGAATTCACTAATACGTATTCATTTTCATACGTGCTTTTCTTGGCTTACGGAATACGGATAGGACCTTCTATACGCAATGTCACGGCACACGGCACGGCATCGCATCATAATCCGTAATAATTCCGTATTCTGTATTCCCTCGGACCTCGTTCGTGTTCGTATCATCGTACTATTACGTATTATGTTTACTTCGTCCGAGACTGCGTCGGATACGATATCCACGCTATCTTCCGGCATTTGACAGCGTTCGTAATAATTTCGATTCCGTATTGTGGTTGGCAACTATTCGGATTAATACGTAATAGTTTGATACTCGGATTGAACGGAATTTTTAATACGTATTCTTACAACACTAGTTCTAACACTTCAATATAATTTTATTGAAATATTATTTAGGACTTGTACAATTCTGGCCCGTAAATCATTTAAATTTCGTGGTCTTTCATGTTCATGTCCGTAAACAGTTTGTTTTATTTGTTAAATATTTGTTGGCATTTAAGGAACCGTTTAAAAAAAATGACCCAACGATGGAATCGCCTACCAAATACCAACCCAAACATTTAACTCCTCAGGATACTGCGTACGCACAGGTATACTCAAGTGCTTATTTTCCGTAGACCAATAACGATATAATAATTCATTTCACACGTGCGCATTATAATTTTTGGGCGGGGCGTCCCGCCTACATATTTTATTGCTACCCTATCACGAAAGACAGAGAATAACGCTCATAAAAGTTTTAAAATGACATGAGAGTCTGGCAACTATGGATATAATATTTCTCTGTCAGTTCCCTTTACTCGAAGAGTTTATTATTTTCTGTCTTTTAATGCTCGGCTTTGAAATCTTGGACTTTCCAACCCTGTATGTACATATATCGTCTCTAGATGCGAGAGCCCCCGGCCGCAATCTTCGGATTCTTTTATTTCCTCCATGTGGAAGACCGCCAGGTGGCTCCGCGGCCAGCTGCCATCGAAAGTGCGCCGGCCGATTTGCCAAACCTAATCGCCGCGTAGCGAAACGGGATGGCCTGCGTTTAGAAAGTACGCTCGATTTCCGACTGCCTTAGACAATAAGATTACGCAACGAGTTTGTTAATCGATTTAAATAATCCGCGAAAGAAACCGTTTGGAAATTAATGGACGCCTAATCCGATCGGTATTCCGACGGTAACGGGTAAACGGACCAGTGGCGGTGCTTCGGGGGTGACACTGACGCAGGTGACCCCTAAAAATGTACGTTTCAAAAGGAATCAGCCAATAGACCAATCCATTTTGGGTTAGAACTGTTCATCTTAGAGATAAATTGAAGATAGAAAAAAAGTTTCATTAATGTTACAAATGTTATGTAAATTAAGTTTACACAAGGTGTGGTTATGATATTTGAATCCTTTGACTAGTGAGGCATTCCAATAAAAATTAGGAACCATATGGAAAAAAGTCCAAACTACTTCATTTCTAAACAGATACCACTTGGTCTATCAGCCACTTTGGCTAACTGAAATTGAGTTAAGCGCAACGACTACACGAGTTTGCGAAAGTCTTTTTTGCTTCAGTACTTCGACAGTTCATGAACATATCCAATCGCTTGGTTAAAACGAAGTTTTGTCTCGATGGAAGATGAAATGGCAATGTTGTGTCACTGTTTGTCAGTCACTTTTGTCAGCATATAATCGACGAGTGGTCCAGTGACAACAGCTGATGAGTGCCATAAAAGCCAATACTCACCACAATCTGGGAGCTTTAAAAGAATTCAGTTAGTCACTCAGTTTATTACAAGACTGAGTAAACGCATCTTCTGGTTGCAGAAATTCGACAATTCATGAACATCTCAAGACGCTTGGTCACAAAGTAATCTACAATGTGTGAGAAGCAGTGTCGCAGTATTCCTACACTATCAGTCACTCCATCAGCAAAGTGAAGTGATATTTCTGCTCTATTGCTGGCGGAATGCGAAGATGCTCTGATTCGACTCGCTACCACAAACCAAAATATGATCGGTTTATTTTACACTGATCGATTTGATAAAATATATTTAGAGGAAACTCTTTATATACACGGTTTCTAATATTTGTTTTAATTTTTCTTTTGCCTCTTTCATCCAAAGTAACGAGCCGCCGCTGGGTAGTACCGGTTTAAATTAACACTGGATTATGCACCAGATTTATGTGGTTAAGACAATGTTACTGATGCAAACAAAAAGTGATGGTTTGAAATTTCGAGGAAATACCGTGTTTTCTTGATCTCAAAAAAAAGTTAAATGTACTTAGAAATCCAGCCCAAAATTTTATTACATATTCATACATATTTGTGGTACTAAGTACTGCTATCGTTATCTCAAATTTATTTAAATTATAAAAACCAATATATGTATATTATCTATTTCTGAATGATAATAAAATATTGTGTAATATTGTAATAAACATTAAATTTTGTTTCATTTGTAGGCTACTTATCGTTTGTTCAGTGACACGTGTGCACTCAATTCAGTGTCACACATTCGGTTAAAAAATGAAGCAAAACGTAAATAAAAAACCATTTAAACCGCAAGCAAATCAAATGAATGGAAACATAAACGATTAATTACACTGGAATGT
Organism: Aromia moschata; assembly: GCA_029963805.1. Lineage (NCBI taxonomy): Eukaryota > Metazoa > Arthropoda > Insecta > Coleoptera > Cerambycidae > Aromia > Aromia moschata. Next base: position 1,841,719 of record JAPWTK010000040.1, read on the forward strand.
ATGCATTTTTTGCCTACGTTCAATACAACATTTCTTCAAACGTTATAGTGTAAAAATTCGAAATAATATAAAAGTTTTAATGCGAAATAAAATCCTAAATTACAGAATACCCGTCAGCCGGTTGAAATATCGTTTCTAAAAATTTGCAACGATTTTACGGCGATTTTAGATAAACCCTTTTTTGCCGCCGACTTTCTTAAAATAAGCAGGGAAATTTCGTTCATTGAAATCCAAAAAACGACCGGAATTCTTTATTGCCACGAAATGTAATATGTACGAATACTTTCTACATGTCCAAATTACAAGCAGGTAGATATTAATTTTTTTATAGATATTTGCTGAAGCACTTTGACATTACACCAACTTTTTATAATAAATCGTTTGGATTGGAATTTTAGTCCGCGACACAGTGGCGTAGCTAGGGGGTAAGCTATGGATTTAACCGTTTTTACTGTAATTACATACTAATGACAACTGTATTTACTGTTTAACTCAATTCGCAAGTAGGATAGATACGGGGTGTGTAAATTAAGTAACGAGACTGGCAACGTATCGCCCAATTCATTGTGGAGACGGGACTTAAAAGGGCGGTAGGTTAACATGTAAAACTTTCAGTAAAAGTTTGAACTTGTTAGAGTCATTTGTTTGTTCTTTGTGACTGTTTTTGTAAACCGGTTTTTTCTAGTGCGTTTTAAAAATGAGTGACATTAATTTTGGGCAACGATGTGCTATCAGGTTTTGCTTCAGACATAGACACAGTGCAACGGATACTTTTACAAAACTTCAACACACCTACGGAGACGGTGTTTTTTGAAGAGCCCAGGTTTGGGTTGGGTTCATCTTCAAGAACCGATGAAAATGTCGATAGAAAGAGTTTGTGTCTCCAGGCCAATCAATAAATAGACACTTTTACAGAAAGGTTCTTGAAAAACTTGCGTCTTGTCACACAGCCATTTCAGTAAACGAGTTTTTAGCCAGTAAGAACATTCCTGTGGCTCCTCAGCCTTCTTATTCGCCTGACTTGAGTCCTTCTGACTTTTTTCTCTTCCCAAGAAAAATCACCTCAAGGGACGTCATTTTGTGACCGTAGAAAACATTTAAACGGCTGTAACCGACCGGCTAAAGGTTATTCCAGTATATGAGTTCCAACACCGCCATGAGGCATGGAAGAACCGTCTCCAGAGCTGTGTGGCTTCCCAATGAAGTTATTTTGAAGGAGACAACATTGCATTGTAATGCTATTCGAATAAAAAAATTAAAAAAAATCAGTCTCATTACTTAATTTACACACCTCGTAATATAGGTACTTTCCAGGTTTACCTGGAAGATGTTCCCCGCTTCAACATATTACATTCATTTTTTTAAAATCATATAGAAATTAAATGAAATAAAATCCCTTTTTATTAATTTTATAAATTGCAAACTACCAACTGTTTATTTTTTTTTGCACAATACCTTTTTTTAGTAGGTATCTGAACTATAAACTATTTTGTAAATTGTTTAGTATTAGCTGAACTATAGTAGGGTTATTTCCTTTGTTTTACTCATTTAAGCCTCTATCAACGCAGATACCTGCTCAAATATATTTTATGGTTGTGTCTGTAGCACATACACTTAACAACACCATCTTCTTTTCATTTGTAGGTACGTCCACCATGTCTAGTATCGAAACCACAGTCGAATAGTCAGCCGCCACCTCCCCTTGCAATGCGAACGATCGCTTTATGTTGGTCGGTCCTTGTCGGTTAGACTGTGTCCTTAGAAGCGCCTATAGGATACCGGAAATCGACCGAAATCATATGAATTTCACATTGTTACACCGACCGTTAAATTTCTTACGTAGGCGTTGCATCAACAGCAAAGAATATAATGAGTTTTACATACTGGCAGACTAAAGGTGGGTTCATGCAGATATGTTTAGTAATAAGAATAAGAATAGTAATAAGAATAAAAGTTAAACCTTCGTTTTATAATGACCCAGTTCATGCAGTAAATCCTTATTTTTAAAATTATTACTAAAAATTATATTTACTGCATGAACTGGGTCATTATAAAACGAAGGTTTAACTTTTATTCTTATTACTATTCTTATTCTTATTACTAAAAATTTCTGCATGAACCCACCATAAATTTATGTAAAATATGTTCGTAACCGAAGCTCTTAAACATACAAAAACAAACGTTTTCACAAAATCATTACTGGCGCACTTCAAGTAGGTAAATTTAATTAGAGAATGTTTCAGTTTAAAATACGGCAGCGTTAAGATCGATTTATTTGCGAATTTTAAAGCGATGTTTGTAAAAAAGCCAGGGAAGATCGAAGCAAGGAAACATAACTCTGATTTAATTTGTTCCGAGGTATTCTGGTTAATATTATTTCTAGTCGTAAATTTATTCTGATTCGGCCAGTACGTTTTTGTCAATATACAAGGTAGTCAGTTTAATAGTCGCTGGTACAAGAACAGCTAACCAAATGATTACCCAAAAAAATGTACCAAAACCGCGTTGAAGATGTCTATATTTCTTGTTTAGAAATGTTAACGAATTTCTTTGAGCATAATCAATTATTAATTTAAAATATTCAAGCAGCATCGGTTAAGTTTTGTTTGTATTATCATACTTAATGCTTACACACTCGTATGCGTTTTTCTTAATGGAACTCTTGCTGTTTGATTCTTATCTCAGTAGAAACAATAAAGAAATAATAATACTTAATAAAAATATAAATTGTTTTAAATGTTATAGCTAGACTACGCTGACAAGGATAATTCAGTAAAATTGTTAATCGACGACTATCTATCTGTACTCCAAAACCGAAGGCTGTGTGACAGATTTCCAGGAGACAGGGTTATAAAAAAAATAGAAATCAACAGAAGTATGTCCTGAGGGACAATGTCGAAGACATGTAGGAAATATGGATCTACAGGTTGAAGGCTAACATATTGAAGCTGTAAAATACATAGGAGGGTGTTGTGCGCTAGCAGAGTTAGTGAACTGAACAGTGGGCTTCAACTGATCACATATTGTGCTGATAAACAAGGAATAACGAAGAAGTATCTTCATAGACTTCGCATTTACCCAGAATGTTAAAGCTGAACGAGAGATCGCGAAATATGGAAACCTTGCAATCGAGCTGAAGTGCCTTTGGAGACTGAAGAAGGTGGAGACGACGACCAAATGTCAAGAACAGCGCGGCATTGGGACTGCCTCATAATACCAACATTAAGCCGGTCCCAGACACTGGGTGTATTCGACGAAACTTCGGCATACGGGGACCTTCGCGGAGTGTCTGGGAGGCTACTTCGTTGAACCTTCGTCATTCGTAAACCGCTTCGGCCGACTGTCGGTAAAATTGCGCGAAGCAAAGAACCACGAAGGTACTACGACTACGGCAAAGCTCCCAAACACTTCGATTGGGTTTGTGAAGGCGTTTAGTCTAGCTCAGTGCCGTTCAGTGAAAGGATTTGTTGTAAAATGGAGTGGACAAACGACTTAACCATAGAAATTTTGCAAGTGATGGAGGAACTGACTGGGAGAAGGAACTGATGAACGCCACTCGATGTAAAAAAGAACAAGAGACTGAGCTTTACTACGAAGGCATCCGAAGCCGAACATTCGCAAAATCATCGCATAGTGTGGGAGCTAAGCGAATGCCGAAACAACTACGACTCCTTCGTCTCCTTCGCCGAATATACGCAGTGTCTGGGACCGGCTTTAGAAGTTGATCAGAAGGCAGTCTTATTACAAACTTGCCACATTGTTAGAAAAGTTTTGGGACAGGAAAAATTTTCCCTCAACTGTGCCTAATTCCAAACCAACACATCAGTATCCGCAGCAGGACTAGGTCGGCGAAATAATCACTATCAAATATTAAAACAAAAAACGACGTTTTTATGCGAAAGTCCAAATACTGAGTTTTGAGATAATTTGTATCTATCAAGATTATTTCAAATGTTTCAGTCAAATTCTGTTGGATAAAGCATTGTGTACATTCAATTATTTTATAAGGTTATATACTATAAAATATGTCCTTTATTTGCTAAAAATGTAATTTGCAAAGAATGTAGCCTTATTCTGGTGATATAGTCTTTTGAAATTATAAACTTGACACAAGAAGTTTTGTGCCACTGCAAAACTTTGGTCTAATGAAGCTTCTTGATTAATATCCTTATTAAAAGTAGATATACATAAGTTAGTTCAACAGTTGCGAAACAAAATAAAAAGGAATACAAAAATAAAGATGAAATCAACTTTTACTGAATCAGATCATTTTATCAAGTTTAATTTCACATAACGTCCCGAGTGTCTTCTTTGGCCAATTTATTATTGTCTTACTACTTTTATATCCTTATATCTAAACAAGTGTCACATAGGTATATGTAAAAAAACAATAAAAAGGTATCTGATTCAACAAAGTTCGGTCTGATCAACATCGTCCCAAAAGCTTAAATTTTATGATTAGGCATGAACGTTATGGATACCAATGACAAATTTAGATAAATTTGTCGTACAAACCACAGATCCAGTGGTCATCGTTTGTTGGTGGAAAAAAGACCGATTACTTTTTCGTAACGCGGATGTGGTAAACATTTAGATGACGATTTTGTGTACGAGGCTTTCACGCTTTCTTTGATGTCGCAAAAAACGTCCGCGACCACTTACCACCACTTAAGTTGAAAAAAAAAAAAAAAAATATTTCCGTTTCAATTCGATCAACAAAAACTCGGGTATTTATAAAGAGAATGAGCAAAGGTTGAGTAAATGTATAGGTCAAACACAAATATAATGTTTAACTAGACTTAAAGAACATATCGCATGTGCTATCCTTTAAAATACGAAAAAAATATACACATCCAGTCAGCAACGAAAGTCATTTTACATCCAATTTTTGAAGGTTACTTAAATTCGAAGTTCTTGGATTTATAATAAAGGGAAATCTTCAGACTATCTATCTGACTAACTGAGCCATTTCGGAAAAAAATGCTAGACATGAAAAACGTGAAAATAAAGTACCTAGAACCAAAAACATCGCAGTTTTACTTTTTTTGGCAATATCTTTTCACACTGTCGACATATCACCTTTAAATTGAGCTTATATAACGCAAAATTTCACATGCTGTAATTCTATAAGAAGCAAAAAAAATCAATAATGTAGTACAAAAATTATCAGAATTTAAGCAACTTTCAAAAAAGTGAGAGTTTTCCGAGAGACTTCCGTTGCTGACTATGTATATCTTTTTTTCGTCTTTTAAAGGATGGTACATGGGATATGTTCCTTAAGTCTAGTTAAAAATTATATTTTTGTTTGCCCTATATGCTTGCTGACTGTATATTATCTCTCTTTATTAAACGTGCTCGCTGCATTAACTTTTACTTTTCTACCCGACTTTTGGCGTGACTTTCAGCTAATTAACGACATTTATTTCGGTGTATTACTCACGACCGTTGAAGCGAACCTTCCATTACCCATTAAGTTTTTTATTATTTAGCGTATGTAAATGACTACTGTAAACAAATAAACCGCCTAACAATTACAAACATAATCAATTTAATTATTATAAATCATTTGTTTGTATTTCTTTTGCGCAGTTGGCGTAGTTTTATGCATTCGACGAATACGCGTCGTTCGCGGTAGCAAAAAGTAAACCATTATTTCTTATTTAAATACAGTGGTGAACAAAAGTGTGGAACCACGTACATATTTCAGAAGCTAATGGAGATATTTATACGAAATATTACACGTGAAAATTATTATTAGCATTAAAAGCCATCGAGCAAATCGATGTTAGCCTGAAGTATACAGTGTTCCAAAAAACGGTGACGTACCAGTTATTTTCACAAAAAAATGTTCACTGTCTTTGAAAATAAACTCTTAAATAACCCCAGAGGAAGTAATCAAGTGGACTAAGGCCGGAGGATCATATATGCCATACAGTTTCATCAATTTCACCAATTTCTTTCTCAAATCTATCTGCGAAGTCTTGATTTAGTCTATATCGAACAATACAAACGTTATAAGGTGGTGTTTTATCATGCTGAAACCAGATATTATCAGGAAGTTGCCCTTTTTCTTCTAATGCAGGAACTATTTAGTTATTCGAAAGCTCTAATAATCTGGGTCTGGTTTCTTGTTTGATAAATAACGACAATTGATTTGATTCAAAACCATTCGTTTTGAGGTTTTAGACAAAAAACGCCCTGTGTATTGCCAACGATTCGTATTATATTTAGACTTCTTCAGAACTTAATTAGTGAATAGTGAAACCATACTTTGTCGTGAAATCTAATATTAATTAGATTCTATCTCAATTGTTTAGTCTTCATTAAAAGAAAAAATTGTGTGGAAATTATAAAAATTATGGGCCCTAACAACTACATATATGTTCGGACAAACTCATTTTTTCAAAGAAATTATTCACTGCCATGCAAAAATTTACAACTATGCTTAAAATATATATATATATATATATATATATATATATATATATATATATATATAAAATTAAAAACATTTGCAAGATAATATTATGCTGAAAACTATTATTAGCTTGGATTTGTTATGAATTTATGGCCAAACATATAAAAATCTGCTAAAAATTCTGACAACTAAATGTTCGGAAAATCGAGAAACCTGCTCTAAAAAATAAATAAAAATGTGTTGTTGACGCGGTAAGCATTAATTCGACCATTAGATATGTCAGTCACCGGTGATTTCTGGTAGTTTTTGCGAATATTCGTTATTTTTAAATAAAAATGGGCCGTCGACGTGCGACTGATCAAAAATTACGGCAGTTCATTGTAACAAAATACTGCAGTGGAAAATAAATCCGCGAAATTGCGGAAGAATTGTGCTTTGCAAAGTCCACTGTTGGGGACATACTAAAGCATTACCGCGAGACTGGAAATTTGGATGTAAAAGGTAAAAGTTCTGGAAGACTTGTTACTGAAAGGAGCCAAAGGTTGTTGGTGAAAATTTGCAAAAAAAGTCGACGGAACACCTTAAGGGATATAACAGCACAATGCAACTTTGAACCAGGAGATAGGCTATCCCGCGAATGTTGCAGAAAATACATTCATCAGTGTGGGCTCAGTTTTTATAAGGTATTACTATTTCAATCAACTATTTTTCAAATTTTTAATTTTTCAATTTTCGTAAATGATTGTAGGCTAAAGAAAAGCCTTTATTAACTGAGGCACAAAAAAAAATCGACTGAATTGGGCCAAATCGAAGGTATCGTGGACTATAGCAGACTGATCAAAAGTAATTTTCAGTGACGAGTCCAAATTTGATGTCTGCCTAGGCGATCATAGAAAAAGAGTAACAAGGACAAAAAGTGAAGCCTTTCATAAGGATTGCCTTAAACGAACCATAAAATTCCCGAAGGGTGTCATGATTTGGGGATGTACATATGTCCGCTAGAGAGGGACCGTCAACGCTGACAAATATATACAAATCCTTACGAATATCTTATTACTGACTGTTCAGAATATGTACCCAGACAATAATTTCATATTCCAACAAGACGGCGCAGCTTCCCATACTGCAAAAAAGACGAAAAAGTGGTTCGGAGAAGAGCATATTACAAGTCCTATCATGGCCATCAAACAGCCCCGACCTAAATGTCATTGAAACACTGTGGCATAAGATAAAGAGTTTTGAGAGATGATCCACAAAGAACGGTCTCTACTTTAAAGGAAACAATCGGCGAAATTTGGGACACCTTTTTCACCAGACCTCTATCGAGGCTTGGTTGAAACAATGCCTGCAGGAATTCGGGCAGAAGGTGACGTAACGTCTTATTAATAATAAAATATGTTTTTCCGAACATTTAGTTGTCAGTTATTTTGTTACATTTTATTTGTTTTGTTAAGTTGTGACATTGTTAATTTGTTTTTTTTGAAAACATTAATTAAAATATACTTTAAATTCTTTATGTTCTTATGTACTGTCAGCTGCATTAGTCAATTTTTGCTTCATTATACATAAAACAGTTTAATACGTTTGTCCGAACATATAGTTGTTAAGGCTCGTACGATTTTCATTTGTCTGTAGCTCCCAAAATATCCACTATAGATATCAAGTATATTAGTTCTTCTCAAAAAGTATCCGAAAATGTAAAAATCTACAGAGCAATTCTATTAAAAAGAATAACCTATGTGTATAAAGATGGTATGATACTATTTTTCGAAATATTCTGCATATTTAAAGTTAAGTTCAACTTATGGCTTTTGGAAGCTAACTTTCACATTTAAAATTTCGTGTCAAAATCTCTATTAACGTCTCTATCTCTATTAAAGATATTTCGGCAGTTCCACACTTTTGCCCATCACTGTACATAATTATTAGTAGCAATTCGAAGCGATTATTACATGCGTGTCAATGTCACTCATGGCCAATGTGCTGAGCCGATTATTTGGGCCTTTCACGCACAGTTAGCGACTTGTGCAATTATCGATACACCTGCGAAACCGATCCGCTCTTTTTTGCCGAGGATCAGTTGCAGAACGTGTCGACATTCTATGGTGGGCTACTCTTTATAAGATTCGCTTATCGTAAGTACCGATCGTCCAATTGTCAGTTGTCAAACGTTACGATCATTTGCATCAGCCCAATCGGCGCTGGGTGTGACCTCAGCAGTGATTTAGGCAACGTTTGCAATTGCATGTCCCGTGGATAATCGCGTCTAATTTCGAATAATTTAGGAAATGTCAAGAGAAAAAAATAGACGTATCGACAGCTAAGTCTAAGGCCGCTTGCCCACTGGTTCGATCTATAGAAATGATTGTTTCAGTTATGTACAGCCTGATCCAAGTTAAGAACGCACCATTGTTAACTTCGTTATCGAGATCGGTTTAATTAGCACACTGACGGTTTAATTTTTTTAACACTGATTACACAGTCACAAAAAAAAATTCGGGTTCGGGGGTCAGATCATGTTAACCATCCGTTTTTGGGGTCGGTGAATCCGAATCTAGGGTCAGAATAACCCCATCGAGCTAGGGTTTCCCATAACCTCAAAAAACCTTTTTGAGCTATATACCAATAAACCCTGCACATCAAACCCCTTAACTCCTTGAAACCATAACACAATAACCCCATGATACCTCGAAACCATAACTCCATAATCATATAACCCCATAACCCCATTGCCCCCAAATCAAACGAAAACAGTTCATCTCAAGCAATTTGTATTAATGCAAATTTTCACGGACACTCAGGATACGTTCGAACAGTGAAATGAAAGGTAATAACCCCATAACACCACTATAAAGGGGATTCCCAAAATTGCGTGCCTCTGCATCCAGGGCATCTCCTCGCGGAGTCCCTGGATTGCGGCTTAGATGCCGTCATGGTCTTATAAGATAGGGCTATATGATGTACAAAATCCGATCGTGCAACCTTCCCGCGGTGTACATCATTGTTTAACGGTGTTATGGGTTTATAACATTTGATTCCGCTGGTCAAAACTATTCTGAATATCCGTGACAAAATGTATTAATGCAGAATGCCAGAAATAACAGGTGTCGTTTGATAAAGGGTTATGGGGTTTTGGGGTTATGGGGTTACGGGGTTATTGGGTTATGGGGTTATTACGTTTCATTTCACTGTTCGAATGTATCCTGAATGTCCGTGAAAATTTGCATTAATACAAATTGTCTGAGATGAACTGTTGTCGTTTGATTTGGGGCCAATGGAGTTATGGGGTTATGGTGTTATGGGGTTATATGATTATGGAGTGATGGTTTCGAGGTATCATGGGGTTATTGTGTTATGGTTTCAAGGGGAAGGGGTTTGATGTGAAGGGTTTATCGGTATATAGCTCAAAAAATATTTTTTTGAGGTTATGGGAAACCCTAGCCCGATGGGGTTATTCTGACCCCATTCGGATTCAGCGACCCCAAAAACATGTAGTAAAGTGGTCTGACCCCGAACCCGTGGCTGTGTTATCTGTTTTTGTGTGGCTGTATCTGTCTACCTAATTCAGTTCTTCCTGAGAACTGCATTTTTGGAGTACTCAGCATTATCGTAACTGTTTATCCCATTGCCAATGATTGACTTGTTGACGATAGGCAAAGGACATTGTGAATTATTTATTCCGTAGCGTGTCATTCGGTTCGTCAGCAGGTTCGTCTGGAAGTACAAAAATAAATAAAAGTTGTGAAATTGTTGATATATATTCTTCAAGTAATAAAATTATCTTCAGAATTGTTTGGGATTTTGTCACCATCTAGTTTGCGAGAAAAAATCATCAAAAAAAGACATTTAATATGGGCTCTTATGGACGTAGCTATTTAATTTGATAAAAACTACGTCTTGAATAACTAGAAAAATCTGAAACTTTGTACATGCATAGCAATAACGTCTAGGAAGAACATAGATTTACATGAACATGATTGACAAGTGGTGTTGCACGCAATTATCAATTTAATGTTGCCTGCCTCAACGCTACATTGCACTCTCCGTAACTGTTTTCCGTAATCTATTAGATTTCTCATTTGATTTATCAAAATTTCCGCTTGGCCGAACCATTACCGACAAACTTTTTGAGGTTAGAATTACTTTTTGTCAACAATTTTCGCCTAGTAGTCTAGCCAACTGCTGAAAGCGAACCTATCAAACGGTTCAGCGTTGCCGTACTTTCCGACTATAAATCGACTTTTAAAAACGCGGTCAATAAATTATTACATTGTCCAAACTTGGTATATAATAATAAATTATTAATTTATCGTGCATTACAAACATACTGCACAGAGAGTTCCATCTTACATTAAAAAAATATGGTATCAACATTTCACTTTTGCAAGTTGGAACTCTGATTTCTTATACATGGAAGATATATGAGTTCCCCCTTGCCCCGCACCTTGGTGACCAACCTCCTTAAATCCTCTAAATTTTGTGGCCTGGTGCTATAGACAGTATAGACTTTTGCCTTCAAATATCACCTAAGATAATGGTCCAGGGGCGTTAGATATGGAGATCTCAGAGGCCACTCTATTGGCCTCCTGAGAGATTTTATTTGTGTCCCCCGCAGGTATATTGGCATTTATTTAATTCGCAAGTCAAGGATTCCATTTAATATTTAAAAAAAATATCTTATTGGGAAAACCCAAAATTGCGTCTTTAATAGCCGAATTATGACAGAATGGTTGTACGAAAGTAAAACTGGGCATTACGGTGAGTAAATAAAGTAAAAAAAAAGTGGCGCGTCGCATCAGCTCCTACATACAAAACATGCTGCGAACAGGCTTGACGGTATTTATAGCAAAGATTTCCGTAAGAATTACGACACTGTATTTTGTCGTAGGTACTTCTGTATCGAGACGTGAAAATGGGCTTGTTTTCCTTGTCCACACCTTCGTTTTGGCACAGCGGAGAATGTAATTTTCTCGGAAAATTTCCGACAAGTCAATATCTCTAATGATGAGGCGAATGTTATGTTAGCTAACAGGAACATTCCGGAGAATGTGGAGAAACACGTTCCAATTTCTTAAACGTTCTTAATAATGTTTTGTAAGTCCTAATCTTTTTTAGCATAACTTTTAAGCACCAAATAAAATACTATTCAGTGTGAGAAGAGTATTACAGTCTAATTTATCGTTTAATTTGTTTCTCAACACGTTTTTAAAATTTATCATTTAACACAAGGTGTCAAATACTATAACAAAAGCTTTGTTTCAGGGTATACTGTCTAGACTGAGAGAAAGAGTAATTAACAAATTAAATTAATAATAAAAATAATATCAAAATAATAATAATTTCATTGGTACCACATGATATTTATAAAATAATGTGCCTGTATTGTTAAACAGATGCTAAAAAAATAAATGGGACTTATATATATAATAAAAAATTAGAGCAATATTATATATTCGTGCAATATTCCACATTCATGCATATAGGTATAGTCATGCAATAATAAGCTATCTTAGAGAACACTTGATGTAGAAATGTTTTATGGAATATCTGACATAGGCATTATTTCCTGTAAATTATACCGAGCGTGGTAAAGCAAGCTACTAATTGTGGTAAATTCAAGGCTCAATAATTCGCTTATTTTAAATGGAACATCCTGTGTTTTATAAAGCCATTTGATGTAGCTTTTTATTTTCTTTTGATCTGTATTATCATTCCGTATACCTAAATCTATCTGATTGTTAGATATTTAAAGATTTATTAGGGATATGGAAAAAACTATCACTACCGAGACGTAAGCTGTGAAAAGCAATTAAAAACTTCCATGACATTAGTGTATTGACGGTAGTTTGCAGTCTTTTATAATTATAGAAAATTACTCAAAAAGCAAAAATGGTACATTCTTGTTATACTAATGATTTTATGGACTTGATTATAATTTACAAGGAATGCAAGCGAATTATAGGGAGAGCATGTCGTGTATTTGCTGCCGTTTTCTTTTGGGTCATTTCTGCTGTCACGTTTGTACATTAATTCACTGGTATACAAAAGTTACAACAAAAATAATCTTGTATTAACTGGGTTTTACAGACAAATGCCTGGTGGTTTTGCATAGGTTTGTAAAACTCATTTTTTAATCACCTCGTTAAATTTGTAGTTTCTATTATCTTATGTTCATGTTCATTATTTTTCACCACCGTGTAAACAAATCTCATATTAAGGTCTATTTTAAAATGAAACTTTTCCAGAAATACCCACGCAGATTGAAAGGCATAACATTAAGCATAATCATACGGAAATGTTTTCAATGAGCTGAACTTTAGGCCCTTTTGGGAAGCTTTAACTTTAGAAGTTAAAGAAATTCCGATTCTAATTCTCCATCTACGTATTTCCCGGAAGAGAGTGCCTCAAAGGACTACCTACCTACTTCAAAGTACGCGCTCGCGATTTTTATTCCCGCGGAATTTACAGCTTCTCAAATCAAAGTGTTCGGTAAAATGTTGCGGAGAACCAGAACTGTTTTTTTCTCGTTTCCTGAACTTCAAACGCGCCTTTGTCATAATTGTTGGCATCCGTCGGCAATATTTCAGCGTTGCCGCGAGAGAGAATAGAAAAACTTGGAATAAAAAATATTCTTTGGCTTTGGTAAAGAAAATACGCGCGTCGAAAATATCCTGGCCGGAATAGCACTGGTTTTGTCTTACCTTTCTATAATAATTCAAGGTGAAAAGTCCTCTCTATGGGGTAAAAGTAGAAGTCAGATCCGCAACAACTGAACTTTCAGTGGCTTAATTTTCAAAATGGGTTATGTACAGGGTGTCTACTTTTATTTATGTACAAATACAAGTCCTCATTTTCAAGATAATCGATTACATTTTTTTTTCATTTAAAGGGCATCTAAAACTGCTTCTTCTAGCCCTACCATCGTTCTTAAGATTTATTCCCATGGCCTGCTACGATTGTTTTATACCCCCGAAATTAATTAAAACATTTAGCGATTTTTTTACTTAAAATCCGAATCTATAGCGTTAACAGTCTCTTCAAAACACCCATAATATGCGAAATTTGAACAAAATATTTACAACGTGTTTCTTTCTATAAGATCTCAAAGTTGAGCAAAATATAGAGTTGGAGAGTCGCTAGATCGGTCAAGTGTGCCATGAAATTGTGTCAAAACAGTTGAATGTTATCTAGAATCACTTAAACTTAATTTTGGCCTATGTAACTGTAGTAGACAAAAAACTATTTTTTGTCTAGAACATTTTTTCTTGTAGGTGCATATTACTATTAATAAACACCTACACATAGTAGATCAAATATATTTTTGTGTCTATGACAGTTATCATGTTGTGATTTCCTGATTCACGAGGATTTTATGGATTTGTACTTAAATAAAGGCAGAAACCCTGTAGGTATGTATTTTTTTATTTATTTATTTTTTTTTGGTTAAATATATGACATATGAGGTTCAGTTCCCTGGATATCAAAAAGGTGGGGTACACTTAATAATGTTTAAATGAAAAAAGGAATGATTAATGCGTTTTTGGGATTTAACTGTTGTAAATAAGTTGAAATTTTGATTTTTTTTACCAGTTTGACGTTTTGCCATAGCCAACTTAGATCCTAGAAATAAATAGGAACTTATTTTGTATGTTTTTTAATATCTTTGTTTACTTTCAATTTATAAGTCGGTATGAGTAAATTTACAATTTTATTATTTTTTAAAATTCCATATTTTATTTTTAAATCCCACAGTTGTGCTTTAAAACTCTGATTTATATGTACAAGTATGTATTAACGCCGTTATAAAATATTCCTATTTGAAAAAAAAAAGAGTTAAATGACCAAGTACTAAAAACAGCTCCTAATTTTATAGTTTTTAATATTTTTTACAACAGATTAGATTTTTTTGAAATTTAAAAAAATAAGTTTTTTGAAATTTAGGAAGTATTCCCTTCCTAGATTTCCTATAATTTTAAAATTATACTAATTTCTTTGGCAATACTGACACTATGGCACGGTTGAAAGCGCTGCAGTTCCTAGGGAACGAGAAAATGAACAGAGCCGGATTCAAATATTCTTATATTTATATTATTATATTTGTTCAGTTATTAAATATTTTTTTATTGGGATTATTTTTTGGCAATCCGTTATTTTCGTACTTGCTATTCTTAGTCACAACGGAAAGTTCTACTTTCGAAAACAGTCTGCATACAGCGATGAAAATAAAAAAGGTAGATACATGTTTTTAAAATTTGTTTTATGTTAAGTTGTTACTTTGTCTTCAACGTATCAACACATGAATTTTTTTGAGATATGTGGGGATGGTAAGTCGTGGAATGGTAAAAATACATAAATGTTATTAAGAACTGTTACTTTTCCTTAGCGTTTTAAATTAACTGAATTGTTGTATAACTGCCGTTGTGCACAGCATTGTATGAATCGTCAAATATTTTCGGCATTAGTAAGAATTTCGCGTACGCGCGTAAAGTCGGTCGAAATAAAACATGTATTTCCAATTCGTGCTCGTATATCATCGATTCCATCATTAGAAAAATAAACGGCCAATTTTTATGATGCGATTTTCCAATGTAGGTACACGACGAAAATGCCACCACGTATCCGATATTTATTTTCGCGCCACATCTTTTATCTGAAACAGTGCAATAAATCGCCGAAACGCTTTTCCACAGAAAACGCAGGCGGCCACGGTCTAAATCTGCCTTTTATATACGTCAGTGGAGGCTCGTCAAAGCAGGCGGCGCATCGCCACAAAAATAAGGAAAAATCACCAGTGGCAGCCGGTGGAAAGCATGACACGAAAATATTTTCGCAATGTATAATGGGATCCACTTCATATTTTAAGGGGTGGTTTCTATGACCAAGAACATTTTAGAAAAAAATAAATACATTTCTAGCAAAAAAAGAAAAGCTTGTGGTTACAAAAGATGTACATATTTTACCGCAATACTATATATTTTATCTAAATATTGTAGAGCTCGAATATACAGGGTGGGGCATTTAAGTTGACAAATCCGAATAACTTCGAAATGAATCGTTTGACAAAAAAATGGTTCAAACAAAAGTGCCACCGTTTTGAAGGCGGGATCTAACACTTAGAATGTAGGTGGTAGAGGATTTCAAGGTCATTTGAAGGTCAACTTTGATTTTTTAAATAGGAACCCCTATTTTTTTGTATAGATTAGTGTCCTACGCTTAAAAATAAGTAATGTATGTTTGAAGAAGTTTTGTGTTTAAGATCAAACAAAAATTTGGTCCTCTTCTTTTAACTGTTAAACGTCTTAAAATAAAGATTTAAAGTAAAAATTAAGTTTGCGGAAGCTATGTGAGAAATGTATTTTTTTATTAAGCAAAACTTCTTTTAACGATAAAAACGGCGACCGAAAGCCCTGTTGAAAAATAAAAGTAAATGGGAATGTAGTCAAGTAACACCTTATTTTGCAAGTCTCTTTATGCTGAAGTGGCAAATATTCGATCAAGAGATAATACCTTTAGAGGTGTAGATTAATGAATGAATATTATAGACTGACTGAAATAATGTTAGTGATTCCAAAAATAGCCCCATTAGGATAGTAGGTAACATGGATTAAATAACAATATTAGAGGGCAATAAAAGTATTGTAATAGAGGACAATAAAAGTATTGTAACTGTAATGTTCCCATTAGGATTGTAGGTAAGATGGATTAACGAAGAATAAGACGTATAAGAATAATAATACTAATAATCTAATATCTCTAAATCTAAATGGCTAATATCTCTAAAACGTCTAGCACAAAGTCAAGTACGTTTTAACAAAATTATACGTTTTAAAATCACGGTTTAACAGTTAACGTAACAGGATTATTTCAGTAACAATTAACATTACTTCAACCAGTGTCCTCTTTAACGTTCGTTAAAAAAAGTTAAAGTGCAACGGTTAAGGGGGAAACAAATTGTTGTTTGAAGTCACACAAAACTTCTTCAAACAAACTTTCCTTATTTTTAAGCGTAGAACACACATCTATACAAAAACATAGGGGTTCCTATTTAAAAAATCAAAGTTGACCTTCAACTGACCTTGAAATTATCTACCAAATATAACAATATTCTAAGTGTTAGATCCCGCCTTTAAAACGGTGGCACTTTTGTTTGAAACATTTATTTGTCAAACGATTCATTTCGAAGTTATTCGCATGTGTCAACTTAAATGCCCCACCCTGTATTGTTGTAACCACGTCAGATCACTAGAGATAATAATTCGAAGGACAACTTGTGATGTTGGCAAAGTTGTGAAGTGTATTAGAGCGACTAAGACGAAAAAAGAACACTTGATGGGGTTGATCGGTAATAACCATAGATAAGAGTGCCCAAAATACTAAATAAGTGCACCAGTCTTGAATACGGTTTAAACCCATTTGCAGTTCATCGCCTTTACAGTATGGATTGGCATAAAATTATGTAACATCTGCATATTGAGAACAGCTACATTGAAGTGAATTAGCCAAATCTGAGGAGTACAAAAAAAATAGCAAGGGGCCCAAAACCAACCCTTGTGGAACGCCACTCTCAACATTTAATCGACGTGAATTGCAGTTCTCCACCTTAACACTTAATAAAGTTTTTCCTTAAGATGAAGTCTCCAATTCAGCTAAGCAGTCTTCCACAAACACCGCAACAATGTAGTTTCCTGATTAACCGTTTGGCAGGGACTTCGTCAAAAGCTTTGCCGAAATCGAGAGTCGACGTCAATCGGTTCAGATCGATCAAAGTGACTTTGGCCACGTGTTAAGACATTCAAGAAGGAAACTGGTCGTTGAACGGCCAGGCAGAAAATCATGTTAATAACATAATTAATTAAAGAAAACATAATTTTACAAAATGATTTGTGTATAGTTTTCGACAGGGAATTTATTTTATTTTTAAAAATCGTGATGGTGGTTGCCTTTTCCCAGGCTTCTGGAAGCGTGCATGCTCGCATTGAGTTTTGCATTATTATAGAAAGTGGTAAAAATAAAGTAAAACAAAATGTTTCCTTTTCTTTAGGGTATACTTATATATATTTTTTTATTTCAAAGAACATTTATTAAAAATCGCAAATTCTAATATTCTTTATACACATACTCTATTTCCATTCTAAATTGAAAATAGGTAGAAAAAAGCAAGGTTGTCAGATATCTTTTCTAAAATTGCTAAGCTCACTATACAAGTATACTTCATACTTCAGTAAATTGTTAGTTCGTGACGTTCTTAGAAAGCTAGTTTGGAAATATTTAAAAAAAAATATAGATATAAATGTATTAGTTAGCATTAAAATACAGCGTTTAAAATTGCTGGAAAAAATAATTATAAATCAAAACAACTTTATGTATGTTACTATACTTAAGAAAATTTTGAAGAGACGGCAACGCGATGCCGCGAATGCACCAGCAAATGCCGACCATTATACTATAGGACTGCTTTATATGTAATACATTCAAATACTTATTCGGTCCACTGAGCCATAAAATTTTTACGACGTCGTTAAAATGATTTACGACTTTAGAAATTCTACGTGTTTAAGGCGCCAGTGACGTGTATTTCAGCTAGGTTTATTAACACAGACAATTTTTTGAGATTGTCTGGCTAAATGAGCATTATTTACAGCAAATTATATTACAAATATTAAGAGTTTTGTATGCAGGCTAATTTTAATCTCCTATATTGATTTGAATGAAAAACATTATTTCACAATTTTCGAATTTATAAAAGATATATGCACGCCCATGGAATCATAGAGTTGCACCGCTTTTTTTGTTCCCCAGGCGTATTTATCATTTTCAATTAAAATTAGAAGGACTATACATATTTAAAGAAAGTTTTGTGTTTGACGGATTGAAATCTGGTGACGCGCCGCCACTGGTGCATACACGACGCTTGACCATGAATATCCCGGCGTGTACGTAAAAATCCGGTAATGTATTTTTATCGCTACGTAAATCCTCACTAATTTTCGCGTTCGCTTACTAAAAGTAGCGCGTGCATAGCAAATCTAAATACCGGCCGTGAAGGATCTGTGTGTGTACCCCGCTAATAATCGATCTAATTATAGTGCAAACAAACAGTCCGGCGCGAGAGTGTCAGCCTCCGCCAAGGAAAATGCCTCGCTCTAATTTTCTCAAAGGGCAAGCGTCTGCTTTATTTTTAAGCGGCATGGCGCGCGAGCTCCAGGAAGGGAAATATTTTAATTGCGAAACTTGCAAAAAAGCGCATTTCGTGGTTTCCAGAAATATTACGCAAAATATACTGCTCGTCAAAATTAGCGTAACACTTTTTAGATTGGCGTCATTTGCGTTCTGTTCGAGTTAGAGACTGGCGGTTTTTATTTTTCGGTAGCCTATATGGTAAGGGTTGGTTTTAATGCTTCGAAGTAGCTACGCTGTGAGTTAAACGGTTCGCCGTCCACACCCCAAAAAACAGCCCCATGACGAAATTTGACGGCAATTTCAGAGACCTACAGGATGAACTAAGAAGGGCGCTGTCGGGTAAAAACTCCATCCCGGCACACATTAAGACCTCCTCAATCAATTCTGTGTATTTGGTCGCTGTCCCATTTCCTCAACCCATTTTCAGACCCCGTAAGCCACCCCTTTGCATTTGCGCAGGGTTTTGCGTGGTTTGACCTCTGTTGGGCGAATTCATAGATCTTAATGCTGCCTAATAAATTGGTGTGGTGTGTCATAACTCGCTTTCACCCTTTGACAACCCAAGCACCCCTCCAAGCCACACCTACTCCAACCCCCCACCCATTCTTTCTGGTTCCGCTCCTGTAGAAGGCTGCATGGGATGTCTATTTGTCTCGAATTGGTGTCATGGCATTGCTTGAGGACTCTTGAAGTTGGCAGGATTCACCGTGAGTGGCCGATTGAGGGCCAAATGTGATATTCCATCTCCAACCCACCCTGCTGAAAATTTGCCGCGCTGAGTGACTCTGAACGCCTTCCTGAGGATGCTTGAACCATTTTCGGCTCACCTTGAATCGCTTAGCTCCTTCAATTACTCTTTTGTGTCCCATCTCCCTCTTTTTTTGACTCCATCCAAAACATTTTTGAGTTGGTGCAAATTCGCGACAGATGCTTGGTCCGCGCTGCGCTGTTCACTGTGACTTGGGCTCATGAAGCCTCGACTGGGTTAGCGCTGCGAGGTAGGCCCCCCCAAACATGCTCTCGCTAGTAAAACTAGTGGAAAATGGTGCTGTTTGGGTGGTCTGCCTCGTAGGTAACCCAGTCGAAGGTTCATGAGCACAAGTCACAGTGAACACTTGTCGCGAGTACCCAACATCTCTCGCGAGTTTGGCGATTGCCGACCACACAAGTACAAAGGAACGTTCCGCCTACCCAACGAGTCCTCTTTCAGGAATTTTTATTCACTCAAAATTTTTTTGGAGGTTGCCCAAAAAAAGAGAGTGACGAGATTTGAAGGAGACGGACGTCTCGTGGTGTGCCAAAAAGAGTTCATGCATCCTCAGGAAAGCTTTCTGAGTCATCGCACGCATCAAGACCTACTTACAACCCCTTAGGGCGGCAAATTTTCAGGTGGTGGGTTGGAGTTGGAATATCACTTTAGACGCTCAATCGGCCGTCTGCAGTGTGTTCCGCCACTTCGACAGCCTTCAAGTAATGCCATGACATGAATTCGAGACAAAACGACATCTCACGCAGCCTTCTGCAGGGGCAGAACAGAGGGAGTGGGTGGAGGGTCAGAGTAGTTGTGACCTGGAGAGGTGCTTGAGTTTTCAAAGGGTGAAAGAGAGTTGTGGCACCCCACACCAATTGATTAGGCATCATTAGAATCAATGGATTTGCCTAACAGAGGTCAAACCACGCAAAACCCTGCGTAAATGCAATGGGGTGGCTTAGGGTGGTCTGGAAATGGGTTGAAGAGATGGGACGGCGACCAAATACACAAAAAACTTAGCGAGGAGGTCTTAATGTGTGCCGGGATGGAGTTTTTACTAGACAGCGTCCTTCTTAGTCGATCCTGTAGGTCTCTGAAATTGTCGTCAAAATCTCGTGAATTCAAACTTCGATATGGGGTTGCTTTTTGGGGCGTGCACGGCGAACCGTTTAAGTCACAGCGTAGCGACTTCAAGGCATTAAAACCAACCCTATAGGCTACCGAAAATTAAAAACCTCTAGTCTCTTAACTCGAATAGAACGCAAATGGCGCCAATCTAAAAAGTGTTACGCTAATTTTGACGAGTAGTTTATTTTTGTGATAATAATTAAAGCCGGCAGATCCGTGCGGCGGGCATAACCATACACGTCATACTACTTACTACTTGTATGTGCAAAAACAAAATTCATGAAAAAAATAAACTGTTGCAATTTAGAATGAGATGTGTTAAACTTACCCTGTTATTTACGTTGAGATATAGGTCCGTTGAGATGGCCCGCCGCCCGGATCTGCCGGCTTTAATAATAATACAGCCGACAAAATTCGTACGAAATATTTAACCAGAAACCAGAGAATACTTGTCCAAAAAATTTCGATGTAATATTATAAATGTCACCTAAATTTTAATTTGCATAACGTTAATTCACAATTGAAAAATATTCAACGTTTTCGTTACATATTTTGATTATTATTGAATTGAAAAAAAGATTGAAATTAAATTTGTATTCTTACCGTACACTAAACGACTGATGATTGAGAACCACCTACCTGTAAAAAAAAGAAAACGGTTAACATTTTGAATAAAATTATGGGTCTTATAATTAAGACGTAAAAGGGATTCCAAATTATCGAATCTGTTAATATTGTTTGTAAAAAAAATATATAAAACATATAATAGGCCTTCTACAGGGTGTTCCAAAAGACCGAAGGGGGTTACAGACCAAACCTTGACCACGTATATGTCGAAAACAAATTAGATAAAAGTGTCTTGGATTTTGCTACGCTCAGCCTAAGCTATTCTTGTAAAAAAAGAAGCAAGTATTAAGTATTTTTACCTGAAATAGTTAATTATTTAATTTTTCCCCCACACAACTTCCCCACACAGTTTTTATACAGAAAGAAAACAAACAACTGTAATCGAATTTCACATATAATAGACCAAAAGCTGCAGCTTTTTTATTTTTTGGGACACATACTAAAATGGGATACTTATAATTCGATCAACACCTCAGTATCGTGGTTTTTGTCCAGTTTACATTATACTCTTTTCTCTTTAAGCCTGTTTTACACTAGTTTCATTCATTTGTTATGAAACACAGTATTTTATTTCAAAGGCAACAGCAATACTCACGTGCAGCGAGTGAAATATGTAAATGTTTCATGTGAGACGCACAGCACAACATGTCATGTTTACATGTTGAAAATTAAACGAGAAATTAAACTATCATTAAACATTATTTCACGACATTTTCTCTAACATATCACGTATCTCAGACCTATTTCCACAATGATAATAGAATTTTACTGAGATTATTACTTCATGTAAACAAAAATTGAGATTTTCTCTTTGTTGATTCGCACCTTAGTAATTCTACTGAATAGTATATCAATGTTGTGTAGCGAAACTGATGTAGATATTGTAATCTTGACCACCCAGATACCAATACCGCCCAAACGGTTCACATATAACAACGTTCAAGTATACATATATTTGTTGCAAATCACGTATCCCATTAAGAACAACACTAAACTATGATAATCAAGGTCGTCGCGTCAAAATCGCGACACATCGACAAACAAACAAATTATTATGACATAACATCGCGGATATAAATTTACAGATCGCTACAAAAAAAAAACTAATAACTTCCTTCCGCAAACCTTGCCGGCAATTTCGGATAGAACGGCTCGGCCACGTGTTTCACTTCAATTGTTTTCGTCGCGAACGCCACGATTTTTGCTTAGAAAACATTGGCGAATCGAAATCGATTAATTTTCGATTCGGTTTGCATATGAAATCGCTCGCGGCCCGAGGCTCGTTCCTTTCTTTCTACGGCTGCAGGTTCGTTTATTTCGCGGAATGCACCGTTCCGAAGGATGCGTAACTTCGAGTGGGACGGCAAAAAATTGAGTGTCAAATTAAACGAAACAATTGCGAGTATCGGTTAGCTGTAGAGATTTAACAGTTCGGGGAAAAAAACGGAAAAAAAACGCGAAAAAAAGATGCGTTGATTTACTTTTTTTTTCCCGAGCATCGGATTATTAAAAAAAAAGAAAATTCTAAATACATTCAAATTAGACAATAAAATAAACTTAAAAAATACTTATACTTATTTTCGGAATGTTTTAGATATGATATAAATGTCTACTGGGTGTCTACGAAGATAGGGTACATTCAATAAGTGTTGATCAGCTACATATACACATTTTGTTTTTTCATTGTAACAAACAGTTTATTAAAAACTAAATAAAACAGAGATTTAACAGTACGAGGGGAAAAAACGAGGGTTTTTTTTTCGTTTTTAAGCATTTTACACGCATTTTACATGTTTTTACATTTACAAGTCATTCTGAGTACGAAGGCATTAAATAATCAGTCTTTATTTATAAATCAAGAGTGCTGTGGACGGAGTAAAAAAACAAAAGCTAGCTAATGTCATCAGACATATATTAAAATCGACTTACATTATGTATTATCATCTGTAATAAAGTAAATAAATAGTAATGAAAATGTTTAATTTCAAGGTCATTCTAGATTTAAAAATAACTGCTATTTTAAGAAAAAATTGTGATAAAAATTGAATATTTTGATGTCTTCTTACTCAGAACGATTCGTAAATTAAAATAACAGAAAAATATACAGGGTGTCCCATTTAAAGTTCCTATTTACTTCTCAGATTTAGTTGGCTATGGAAAAACGTGAAAAATGCTAAAAGACTTGTGAAGGGTGTCCCACTAATTATGAAGAAATTAAAATTCTTCCTCTAAGAAACTCCCAGTAGCCAAAATTTGTGCAAAAATGTTGATTTAAAAAAAATATATGAAAATCGAAAATACATCTGTTTCATCTGTACATCTGTTTATTATTCAAAAATTATCTGACACGCTGTATCTATATTTTTTACCAAAGTTAGAGTATTAAATCTGAATAATTACTCGTATATTACTCAAAAAATCTGCAGTTATGCTCTGTCTCATTATTAACATTAGGACAACCTGTATATTTGACCAATATTAACCTAGAAAAAAAAACAATTTATTAACATAATACTCTACAATATATTTTTTTAAATATTGACTACAAAATCCCAGTTTTTCAGAAATAAACAACACAAATAGAAAGATAATTCTAATGTAAATGTAAAAATAACTCAAACAATAATAAATCAAACAACTGTGTTTAGATTTAGCTGATTTAAAAATCAAGCTGTTCAATGCTTTTTGACGCCTCTATAAAGTTTTGAAAAATCGCATTTTTCAAGATCTGGATTGTAAAATTATTGTGCAAAAACTATTAGACCGATTTGGATGAAATGTGATGTGACGTTTTATCATATCAAAAAGTTGATGAGCCATGATCCGTATTTCTTATGATCTTCCAGAACCGTTTCAATAAAAATTAGGAGTCATATGGAAAAATTCCAACCTAAACAAGATACCGCCTGATCTAGTAACGATGTGGTATGGATTGTCTACAATTGTAGTGATTGCACTATATTTTTGAAGAAACCGGCACCCCGTTAGGGTTAATTCATTTCGATATGTCAAAACAAATAGGTATAAATTATTATACTTTCGAATTAAAGCCACATATTTGAAAATTCGACTAAAAACTGCTGCCTTTAGTCGTGGTCAAGCCAAAGATTTTTATAAAATTGCATTAGATATGCCGTGGCACTCTGCGATAAAAATTACACCATTTAGGGAAAAAATAAAAGTATGTTCTAAGAAACTTTTGTGTAGCACCGCGCTCCTAGTCTCCCAGACAAAACCACTACATGCATGTTAAGTGTAAGTTACAGCGGGTTTAGAGCATTGCTTAATTATTGTATCGGCAAAAAAGCAGCTAAAGCAATACTTTAAATTAAACTATATTCAAGTCTAGGCGTACAGATGACAATAGTCTACGAAATGGCGAAATTTATTTCATAAATTTACATCCGGAACAAATAAACATCATATTGTTCTGAAAATGCGCATAACTGTGGTCTCACAATTAGTGCAAGCAGAGGCAATATTTGCTATTTCCATTATTCAACTTAAATCATTTAAAAACACTGGCGCAAAAAACATTTAGTTGGCGTCTTAGTAGAAGTGGGATCGGCTACTAAAAATTTCACCATCGGGTATACCAAAGTTGTTTTTGAAAAAAAGATAGAACTAAAAGAAACCTTTCAAACTATAATCTTTAACAATCCAATTATTAAGGTTCGGGAAAGTATTTTGTCACTCAGAGCCTGCACTATACAACTCTATGATAATTAAAGTATAAACCGTATTTTTAAGCGCGTATTTCTTGCCCTTATATACCCACGCCACTGTCCGTGCGTAGAATGTTATATCGAACAAAGTCTTCGCGGGAACCCGGGACGCCATAATCCGTAATACACTTTCTCCATAAGACGGCGAGCTATTCCGATAGCGACCTGCCGGCGGTGTAAACGGGTCGACCGCCGCATTGAAAACAATTTTTTGACGCTATCAAATGCAGAAAGACTACTGGTCGTGGCAACGTACGCTCAAGCAATGACAGTCGCTGTTTCTGAATGACACAAGCAATAAGTGTGTATATACATTATTAACACATTTTTACTCCTACCTTTTTGATCTCTCATATGTCATCTTCCGTCAATAACATGACGGATTACGAGTCCGGCCCTGCGTTAGAGCACATGTTCGGAACCCTACTAATTATACACTAACCAAAAGAATTCGTGAAAACCTGGTAAAAAATAGCACAAAATCGTTCAAAAAAATATCATAAACGTTGTATGTGACGTGAAAGTCTCAGTACTTTAGAAGTTGTAGTCACCCCGATAAAATTGTAACCAAATTGAACATCATCAGAGCCGTTAACAGAAAATACATAAGTAAGTGTCTAAAAACTACACAAGTTCAGGAAACATACTCGCTGTATGAATTTTCTTTTAGACCAATCTCCTCGTAATGTCAAGTTGTTCTTACTCGGAAAGACCATAAAATTAAAACTAAAACCCCTGCATTGGTGTAATCGAATTACAAAAACAGCTTTGCCCATGACTAGTATTTGTACGAAATAGCTCTTTGTGTAACGAGACTGAATTTGTAGGAAGAACCGGACACTTTGCCTAACGAAGTTACTTTAATGGGATCTGGAAATAGCACAATTTCCAAGTCTTATTAGCAGCAAATTATCAAATCCCAGTAATGAAGATAATTTGGAAATAATGTAAATAATAGGTTAGTGTTTATGATGATATCGGACTACGATTTCAATGTAACGTCTTTCAATAAAAAATAATGATGTAAATCATTAAGTTTAATTTCAATAGTATGAAAAAACGTAATCTAGTGATAATGCAAATTATCACACTGGACCATTAATAATTAAGCATATTATTATAACTCGACGGCACTAGAATCGGGATAAAACATGCGGAAAAATTTTGTCTACCTATATTTTTGTGAATAAATTATTATCATTATTCCTAATTGATTTTTTTCCGATAGAAGGCACTTTGTCCTGATCTGCTGATCCCGTTGAACGAAGCAATTTGCGCGTTACGCATTTTATTTTGCTTATCACGTTTGTGATAAACGCAGAAATTTACAGCATTTAGTGATATGGTACAATTGCTTTTCGTTAAATTGCCAAATTTATCTTTATTTATAATTACTAATCAACGCGTTATCTATGTACAAGAACAACTGCAGAGTTAGTTGTATCTGACTTGATAGGAGATCCATTTGTGGTGTGTATAATATGTGCAGTTATTGAAATTAGAAAAAAGTTCCTGAGATAGATTTTTCCATATTTTTTTTTATAATATACTATGAGCAAAAAACCATTGAACATCTGTAACAATGAAACTGAATGAAAGTTGTTATCTTTTTTTAAAGAGAACATCCTGCAAATTGTTGCATTTTCAGATTCATGGCATTTTTTCCTTTTCAAAAATATACAACATATTATTGAAAAATAGTTAGCGACACTGGATTTTATTTTACAAAAATAATAATCATAAATTTGAAACACATTTTAAGATAAATTTAAACATAATTTTAAACAAATATTAAATCTAATTTCTCAAAGAGCGTTAATAAAAATAAAATAATAATACAATATCAGAAATAATCACAAATGCTGTCCTTTTGACATACTTCGTACAGTCCTCAGTAATTTTAGAAATCATTGTACCTACTTACTATAAAATTCGGATTAACTTTAAGTTAAATTTGATATGAATAGTTAAAATTTTACGTCTTAATGCATCTAAATTTGCATTAGTGTCTTTATAAACATCGTCTTCCAAATAATCCCATAGAAAATTCCAAAGGGGTAAGGTTTGCGCTGTTTGGAGGCCACTGGATAGGTCCGCCTTTACTAATCCATTTCATTAAAAAAAAAAACCTTGGGTCAGTTTCATGGTTTCAGATGTTCAATTATTTTTTTCTCTTAGCATATTCTAAAGATTTATGCATAAATCTACAATTTTTGTCTGAGAAACTTTTTTGTAATGTCAATACCAAACTCGCAATAACTTGTTGAATTATGGAAACTAACCCTTTACATACATACAAATTATGCTCTTTAAATTTTTGAAATCTATCTACATATTCATATTAGTCTCTTTAAATTAGAAGAATACCTATTTTTTATAGAAGTTAACGGACACAATAGTCATACAAATGCACTTTTAGGTTATGAAAAATGTGAATGTCAAAACATCCAAAACATTCAATAAGTACGTTGAGGAGAATGTAAAAATGTGATTAGACCAATAGATATTTCCCTAGTTTTTTTCTAGTCTGTTATATTTAGTAACAGAGTAAAAGAAAAACGGTTTGAAAAGTTATAAAAACGAAAATTGTTAACGTAGTCCACGACACGCTTGAAAGAAAATTTCCGAATTTCCCCTCCCAGAAAAAAATTGCCTACGCCCATGCTAAAAATCTTTAATTCCAGAAATGTTTCCGTCATCCATCTCACTTATATAGACCAGTCAAGTTGGCCGTGTATCGTTAATTTAGGCTTCCCAGTTATAACCAGAGCGTGGAAAAATTGAGAATCGTCCGAAAGCTGCGATATAAACAACAATAAACACGGGATGACCATATTACACGGCGGCGGTCACGTGACTAGCATGACGTACGCGACCTTGAATAGTTTATAGGGCGACTGAGTAATGAGAGGATTGCGTGCCGCTGCACGAGACCGCATGCACACTTACACACAGGGTGTCATTTATTTTCTATTCATGCGTAGTTCAGAGCTTCATTCACTAGAATCCAAGGTTTCGTCAATTAAAGCGGACCAAATCTGTTTGTTAGTGACACAGATCGAGTAGGCCTAGACCAGAGGTACCTACATTTTTTTTTGCCCCGTAGGCCACTAGTATTGAATTTTCCTAAACTCATTGACTTCAAATGTGTTTTTGACAGCTGATACAGTGCTGCTCACTTTGATACCATTTTTTATAGATGGGGTTTAAAGTAATTTCTTATATAAATAATGTATATTATCACTATTATGTACACACAATCAATGTTAGATGTAATAATACATTTACGGAACTCTTATATGATGACCTGCCTAAATGAAGTTCGCCGATATGGACTCCCTGCAAGTCGAAATCGACCTTTGGGGGTCCATATAGACCATTTTAGGAATCTATGGCCTAGATAGTTCATAAAAGAAAAACAATAATTTCATAATTTGTACTGGTCGGATATCCTGCTTTATACACCGAAACTGAAGTAAACCAAATTTAGTTTAGGTAACTTCAGTTTTCAAAAAAATCATCTGGTGCAAAAATTTGCAGTCTTAGTAAAACAATCGGTTTTACATGATATAGCAGAGAGTGGACGTTTTGATCAGGGTCGTTGCCATTAATATAATTCAAGAACACTGGGGGCCCAAGAACGGTTCCTTGGAAAACACTAGAATATGACAACAAAATGACTGGAAACCATCATTTTACTTCAGTTATCTCTCCTTGAAAACAAAAAAAAACATATTGAACTGAGAAAAAAAAAATTACATTCTTCACGCATTACTTGTTATTATAGTAGGCAAAGGCACGTACAGAACTTTTAAATGTTGATGATGACCTGCCTAAATGGGATCCACTAACGTCGACTCTCATTTACATTTCATGCACCCCCATATTTTTTTTCCCTCTGGCATAAACCCCCTGCAAGTCGAAACCGACCACTGGGGGTCCAAATAGACTATTTTGGGAATTTATGGCCTAGACTAATTTCATAATTTTTACTTTAACTAAACTCAGTCTAGGTAAATCAATCGGTTTTAGAAATTGGTTTTACATGATGTATAGCAGACCGTGGACGCATTTTGATTAGGGTCGTTGCCGTTAATGTGATTGAAGAACGCTGGGAGCCCAACTGTGGGTCCTTGGAGAACACTAGAATATGATAACAAAATAACAGACCATGACAACAAAATGGAAACCATGATTTTATTTCAGTTAGCTCTCCTTGAAAACTATAAATATGAAACTGAAAAAAAAAACTATATTCCTCATAAAAACTTACTACATAAAGTATTACAGCATGCCAAGGTACATAATCTGTATGTACATTATGAACATATCGCATTTATGCCACGAATAGCTGCATATAAGTTTAGGTTAGTCTCCTTGAATGCACGTGGACATTTTGCGATTGTGTGTTATTATAAAAATTGTATTTCCGCGATTTGCTGTTTTCTTCCACTTAACATAATATGCATTTTAAAACGCATTAATTTTTTGCACGCATTTCTGTTTATTAAAAAACGAAGACTAAAACATAATAACCCACGTCGAATATATTTGCAGTATGTATTATAAAATTACTTTCATTGTTTCTATTTTTTTTGGTGGGTTGGGATTTTTATACATTATACAGGGTCCGGCATGGAGGTATGGAATTTTTGAAGAGCGTGTCATGTGAGATGGAGTGAACCTAATGTTTTCCGAATAGATAGTATCTACTCGTTGGCAGATGCCATTTCAGTTACCATGGAGCCGTGGACTATAGCTCATTGCGTGTTTGTTTATAACACCTTCACTGAAACGGGACGTTCTGTGATTCAAACACAGCGACATTTCGAATTCATTTATTCAGCAATGGCTTTTTCAAGGGAACATTTCCCAGAACGTGTGATTTCGTTGCGTAGTGTCGGTTTGATTGTCGCTGCCTCGGTCTCCAGACCTGTCAGGTTGTGACTATTTTTTATGGGGTTACCTTAAATCTCGAGTACACATGAACAAACCACTTACACTTGAAGCCCTTTCAGAAACAATCATCCGAGAAATTCGAAGGGTTCCACGTGAAATGCTTCAAAGCAGTATTAGTCCAATCAACGAGCGAAAGCCCATGTCCCATGTAAATTGGTCACTAATTGTTATCAGCAAACAAAAAAACGTCAAAAAAACGGTTTCTTGCAAATAAAAAAAAGCTTCAAGTCCTACACAAGAAAGTTAAATTAGAAAGTTGAAGTTTTTAAAAATGCACGTCGAATGAGATGTGAACGAAAAAAATCGGTTCATAAACAATCGGAAAATTTAAAAAAACGTCAAAATTCGCGTTTTCGTAATTTTGCTGCATAAATTCCAATTTTGTTTGAACAGACTTCTTTTTCATTTCTTTCAGACGATTTTATAAAAAAAAGACGTTTTAAAAAATCAGCGTTTACAGAGGCAAAAATGATCGTATAGAAATGATCGTGGGCTCATTTTATTCCCGAAGACTTGTACTTTCATGCTATTAAAAAAACCAAATCGCTTTTATTTAATTTTTGTATAAAAAAATGCGTTGTAAAATTCATTTTTTCGAACCGTTTTTTTTTTCGAATAACTTTTTTAATTTTGGTTTTAGATTTTTGGCCGTTACATATTTGAAAAGTGCCATTCAAAACACGCATTTAAAAAATTAAGGTCCTACGACCTCAGGGAGCCGAGATAATTATTTTTCTTTTTTTAATTCCTGACAGCGCTGAATACGTCCGATTGACTTATTTTTTACACGAAATAGATCTCAGACTTTTACTTTCTTAAAAAAAATATTTCAAATCATTTCGCATAAATTAAGTTGACATAATCTCGGCTCTCTGAGGTCGTAGGACATTCATTTTTTTTAAATGCGTGTTTTGAATGGCACTTTTCAAATATGCAACGGCCAAAAATGTAAAACCAAAATTAAAAAAGTTATTCGAAAAAAACCGGTTCGAAAAATGATACAATTTTACAACGAATTTTTTTATACAAAAATTAAATAAAAGCGATTTGGTTTTTAAATAGCATGAAAGTACAAGTCTTCGCGAATAAAATGAGCCCACGATCGTTTCTGTAC
Organism: Aromia moschata; assembly: GCA_029963805.1. Classification (NCBI taxonomy): domain Eukaryota; kingdom Metazoa; phylum Arthropoda; class Insecta; order Coleoptera; family Cerambycidae; genus Aromia; species Aromia moschata. The sequence goes on from JAPWTK010000040.1 coordinate 1,872,621, forward strand.
GATCATTTTTGCCTTTGTAAAAGCTGATTTTTGAAAACGTCTTTTTTTTTTTTTATAAAATCGTTATAACTCGAAAAAATAAAACTTTTTTTGAATATTCCAAAAAAGGGTCATTTTCCGCTTGTCTTGGGCTGTGTTTCTAGTTAACAAGAAGTCTGTTCAAACAAAATTGGAATTTATACAGCAAAAATACGAAAACGCGAATTATGACGTTTTTTTTAAATTTTTCTCAAATGTTTATGAACCGATTTTTTTCGTTTACATCTCATTCGACTCGCATAAGACCTACAACTTTCTGATTTAACTTTCTTGTGTAGGACTTGTATTTGCAAAAAACCGTTTTTTTGACTTTAGCGAATATTTTTGGTTATGTTCGCCATTAAAACTCGAGTCGCAAAAAACGCTATCTTCCTTAGAATTTTTTTTCTCTATACGACCATATTTTTTGTTTGCTGATAACAATTAGTGACCGGTTTTCTCCCCGTTGATTGGGCTATATGGACAATTTCTCGCGCCGTCTACAGGAGTGCCTTGACAAAAACGGGCACCACCTAACTGACGTAATTTTGCGCCCCTGATTTCTTTTTTTCCACTGTGCATCGTTTAATGGCAATATTTCAGCTATGTATTAAACAAATAAAATTTGAATTTCGTTGAAAAATAAATTCCATACCTTCCTGCTGGAGCCTGTACCGTATTTTCTAAAGGATTTACATATATAAATGTGAACATTTTGTACTACGTATTTTTTACCACTTTACAAGTATCAACTTAAATACGCCTTGCGATATCGTTATCTCGGAATTTTTATGACGATCATTTGAATATAATTATTTGGATGGTTTGTATTTAAAAAACCCGTGTTTACATATGTATGTATGTACATTTACCATTCTATTGCGAATGTGAAAAATAAAGTTTACAGTCTGTCACGTGGTACATAAAGCACACCGAGGTAGAAAAATGTATCTAAGACAAGCACGTGTTTTAAAATTAAAATTGTGGCAAATAATACATTACAGTCTAGTGACGTACTTTTTTTTTAATAATTGATAAATCAACCTAGTTTGTTTTATGATATCCTAAAGGTAATGTGATATACTATGTGTTTACTGCAACGCTTGTTTGTCTTGTTTTACGCTTCGTTTGTCACATGCTTGAGTTGCACGGTTGTTCAATTTGATCCAACACTTCACTGCATTTATCAGACAATTTAGACATATGTATCTTTGATTAAAATGAGGGTAATTCCCGTTCACAGTCACGTCCTCAGAAATTCCAGATCCGGATTTCAACCTTATTAGGTCTCGTCAGTGCGATATATCTGACGACGAATAATGAACAAGAAAGAGTCTTGGCTTATTTTCTCGCCAGGAGAATACATTGGTGATATACACTCAACATCCACATTTCCGAACTTTTACGTTCCGCAGACTTCCACATTTCCGAACTCTTGTCACCTCGGGAATACCGAACTGCTGGCGCATGCGCAAAGGGTTTTCTGGCTCATTCTAGTACTTTTCTTTGTTTTTCGAGGTTTTTATGCAAATGTAATACATACATACATGTGTACATGTTAATAAAAGAACGTTTTTCTAAACAAAAAAATGTCAGGTGCAAAGGAGAGTGATGCAGGTAATTATTTTGTAATTCAAAGTAAAGGTTTGTTTTATTGAACATTTTGTTGACGTAACCTATAATAATTTCAAACTGAAATGAAAAATTAACAAACATTATTGTACTGTTTATTTGCAGAGAAAAGAGCCTGCTAAGAGGTTAACCTTGGAGCAAAAGCTGGATCTGATAAATCACGCAAAAAATGGTGTTAAAAATGTTGATCTATGTAAGATGTACAATATTTGTAAATCGTGAGTGGCAGAAATTCTTGGAAAAAAAGAAATTTACTTTGAAAAAACTGAAAAAAAAGACGAAAATTGAGTGGACAGATTGACACAATAAAGTGCACCGATACTTATGATACGCCATTTGAAAGAAGTGTTTTTCTCTGGTTTGTACAAAGAAGAACTCTTGTCTCAGGTGTGCTGCTGAGGGGAGGGCGATTTCCTCTTTGCTGAATTCTGTGACAATCGAAATGTTTGATAACAATCGCACTATTGTGTTTACATTTTTTTTCTCATTTCAAATTTCGCGGTTTTTTGTTGTCAACCAATCAGCGACAAGTTCGGTTATGTGGAAGTACAAGTTCGGAAATATCGTGAGAAAAAGTTCCGGAAATATCGTGAGTTCGGAAATGTGGATGTTGAGTGTAGAGGGAGTACCCTCTAGTGTGCCTAAATGTTGATGCGGTCGCCAACCACTAGATGTCGTTTCCGGTAACACACCACCAACGTGTGAATAACAATGAACGGGAATTATTCTCGTTGTACTTTCGCTTAACGAATCTACCGTTAATGATGTGCTCCCGGGAAAAACATCTAGTGGTTGCTGACCTTGTCGGACCCACCGGAATGCGTTGAACCCCATTTAGGCATATTAGAGGGCAGTCTATAACTTTGATTGCCAAGTATTCTTATAATTTATAACTTTATCCATATCTATTTTCTTTTGTTTCTGTTGTTAACTTAACACCATAATAAAATTTGAATTGTAATAAAATATGATAGAATTTTAATGATGATATAATAGAATGATAGAAAACTGTCAAATAGAATGACAGGAAACTGATGCGCGCCACCGATGACGCTATTAAATGTGTGCAGTGATACCACCACTCAATTATGTTGAAATAAAAACTTATTATAAAGGAAATTATGACGGTGTTAAATCTTACACAGGCTTTAGTACTGGTTTGTGTCCTTTTTCAGGTTCATACTTTTATCATTGAAAAACTGTTATCGATCAAAGTGTTAGAGTTGTCAGACTTCCGTTTGCGACTAAGTTAGTTAAACGACTGCTGCCAAGAGTTAGTAGCATCTTTGACGACAACTAGACAATAATGGTCCATTGCTACCCTTAACAGCTGTTAGAAAGATAATTTAAATATAGGATTAAAATATTAATTAAAGCTACAGTCCAATATATTGTTTTAGTGTGTAGCAGTAGCCCTAAATTTGAATGTTTCTACGGTTAATTCTATTTCACAAAAAAAACAATGAACTTTTAAAATCACCTATAAAGTGTAATCCTACCAAGAGGGTTACAAATACTGTTCCATTAAATACATCAAATACATAATTTTTTAAAATTATTTATATTTTTAATGTGGAAAAAATAAGTTACTTAATAATAAACAAACACAAAGAATCCATCCATATGCTAGTCAAAATTATTTCTAAATATTGAATAATTTTATAACAATCTGGCATCAGTGCATTCTAAAACTTAAACACGTGTTTGATGTTTGATGACGTGGATCGGTTGTTATTTTGTATGAAGAATATATCTTTCACTATTATCTTCTCTATTTTCCTTTCTCTGTCAATAAATCTTGCTGTATGTGCAAGGAAACTTTTGTTTCAGTGTAGTTTACGATGTTTCATTGATGCAATTGGTCGAACTAAGTGGACGAGTTACACGATGCTATCTGGAACAACAACCTCTTCCGACACACATAGATAGTAATGCGTCTAGATAAGCTAGTCCCGTATTGAAATAAAAAAGTAAACAGCCAGTTGCATTATCGTAGTGGTATCGTCGATCGTTATCTGTCTGTGCGTACGCCTGCTTGATGCAGATGAAACTCATTGACCTTTGTTTTGCTTTCTGTAATTGTTTGGTAGAATAAAACACTAGCAATGGCGTGACCTCTTTATTATGAAATCTAGGCCGCTTACCACGTTTTGTTTTCGTTGGAAAAATCACGAAACTTTGTGCGGGCACAGTTTTTCGAAACACCGTGACATACGTTGATACTTTTTTCGAAAATATACAATTCTCTGTCCACTGTCATTAGGTAATAAAGATAAACAATCCGATGTTTAATATACAACTATATTAACAAAGGTAAACTGTACTTTACGTTTAATTCTATATTACTGTCCCATTAGTTTTAATACAATTTTTAATACGTTTTTTACATATAATTTATTTACAACCACCACATAAGTACGGGAATTATTTTAGTGATTTGCCTATATGAGAACATAGTTTTATAATAGGTATTTGTTTTTACTTCTAATTTTTAAAACGGTTCGAATAAAAATAAATGGCGTGATACTGCGTTGAAAATAAGCGTCTAATGGGTCTAAAACATTTATTTTCACGGTTAAAAAAATAATCTGAGATAACTCGGAAAACACTAAATTGGATAAACACTATTTAGGTACTTGTATTTATTATACAACGAAGGCAATAACCTAAAAGTGGTAATGACTTGGTATTAGAAATATTTTTCTGACAAGGTATGGATGTACAATACGGTTTGGTGATTTCTGAGTTTTCAAACGTTTATAACACTGAATTTTTAGTTGATGAGATAATTTTAGCATGTTAAGAGATAATAATAGTACTAAACCATATTCTTTTCAAACGTAGGCTAATTATATAGTCAGGTAAATTACATTATAGCTGAATTTTGAGAAACGATATAGAGAAAGGTCTATTTTCTCTTTCTTTTTCTTTCTTTCCTTTTTCCTTCTGCATATCTTCAAAATTTTCTCAAATTTTTAAAAAAAAAAAAATAACTTAATTGCATTTTTTTAGGACTTTTGAAATTCTTTTTTTTGTATCTCCCTGTATAAGACTCCTTCTGTCCCCTCTCCACCATACTTTTGATTTTTCCGTTTTAAATACCAGAAAAGGTTTCAAAACACACGTTTTTGATAGCTTTTTTTTCACCGATGTCCATTTTGAAACCGTGTCCAAAGGGCATATCGGTCCCTGCGCGTCGATCAGTGCTGTCCCACCGACCCACTGGCGTTTTTGCACTTAATATCAATTGGGTCAATTGCGTCGTTCCGGTCAGGACCTTGTGTCGCATTTTAAAAAACGTTTTACCTTGTAATTAGAAACAGGCTTGCGCAAAAATCATTATGAATTAAACGCCCGCATCATTGTTTTACACCTCCTTAACCATATGCATTGTCGAATTGGTGCTAAACTGATTCTGAACTGTGTCACAAAATGCGATTGCCGCTGTCAACTCGGTTCTATTTCGGATTAGCTGTCGATTTTTGAGCTGAGAATTGAAGCTGCTATATTTATAAATACCCGTATCCAGTAAAAACATGCAAAATAATGGAGGATGAACAATTTTTTATTTTGAATTTTTCTTAATTCCTCAGAACTGGCCTTAATCAGAACTGACCAGTAACATGCAGTATACAGATTAAATAACAAAAAACACAAAATTGTTTTAAGGAATGTCGCAGGAAAAAAGTTTTACTATTAGTATTTTAAGAGTATTAGTTTTTTTTTTCTCAGAAAACGTTAGTGGTCCTTTCTAGTGCTATGTTCAAAGATTAAACTAACATATTTCCAAAACTTCGCCTCTTATTGAGACAAAACAAAATGAACAATATTAACTAGAAATAAACAACATAAAATAAAAAAGAAACAAATTTATTTATGACACCTCTATCTATATAAATAATATCTAAAAAAATATTTTTCAAACGTGCCCATCCTATATTGGTAATAATCCATCAAATATCTTGAATTGCATAGTGTATTCGGAAAAAAAATCATAACTTCATTACCAATTAATACTTTTAAAGAAACATCGTCGGAGAGTTCAAATTTTATTTATGTTGAATTGTTTGATCTCCTTATTAAGATGTAGTTTTGTTTTTAAATGGAATCTTCTATTTTTGCTTAAAAAAATAAAGGTACTGAGTTTGACATTATCTACCAAAAAAAGTTTACAGTATACAGTATCTAAATGATAAAGATGGCTTTAATCCATTTGGTCTGCATAAAACTCGGTAGTCACAAAAGTCACCACGTTTTACACAGAGGGTTAAATTATTATTTAATAGAAAAATTACAAATTAACCAATTTCAAGCATTCGTATACCAGTTTTCCTTGCAACCCTCCGTCATATCCGAAATTCCTAAAGAACTAGCTGAATTATTGTTGCTGATGTAGCACAGATCTCATCTGTGATTTTCTGACAGGTCTTTAAGATTTCTTGGTCTACTCATAAATACTTTGTACTTTAAAGATCCCCAAAGAAAAAATCGAGAGATGTGAGGTCCGGAGACTGTGCAGGCCACTCTACAGTTTCCCTTCTGCTAATCTACCTCTCGGGAAACTTTTCATTTAAACGGGTTCAGATTTAGGTATAGTCAACTATTTTCATGGATACCTTCTGGTAGACCCCACATCTACAAAAATCAAGAGTTCCATTTCAAAAGACTGACGAGGACACCATGGTTCGAAACAATATTTTTACCAAATCCATATGAGGATGATGGAATTCTCAGGGGTTAAGAATTTTTTTTTCGAAACTTTTTGGAATGCACTATAAGTTGTTATTTGCAGTACGGCAAAAATGGGCATCTCGAACTCTATAGACGTTGCACCAGAGGCAAATATAAATTCCCGTCGATCTATGCAACAAATGCATCTTATCATTTTGGCCCTATTCGCTAATGTTTACGGGATGCCAGTCTAGGTTGTTTTTAGTCTGGCATTTGGCCGTCCTCCATTTTATTCTGTCGGATTTCTTAATAGGCCAAAGGCTGGCACAATTGGCAAACTACTAGGACGTAATGCCAGCGATACAAATGGAAGCGCAGAGCCGGTTCGTTACAAGCAAATGTGATGAATCGTGAATCGTATGTCAACGTTTCATTCCGCCCAAATTTTGACACCGAATTGTGACAGATTCATTTGCAGTAATAGCAGGAGCATGAATTGACTGCACGCCAAAACATTATTATGCTTAAAAGATGGTTATTAGCTTATTAGTAACGACTCTAAGTCGCGGAGCGTAACAGGACCGCATCAAGGGTAACATGGCATTGTATGTGAAATAGTCTATGCAAACCAAGTACGAGATTAATAATTTAAAATATGCAAATTCAATAACAGCTTGCACAACACAGAGAATTATAGACTTTCCGCGTCCGACATACGAGAGGCCGAAATGGGTAGTATTGTGCGCTAGCAATAACATATTTCATTCCATTCATAATATAACATAGCAATGAATCCAATTTAGAATTACGCTCCATCCAGAATACCCGCGCTACGGCATTTCGTCTACTGTAGGTATATACAGAGTGTTTTGTTACGCGTATCAGTGTCATTGTGATTTAGAGTGCTTGGATAACATAAGAGCGAATTGAAAATGCCAAAAGAACCCAAAAATAGACTAAGATCTATTTCAAATATGGATTGACAGTAATCCTGATTTTTATGGGGATTTGCGTATTAGGAGAAATGACTTATTTTGTACTTTTTGTGGAAGAACTATAAATTCTTCATGTAAAAAGTACAAAATAGGTCACTTCCCCCTAATACGCAAATCCCCATAAAAGTCGGGATTACTGTCAATCCATGTTTGAAATAGATCTTGTCTATTCTTGTGCTCTTTTGGCATGTTCAGTACGCCCTTATGTTATCAAGCACTCTAAATCACAAATACACTTATGCGACATACGATTTACAAATACGCGACAATGATACGCGTAACGAAACACTCGGTATATACCTACAGTAGACAAAATGCCACAGAGCGGGTATTCTCGACGAAGTGTGATTCTAAACTGGTTGTATTGCGTTGTGATATTATGAATGATATGTTATTGCAAGCGCACAACACTACCCACTTTGTGCCTCTTTGTGTCAGTGCGGACAGTCTCTAATTCGCTGTGTTGTGTGAGCCGTTGTTGAAATTGCTTATATTAAATTATTAATTATATGGATTGTATAGACTATTTCACATAAAATGCCGCGTTCACCATGATGCGGTCCTGTTCGCTCCGCGAAGATGGAATAGATAAAGATAATGGCAGTGACACATTTTAAGAGAATAACCATTGAATAACCATTTTAGAATAACCGTTTGAAATAATCATTAATAAGCCATATCTTTCAGGATCGATTTCAAAGATATTGCCAAAAGTAACAAAGTCCCGAAAAATCCTCAAATTTTCATTGCTATCCAGTTAGACCTTTTTTCAAAAACTTTCATAAGCGACTATATTAATAAATATAAATATATCGAATAAAGCGACATTTTATACAAAATCAGTATTCAGACATGTTGCTAATATGTGGACCACAAGAGTACTGACCTCTTAGAAACAATATTTTGTTTCCCTTCATTTTTTAACTTTTCAGTGAATCTTATCCTTCAGTAACAATAAACCACATTTTTGCATTAAACTACTTCAAAGATTATAATATAGTCAATGTACTTATTCTTTAAACATTGCTATTAGATAGAACGATTGGAATCATTAACGAAAACTGGAACGATTTTGGAAATGTATTATTAATGAAAAGTATTTTTTGGAAATGAACTTGATGAAAATGAATGCAGTAGTGGATACAACCGACCAATTCAACAAAACAATGACGTACTATTAAGAGGTAAATATCAAACAGTTTGTAAATTGAGACAATCTCTGAATCAATAAAATAATCCGACAATAGAACATACTCTGTATAGTAAACTATTTCCCGGAAATAAACACTGGCAATTTCTCCTTGACGTTATTTGTACGTAAACTTTGACTAAATCGAATTCTTAATAGAAAACAAACTCTACAAAAACAGCTAACAAATGTTCATGGTAGCGAACTACCAACCAACTAATTACCTGTCCTTTACTCAATAAAACTATAATTTTGCATTATATAAAAATTTTGCTATAGTTATAAAAAAAATTGAACTGTATTGTAATGTATATGATATATCCACTTCACAATAAGCTAGAACTAAGTGTATCTACATATGTTTGCTCCATTTGCCTATTTTGATATAAGCGCTACAAAGTGGTACGTTTAGGTAGTAAATAATTTATACAGAATGATAACCTAAAACGGTATCGGAAACAAACAGGAAACAAGGGAGAGGTGTGCTGATAATAATTCACTGACACCAAAATATTTACAGCAAACAGCCCTGAATATTATAATTATCAAAAAAAAAACTGTTATATTAGATATACAACAATTATTATGGTTAACTAGTGGAGGAATATATTTTTGCTCATTTACAAATATATGTAATACGAATTATCATACTTTCATGTAAAATAATGGTGAAAACTTGATTGTATACTTACTGTATAACGTAAAACATTTTCGGACAGAAAAAAATCTACTAAGATCGAATTTTGGTACTATTGTGTGGCGTATCGTGTGGCGTATAATAAAATTTACATACTGTTATCTTTTTTCAACTTAACTATTGTGAAACTATTTTAAACAGCGAATATTACTTTAAACAGCTGAGCTGTGAAATAATTTTAAAATGTCTAATAGGAATATTATGTTGATGCGACAACAGCGAAACAAGGCACAAACTACGAACAGTCAAACTTCCGGCGAGTCGAAGCAGAGTCGGACTCAGGACTATTATTCAACTCGGACAGTCGGACTATTACTGCAAAGCGACAGTTCACAGAAAATACATCATAATACAATAGTGAATATTCAAATAAACTTACTAGGGAACTAACTATCTAAAGTTCAAATCTATAGAAATTAGTAAACACGTAGAAATACTAGGAGATGTAACGATCAATATTAGTAATGTTCAATGTAAAATTAGACATCCTGGAGTGGGTATTGGAACCTTCGGCGTAGAAAAAAAACTGGACGTTCTCCAACACCGCACTACTATACTTTCCTCGACGCGCGTTTCGCCAACCAAGTTGGCATCTTCAGGAGAAGATTAAAACTGTTCAGTTTTCTTTAAAACTTCAATACTTGGCGAAACGAGCGTCGAAAAAGTATAGTAGTTCGATGTTTCGTGGAAAACTTCCAGTTTTTTTTTTTTAATTAGACAGATAACTAAAATATTTATATGTTTGTACCCATAGGAGGTTTCTGGTCTATAAACTGGTAGGTATGTAAAGTATTTTTAAACACAAAAGGTCCCAATTGTGGTCTGACGTAACTTTGTGTGACATATGACGTCACACAATAGTTCATTTCAAGTGTTGACTCTCATGGATTAATTCGCTCAAAATTTCTTCATCGCGCAATACGACACACAATACATGCTGAGGCCTCATCTGTTTAAAAGTGCTCTGTATATTTCGAGGTCCTATGAAATGAAATGTATTTCGGAAACGGTTCTGAGCCGGACCTGGTTTTAAAAACCGCACATGTTCCGACTCCTATAGCCATACGCCTGCGCCAGCGACCGGATCGCGATTGGTTACCACCTCATGTTTAGGCTGTAGTGGCGTCTACTCAAGACATAAGTTATGAAGTTAACTTTTCAATTCCCCTTCATTCTGCTATGTCTATATGTTGCAAGACCATTTCTTACCAACATTTTGTAATGTTGAAACTTAATATACGTATTATTGATTTAGTTTTTAGCCAAGCATATCAAACTAATTAATTTATGATATTCTTAACATGAAAGGTCCCTCAGGTTTTCCAAAACGTTGGGGATTCTGAATAACTTCTACAGTTTAGTTGAATCTATTCGAAGCTTTTGTCGCTCCACGTATAAAACTCCTAATTCTCGCCGAGCTCTATCAAGGTTATGTTTACTTTGGAGGTTTTTTAAAATATCGTCGATTTTTTACCGCAAATTTTACGAGCTCGGTGTCATACTTGAACCGAAGGTCAGTCAGTGCGTTGAGTTGCAACGCGCTTTTTTTTCTCGAGTTTTGTTTGTTTTGTCGTTAATTTATTGTGTATCCCCGATAAAGCGATAAATAAACGGCTGGATCCAGCCAATAAATGTCTCGGGAGACACAATAAATTTGGCGGTGGATTTTCTGTGCAGCTCGTGAGATCACCTATGGCACCCACGTGAATTTAAAAATAGAGGTGGTATTTTTAAAGTAATCAAAATATCCATATGGATTTAGTCGAAAATATATACAAACATTTGGAAACGATGAGTCTAGGGATGCATGACGACGTACGAATTGAGTCAAGTATGTTTAGGGGAGATTGGGACATTTGAATGACTTCAGGGGGCCCTCTGGTTCCGCGGAGGAAAAAAAAAAATTTTTTTTTCCCCAAATGTGTGGGGAAGGGGGGGGGGGGGTGTTTTTTTTTGCTTCAAGTTAGGCAGAAGGACAGTATACGGAGCGCGCGCAACGTTGCTCCGCAAAGCCGAGTGGCCCTGACCATTATATTGATATCCCATTATATTGAATCGCGAAAAGGGAAGACGGAGCAGCTCTGCGTGACTTCCAAGAAGAAGAGGAAGGCCTACTGTATGGTCCAGGCATAGCAGATTGACGGTGAGATGAAATTTTTATTATACTTTGAAACGCGTTTTTCTCGAAACACTATTTTTCAAAACGGTGACCACGATATTTCAGAAACTACTGCACCGATCTTGTTCAAATTTATACTACAACATCTTTAATATGTTATAAACCAGCGATTGAACTAGGATTATCATGATTGCTTCGATAGTTTTTTTTCTACGAGCGAGATACTTAAGAAAAAAATGAGTAAAAAATAGAATTTAATTTTCAAAAGTGTATTAAAAAATTAATTTTTGTAATTTAGAATTCATTCTAGTTCAATCGCTAGTCTTAAATATGAAGATTAAAATGCCGTTTGGTTTTTTGATTTCAGATAAGCAAAACAGCCGCGATCTTGGTCACCGTCAAGCACCTCCTTCACTTGATGTCTTCCTGTCGGCCACTATAACTTTGATTCTATTATATATTTTGTCTTCAAAAAATTTGTAAAGCTCATTTAAATGTTAATAAAGATTATGTAAAAACAATGAGATTTATTATTTCGATGGTTTGCCCGTAAAAAATTATTGAAGAAGCCGTAAAAAAAAAAACCGAGAAACTAGAGGACCCCCTTAAGGCTGGGAAATTTTTTGGTATTTTTGGGGCCTCTAAGCTGAAAGCGAAATCAAAAATTTTCTTTTTGGGACAAGTTCGAACTTGTCTTGATTGGACACATTTGAAATTATCTGTGCACCAGAGTCCAGGATTTGTATTTTGGCGGTTAATATATTGAATCCTATGTATTTTTTCCTGTAGTATACAATGGGGGTACGTACAGTCAAAGTAGCTTCATTAGTTATTTAACAATTTATGCAAAAAACCTGTTTTGTTTCACGTTTTAGCTTATACCTCAGTTCCCTGGCACTTTTTTTTTTAAATTACCTAAATTTTGAGCCCAACCGGAAAACGCTAGAGTTTTTTTTTTATTATTGCAATTAGCGTTGAAAGTTGCAAAACTCCTTTTATTTTGACATGTTTTTTCTTAACGAATAACATTCTTAGAGGGCTGAAAATTCTCGGAGAATATGCTCTCAGTATTCTAAACAAGTGCTATAAATTTCACGGTGATCGGTTGTTAACTTTTCGAGTAATTAACGATCGATTTTTTGTTATTCTTAATTAACAATGGCGTCATTTCTTACAGGAAGCTTCGATTTTGACCGGATAGGGTTGGAAAGATCACAAATCTCTTCAGGTTTATGATGCTTATTGAAATTTTGAAATATATTAATTACAGCCGATTATATAAGGTTTTATACGCGACCACCTTTTTATATGAGGTAATATGACTGTAGCATTGTGGTATTGAAATTAAGAAGTTCCTTACCAACATATTCTACCTCACTGTTATGGAACACACACCAATCCACTCCATATGGAAATGCAGATAGTTTAGATTACATCACTTTTATCTGTTATACATGATCTGTATTACATCTTTTTATCATCCTGTATCACCATAATCCTGTATCACTTGGTCTACTATGTCCGCTTAATTTAATTTTCTATTTCTGTTAAATGTGAATCTTACGAACTATTCTATACCAACAACCAACTTCAAAAGTTTGTGAAAAATATTTAAAAAAATGGCGGCCAATACGTGGCCCATCCTACGCTGCCGTTCTTTCCACACCGTCGTCTCTCGTACACAGATTTTTTTTAGCTGGTAATATTTGTTATACGTAAGACAACACGGGCCGACCCTGTATATTTTGGTCCTATTTCATATTTTTTAAAGCGCTTATTCTTCCATATTGATTGTTATGTCAAACAAGCATTCACTGAAAATATTTTTTTCTAGTTTAATACCTATTAAACACCCACCTTTTTAACGGCATTGTGTGGCGCAATTTAATGAATGGCGAAAATGTGTTAATAAGACAAGCTATCGCTAAAAAAACAAAGAGCAATCGCGTTACAAGAGCCCACCAATCATTGATTAACGAGAAGCCCTACAGGCTATGACGTAAGTCGAAAAAAATACCCATTGATAAAGAAGATAAATTAATAGAGGAGCGTTATCGCTGGCAAATGGCATGCTTATAATAATCCCGCTGATATGACAAGGTGGAAATGGCAGGAAAAGTGCGTAATAAAAATACACCTAATAAGCAGGTACACTACCGTTAAAAAAGTTTGTTTTTGCATTAAACAGACGAATAAAATTAAATACTTAGATAACGTGGTAGAAATTGTTTATTTATAATAATTGCAAAACGAAATACGCGATGTAATACGAGAAAAATATTTGTAAGAACATGTTTTGTCTAGCGTACGCCAAAACAAATACGATAAAAGAATATTTTGAAACTGAATCATTTATGATGATGACTATAGTTCGGAAAAGTGTGCCAAAACGCAGGGTCGAATTCGTAATCATGTCATTGACGGAAGAAGATATGAGAGCCCAAAAAGACATAAGGAGTAAACATGTTTTAATAATATACATACTTATCGCTCATGTCATTCAGAAACATCGATTGTCTTCAGTGCTTGAGTGTAAGTTGCCACAACCAGTAGTGTTTCTGCATTTATTCTCGTTAAAAACGTTAATATTGCCGACCACGTTCCACGAAAGGCTACATGCGCAAAACATTAGGCACATCAATTCAAACCAAAATTACTATTTTTTTAACAGTACCATTAATATTTTGTTGATGGATATTCCAACCTAAATGTCTTTCAGTCTCAGCGTCTACGAAATATATAGCGACGATTGCAAGGAATACATAAAATATGTGACTCGTCTATTGTAAAATCGACGTAGTTTTCAGTCAACTTTGTCAGTCTATTCACAAATGGTAACGAATATGCCATTATTGCAAAAATCCACCTAAAATTTGATAATGTGTAAATACACTACAGAAACTCACGAGTTAGTCACTCACGACGTGTAAAATTATTTTGAACTCGGCGTTCTACCGTCGATCCGGTCGTATCAGGTTTGAATATTGAACACGGCATGCTGTATAGACGGACACGAACTCCCTACGCGCGTTGGCAGGATCGCACACTTTCCGGATCCTAATGATGACTGATAGTGATCTGATCATTGAAGGCCGCAAATATTTTCAGTACCTAAGTCTAAATAGCAATAAAAATTCCAACATGTGTTAATTACATGTATTTTTATACTCAGGTACTTTTTTGCAATCAGCGTAACCAAGACTCAAACGTTCTTGAAAAAGGATCTTGCATATTTAGGTACTTGACCAAATATACTTAAATATGCCTAGGAACTGTCATATTTAACATATATTAACGATTCTCTATGTGTGTCTATATAAGTGAAAATATTTATTTATGCCAAAATTGCGACTTAAATGGGTCATTGTCATCAAATCGTCTTATTTTCAGTTGCACGATGAAAACGCAAAAACTTGTGCTGTCTGGTTGATAAATTGGGTTAATGGATTTACTGGCAGCAGATATGCCAGCAAACAGCAACTGCGACCGATTTTTGTATACTCATATACCAGGGTAATGACCAACCAAGAGGAAATAAATTTCAAAAGACGGGGTTCATTTAGTTCCTTTCTATTATTATTATTATTATTATTATTAATATTAAATTGTTAAAATGTATTATATCCATTGTTGATCTGAATAAATAAATATATAATAAGTTCCTTTATCGACTAATGTTCAATAATGTATGCCGTTTCTATTGCTTTGTCATTACCCTGCTCCTGAGAACCTACTATGTCATTACCCTGGTATATGAGTATACAAAAATAATCGGTCGCAGTTGCCGTTTGCTGGCATATCTGCTGGAGCGCAACTAAGAAGATCTTCCTTATAATATAATAAATCCATTAACCCCATTTATCAACCAGACATCACAAGTTTTTGCGTTTTCATTATGCAACTGAAAATAAGACGAGTTGATGACAATTACCCAAAAATATATATTATGAAAAGATTACGAAAACCCTTTATTTCATATTTCGTTTCTAACTAGTTTTGTTCGAACCCTCGAACTGAAATATTTTCAGAAAATTCAGCACCCTAAACATTTTTATGGATGATAAACCATCATTTTTGTTCTTGTCATTTAAAGTACCTACTTTCCATAATATCGAGCCACTGATGTCATATACTTATTAGGCCACAAGTACAAATGCTTTTGAGCGGTACTGTACGTTCACGTACATCCATATGTATATGCAAAAAAATTCGTTACACAGATAAAGCGCGTATCTGAAAGTGATAACATAGTAGTCGTAGCTCGTAGCCACCTCAGCCATCAGACTTATAAATGGATCCACAGTTTTAAACGCAAAACCGTTCAGCTAATCTATTTTTGCCTGTAATTACTAGCATCCAGGGGCAGGCAATTTGGTTCATTACGTGGGATTGGAAATTATTTAGATATACTACTGGAGGTTCCAAATTTTCTTAGACTTTTAAAATTAGAGAAAATAGCGATAGATATGACAGGCCTCTGGAAGCGATATACCACTAATATTGGGAAGAAAATGAAAATATAGATCCAAAAAATGTCTCTATATTAAATTGTAGACAAAATTTTATTTTAACTGTTTTTGGGCAATTAATTAATGTTTGTTATTTTTTATTGTGTGTTACTTTTTGTACGTGCGAGATTTATCTGTAAGGCGATTAAAAAAACAAAGGTAAAAATGGCGGAATTTGAAGAAAATTTGTAACTGTATTCCTACTACTTCGTTTGAAATAGTAGTAAACCACCATTAGTTTAAGCGCATATTTTCTTAAAGATCTAGAAACCACAGCTAATGAAGTCTTGTCACAATTCTACTTATGGGCCCAAAAAAACAAACTTATTGTTAATTCTCATAAAACGAATTATATTATACTAGCGACCCGCCCCGGCTTCGCACGGTTTACGACATCATATTAGAAACCTCTAAAATTATCAGTGTTTCTCTACTATGTTATGCATATATTATACATATAAACCTTCCTCTTGAATCACTCTATCTATTCAAAACAAACGGCATCAAAATCCATTGCGTAGTTTTAAAGATCTAGGCAAGTTCATCGTACTATGCCATCTGAAACCTAAGAAATTTTGTGGATGAAAAATATCTTCTTAATATTTACTATGCTCTTGCTTATTCACATATTATATATCTTATTAAATAGTGGGGTATGTCAACAGAACTCAACAGTCTTTGTTTTCCAAAAAAAGGTTAATATGGTTAATTTTTAGGTTAAGTCCTTTAGAATCATGTCGTTCCCATTTCATAAATAACACGCTATTATCTCTACCTTCTATACTAATATATGAGGCTAGTTTATTTACAAAAAAAAAACTTTCATAAATTTACTGTTTCTAATAATATCCACAGTCAAAATACCAGAAATAATAATGTTATCTATATAAAAAAATATTCATCTCTTATTGTCAAAGAAAAATCCACGGTATATATGCAGTACTATATATAATAAATTACCGGATGCGATAAAAAACAATAGTTGTGAACATAAATTCAAAAACGATCTTAGATCGTTTCTTGTGGAGCAATGTTTTTATGACCTTAAAGAATTTATGGATTCTTAGTAAAGAAAACTCTGTTAACTAGATATAAGTAATTTTTGTGTTATCGTGTGATGTAGATATACAAAAAATGTACTTGTGTATATAATCTATGTATAATTACATAAAAAAATGTACATATATATTCTAATTGTTTTGTTTGTACTGACATTCCATTTCCTTTTTATAAGGTTTTAATGAATAAATTGATTGATTGATTGAACTATTTCTACAAGCTACTAACTAGATATAACCTATAATCTAGATTGTCAACAATATATATTACTGCAAGAAGATAGAGGCCTCTCTACTGATCCCTGTGGAACACCCGATATTATATGTACATATCAACGGATTAAAAATAGTGATTAAAAAGAGTAGTGGAGTAGATATTGGACTCAATAATAATCGAACATTCTGACATTTTAGTCGTATTATCATAACATAGTATAAAACAAAGTCGCTTCCCGCTGTCTGTCCCTATCTACTACCTATGTATGCTTAGACCTTTTAAAACTACGCAACAGATTTTGATGCGGTTTTTTTTAATAGATCGAGTTATTCAAGAGGAAGGTTTATATGTATAATACATGCATAATATAGTAGAGAAACACTGATAATTTTAGAGGAAACCTCTAATGTGATGTCGTAAACCGTGCGAAGCCGGGACGGGTCGCTAGTTTGTAATATCTTATAGTCAATTCTCCGCTCTAAAGAAAGTATACGTTAAAAAATAATAATGGGGTGCTAAAGTAACAAAAGAGGCAGACATATACATACATGTATACAATATATGGTTTCTGTTAAGGAAAATAAGAATTTAAATTAATAAATTTATTGCATTTATTGACTATTATTGTGAATTAATGAGAGAAACATAAAAACAATGAAAATGTAGGTCTTTTTCATGCTTCTTGTGTACAAATTGTATCATCATACGCCTATTAGCAGCATCGGTGTTTGTTTATAAAAAGTAAATATTTGCTCGGTGAGACCCAGCGATAGGAAAATAACAGTTTTGTTCCAGTTTTTACTGCTTGTAAATTGGATAATCTTGAAAGAAAAACAAGATGCCGTTGTGCACGGTACATGGAAACGGTGCTCCCAGCACTTTATTAACTTATCATCTAGAACTGAATTTTTTTCCATATCGAAATTATAATTGAAAATCAACAATGCGAACGGCGTGGCTTTGCTTAAGCTATTCCGGTGGAATATAAATTATTAGTCATATTTTACATTTACATATTATAAAAAATAAAATAAGATGTTCATGTGAAAATGGAGAGTAAATATTTTTGTTTTCATAAAATATTCAATAATTGTAAATTTCCGATAGCCTTTATAAGAAAAATACAATATGTTATAATGAATAAACTTGGTTTATTGTCAGTAAAAACATTCCTGTGGATCGTCAGCCACTTTATCCGCCTGACTTGAGTCTTTTGACTTTTTTCTCTTCCCGAATTGAAAAATGGGGACGTCAAGGGACGACGGACGTCATTTGACGACATTTTGGGACCATAGAAAACATTCAAACGGCTGTAACCAACCAGCTGAAGGTTATTCCAGTATATGAGTTCCAGCATTGCTATGAGGAATGGAAGAACCGTCTCCAGCACTGTGTGGCTTCCCGAGGAAGTTATTTTAGAGGAGACAATACTGAACTGTAACTCTATTCGAAAAAAAAATTAAAAAATCACGTCTCATTACTTAATTTACACACCTCGTACTTAATAAATAAAAACAAAATAAAAATTTACTGCTTCATTTTTTTGTGTTCTGAAACTATATTAATACCCATTGTAATGTGTAGTGTAGGTACATAGATACGGTGCATTAAAAGTAGCTTTGCCCCTGGTTGTAGTAGACAAAACCTGAAATTGAACTCATTTATTATTTGTTTGTGGGTGACAAACATATATCTCAGGTTTTACCGTTATACCTCGTACTACGTTCGTTGTGCGGAATTCGTGGGCAAAGCTATTCTTGGTGTACTGTACTTGTATAAGCAATTTAAATTCAAGAAACTACATCAAATATTTCGTGTTTTAACAACTGCGAAATAAAAATGGAAGATAAAAATATAAGTTCGAAATTATGAAGTTGTTACGCCGTTAGATACAAACGAATTTATAATTTATATTGTTCGATAATTATAAAAGAAGACAAAATTGTTAGTCATACATTACAAATATAGCAAGTAATCTCAATGAGACATAGTTTAATCATTTCAAGGCACCTGCAGTTAAGGATGTACACAAGGTATACTTAAGTTTTTTTTGTCAGTCAAGTCAAAGTTTATTACGATAAGACACGAGTTTTAGTTAGTAAGGTAAAACAAAAGATAGATGATACTAAAAAAGTTTTTATCTGTTTGTCGATATATTTTTTTGTTCGAATGCGTTTTGCTCTAGAGATAAATATCGCTTTACAACTCATTCTGTTCTATTCACACTGAACGTTCCCATAACAAAATGTTGCCTCAAGCATACGAAAACAAAATCGTAATATTCGAAATTTGTTTTGGATAGGTGAGTATGTAAATATAGGGGTGGCCGTGAAACATCTGTGACGTTACATTTTAAAACTATTTATCGTAAATAATACTGCGTTATCAGAAACAGGACCTTCCAGTGGACTAACATACGGTGTGCACATTTTGAGTGATAAGGTAACTTGTTACAGAAATACCATATCTTTTAATATAATATGGTGCTACAGATAAAATCAATAGTATTTTTGATAAAGTGGTGCTCAATACGGATTTAATAACAGCTTTGTACCTGTGTAAAACTATCTTATTAACTCGTTGCATATCTTGTTGATTTTAAAAATTTCACTATTTCCAAGTCTCTGTCGATTTTGACGAAGCACTTTGAACTATTACTGAACATGTTTCACTCAATAGGTATATATTAGTTTCACAAAAATGTCCATACCTAAGTAGACAACTATGTGGTTTCACAAAAACAGGCTAATTTTTATGCCGGACTTAACCTTTCAACCAGGATATTATTATTTACATCTTACACTAATTTTACTAGGCAAAAACAGATTCTGAATTCAGTTTCTAATGGCAAAATAGGAATAAGTTCCAGTTTGACATATCACTTATTAAATCGATAACATTTGGATGACCTGCATCACGTCTAAAATTTGTTGTCGAATAGATACCTTGTTTTAGAAATATACGTGTGTCTAAGCTATTTAGATACATTTAATGAAACTAATTTGGCACCTATTTGGCACACTTTAAAAAAATCAATAACAATAAGTTTTCATTAGCAATTACATGTTACTCTTTAAATTTAATGGCATAAGAGAAAATTTTGACATACTTATAGCTGATTAAATCGATATTCGGATTTATCTGCATGAGGTCTATTTGTTGTCGAATACCAAGAGTGTTTTACAGAGACATGTTTTAAGTTATTTAAATATGTGATGAAAATAATAGACCTATTTGGCACACTTTTTTAAAAATCAATAACAGTTTGTTTTCATTAGCAATTTACACACTACTTTTTTGAATATCTATCGAAAGCGGCGAATTCTTGTCACATCTTTACCTTATGACCAGTCGCCGTTAACACCCTGTGTACGTCACTTATCACTATCGATCACCGCCTACTTAACCGGTATATCACAAACGACCACCGTCCGGAGCTTTTTCGCGATCGGGTCGAGCTTTGTCTGCGAAATTGCGATATCTGGAACAGACCGTATGTCAAGTAACGCCCCAAAAAGCTCGAGCGAGACTAGATACCTACTTATCCCCCCACTCCGCCCCTGCCGCCGTCGTCTGCCGCCGATATTTTACTACATTTAGTAGAATCAGCTGAGTAACATGTGATATTTCGCGTTTAATGGTAATCTCGAAGTGCGGCATACGCAACAATGCCTCGATCTGATACAGTAATCCGACTCAATGACACGTCAAAGTGAAACAGCGGGACGGACGTCTTAAGCGCTAGGGTACTCACCAGAAGCGTATAAAACGATGAGAAAATATGACTTCTAAGCAATAAAAATAACCAAACTATACGATTATCAGATATAAAAGTAGAAAAATATAAAAGATGTGGACTAGTACGATCACTTGTGTGTGTGGTGGCACCCGCGAGACGCGCTCTGCGCTTTACAATGACGGGCCCCGAAGCTCGGTCGTCGATATATAACGCGGTGCTCGGCGCGCGGCTGACGTCACCGGCTACGTCACGCGCCCGTTGCCGGGGTAACGGTTTGTTTAGGAGAGCGCCTCCCGTTCCTCGGTTGCGTCATCGCGGTGCATCGTGCGCGTTCTCGCACCCGGGGAGAAGAGCGACCCGGGTCTACGACTACCGAGAGCCGTTGTTCGGGGGGTTTTTCGAGTTCTATATTTAGCCGGGTTGGTCTAGTTCCGCGACCGTAGCGATAGAACGCCGGCGAAAATCTCGCGACCGGCTTGAGAACCTGAGGGGGCAGTGCCGGATTACCAACCGGATTACCAGTTGCCCGGATTTCAGGGGCAGTGGGACATATACGAGCCCAGAATCATATCGTTTGGCCTAACGTTATTTTTGATGAAATTTCTGAAACAAAGACTTCATACTATGGATATGACAATTGTCCTTTATTACATTATTTATCATATTATTTATTATATCATTTATCCTACAAATTGCCAATAAAGGATAATAGTTGTATCCATAGTATGAAGTCTTTGTTTCAGAAACCTTACCAATAAATAACATTGGGCCAAACGATATGATTCTGGGCTAGTATGTCCCACCTATTTTTTACTCGTGTTTTTCATATCTTTGACACCTTTTCCCCTATCTATAGGTATAAAAGTATTTTTTAGTCTTGGGTACCTAATTTATGAAATTTTGGCGTAAAATTGCAATAATTAATTTATTTAAATACTTGTTATAAACAATTAACTTGATAAACTTGCGGGATTATCGGTTACCAAAGTTATAAATAATTAACATGAAAAAAATGCTGTTTTTTTACTGAAAAATCAGTTTCTCGGTAACGCATATGGCTACTTTTTTTACGTATTCTCCATATATATACGTTTATAACATTTTTTTTCAAAATGTTTCGTCTGTTTTAAAAAAAATCTTAAAATTGCAAAAATCTCAAAATTTTCGGGTTTTAGTTTTTTTTTTATTTTCTTATTATTTATTTATAATTATAATAAACTATAACCGTTCACATTAAAATGTTTATTTAATTAAATAATTATAAAATATATTGATGTTAAATTTGTAATAACTGTTTATAAAAATTATATGACTTGTATCATGTTAGATATACATGTGTTGGTGCTGTCACAAGCACAAGAGCTGCAGTAAAAAAATATTTTTTATTATTATAGTTTTTTCTTTTTCATTATTTATAAATTATTTTCATAAAGTATTATTTCCTGTCAAAATTTTGTCCACCTTATTGGATCCGCCATTTTGAATTTTGAAAATCTGACTTCGGATCAGCGACCCCAAAAACCCTAGTAGTCACTCTTATTTTGATAATAAGTGTTAAGGAAAAATGTTCCCCTGAAAGGGTTAAGTTGTTTTTTTTTTTTTGGGGATTTTTTTTAGATACCTATGTAATGGTCAAGAAATTTTGACACTTGATTCTATGGGTATTAATATATACAAAAGTATTTTTTACTTTCATTTAAGTTACAAGATGGCGTCGTAGCTCCAGGTAACATGAAACAATTTTTTTTCTGGATGAGGAAATCGGCGTAGGTAGACTGTAGCGGTCTTGGTACACCACTTAGAAACAAAGAAAAATGTCTTCCAAAGAAAAACGAATACATACATTCGTTTTTCTTTGGAAGTACCCAAGAATTTTATTTTTTTTGAAAATTCACAAATTGACCACTTATTTTTTTTTATTTTTTTTTCTAAAAAAAAAACGACCTAAAACTGTTTATTGCAAATCTAATTATTTATCAATCGCAAAAATCGTGTGTACTTCGATAGATAATGTATATAAGAAGCTGCAATTAAAATTTCAAGTCTATCGGATAAAAAGTTAGCTACGCCAATTTGAAAAACACAATCTCGAGAAAAACGCGTTTGAAGTTTGAAAACGTATTTAATGATATAAATAATACGGCTATTGTAGCATCCTATTAGGTGCCCTAAGATTGAATAACGCCATCTATGTATACATATTTTCAGAAAGTATCTCATTTGTACTGACGACAACTACCAATAGAACTGTAATAATACAGCAGAGGGGCTTCTTCGAACGTTCTGGACCACTGAGGCGTGTTCGAAAAATAAGCTGTAGAATTGTTTTAAAAGCTTGCCCCCCTTCAAAATTTTTTTGAATATCATTCTTAGATAATTAGAAAAAAAAAATGGAAAAAAAATAAAAAAAATATTGGTATGGGGAAGGCTTAAAAGTCTCACAAAAGGATAATAAAACCAAAATTGCAAAATAATAAAATCTTTCAACACCTCGTCCGTTAATTGTTGTTTTGTTGTTTCCTTTTTAAAAAATAAATGATTAAGTAAGCAGTTACATTCTTTTACAAAAAATAACTTTAAATGTGTTTTTTGTTGCGAAGATTTCTTTATGTAACCACATCAAAATTTTTAGTATACAGTAAAGACAAAAAGCTGCTCATTCCGATATTGAGAGAAAACCTAAATGGTCATTTAAAAAAATAAAGTTGGTCTTCATAACAACCAAATACGAAAATTATTTCATGTTGACAGAAACATAGCAAATAAACTGACGAAAAACTTTTATACAGTACATTTTTTCATATACAAGGTTCTCTGTATGTATGTATGTAGGTATATATGTATGGTGTAGCGTTCACCGAAAGTCACGTGACTACCTTTGAATAGGTCATTTTTCATGATTTAAAAGCACACATTAACTCCAAAGCTGACGAAAAAAAATTATAATAAACATTTTCCCAGATGACGTACACTTTGAAGGACAATGGATGAGTGGCGCTTTTGAAGTTGCAAAGTTTTTATAACGGAGCATAGTGTCCAAACCATATGTGACAGGTTAATTACTAGCTCAAAAGGAAAACGCTGACTTGTTTAAATATATATGACTAATCGAAACCTATAAAACGGATACTATTTTTTGCACAGACCGAAACACTACAACACTGTAATCATCGCAAGTTTCGATGGCCACGTTGGCATCATCAGGAGAAGATTAAAGCGAAAAGTAACTTTATGTACTCCTTTTATCCATATAGTGTTTCTTTTTAAAAATAACATATTCTTCCCACGTTCTTGTTAAAATAAGATAAATCACTTAATAGTTCTTCTTCTGCTGAAATACAAAAAACATTTTTGAAAATGTGAATTTTAAAGTTATAACGCGAAATCCATTATTTTATATAGACATCCAAAAAAAACGTCATCAACTCTGGCTATGAACGAGAGAGATAGAAATAGTGGTCATGTCTAAGCTTTTCGGTTATGTCAAACTTTTGACAAGTGACTGTCACAATTTGTAAAATAAACAATAGCTGTCATATGATGTGACAGTTTTGACAAGTAAATAAGGTTATAAATTCAATTAAGAATAGAAATACGTCTTTTTTTTTCTTGGCCAACTTTGATGACGTTTTTTTTGGATGTCTCTATATATAGAAATTTCTAATGAGATATCAAAAAACGTTCATATATTAACTTAGCTTTAAGCTTTGAAATCTTCTGATTGAAGCAGTCAGCATGAATGGTTGTCAATTATCTATTTTTGTCTTAAAAAAATACCTTCCAAATATTTTATGTCAGCGAGAATCAATCTGTGAAAGAAATGGCGAAGTTGCCGATGTTGAGAGACCTTTTGCGGATGTTGAGGAGTCAATAACGTAAATCGCCTGAAATGTCAACCTATTTATAAATATCCAAAAATAAATTTGAGTGTTTACTTCGTGTTTTGCGTTTCCAAAGATACATATATTATGTATGTGTCTAATAACACAATGAGTACCTATAACATTCTATTTTAAATATAGTGAACATCAGTAATGTTTTGTGTAAATAAAAACAAAAATGTGGGTATATTTCCCACTAAATAATGTAAAATAATTAATTGATAACGTATATCGCAAAAAAATACAGCGAGGAGGATAACGTTAATAAACGCTAAGTACCCGTATTCGAGCATCTATAAAAATATAAATACAGGGTGTCCCATTATAGGAGTCACAGCGAAGTCATTATGATTTTATTTTCGATTTCCGTACATAACTTCTTTAAAAACAGTTTTTTTTACAAAATTTGGTGATTAGCGTTTTTTGAGGCGAGGAATTTTAGTTTTGTCAATCATCTTGATGGAAGTTATAGAGGGAGCTCTCTGCAGCATTCTGAATATATAAAAAATGGTGTTTTGTAAAAAGTTTTTTGCGCCTTGGAATATTTTTGTTTTTTTGAAAACATCAATTTTTTAATAATTTATTGACAGACAAGGTAAACTCTAAATGTCGCTCCGAATGACTGTTTTATAAATAACATATCAATAATATGAGATTTACAACTAATATCCCATTAACGATGGGACAAGTGCAGTTGACGATGCTGTCACTCAAAATAAGACGATTGACATAAACACGCTCAGGTAAAATGTTTTCGTTTCCGAAATACAGTGTATTAAAGATGAAAATTCAAAACCATATTATTGATAATATTTTTATTATTACTTATTATTACTTTTCCAAATTTGGCAAGAGATTTTATTATCGTAAGGGACACCTAACTGTAGAAAAATCAATTAATTTACTTTTGGCAGTGGCGTAGGGGTGAAGATATTTACGGAAATCAAAAATAAAACACTCTGTACCTTAGGGACCAATAACTTTGGACTAAGGTAAGTTTGGTTAAATTGTAATATTTTTACCCTAAGAATCTATAATTTCGTTGTGGCCTCTTAATAATGGGACACCCTGTATAAAACCTTTTATGTGTTCTCTATCTTCATTAAATGAAATATTTTTCTTGAATTTTTGCTTTCTGCAAAAGGTTATAAATGTTTTGGGGATAGAAATGTTCGCGAAAAAGTGTATTCGATTGTCATCACTAAGGTCCGGGAAAGTATACTGTTATGCAGAGCCGGTACTATACAACTATAAGATAACTAAAGTATAAACCGTATTTTTTTAAGTGCAAGTATTTCTTGCCCCTGTATACTCATGCCACTGTCCGTGCGTAGAATGTTATCCCGAACGAAGTCTTCGCGGAACCTGATTTGGTAATACACTTTCTTCGTAAGACGGCGCGCTATTCGGATAGCTGCCTGCCGACAGTGTTAACGGGTCGACCGCCGCATTAAAAACAATTTTTTTTGTCACCCGTGAATTCGTGTATTGTATTTACATATTACATGATTTGTGTGTATTTCTGCAATAATGGCACAGTCGTTACTATTTGTGAATAGACTTAAAAGGTGATTGAAAATTACAAGGATTTTACAATAGATGGATCATATATTATACAGTGCGCGCCTAAACTATGGAATAATATGCGCATATTGCCAAGAAGTTGATGGACGGCATTTCGAACACTTAATTTAAAATTGTATTTGCTTATTAGAGAAAGTTTCGTTTATTTATTGTGAAGAATATATTTTTCATTTTGTAACATTCAATTGTCATTTACTCAAAAAATTTTGTTATGTAAGGTGGCAACATTTTTATCCCGTTAAATTGACAATGAAAGGGTCTCTCAAATAAAATTTAAAAAATGGGGGTTGCCATTTGAAAAATAAGTTTATGACGTCATTACTCAAAAAACAAATGGCATCTGAAAATAAACGTTCCCTCAAAAATGTGTGTTTATTAAACAAATCGACCTGTTCGAGGATTTTTTACAAAAATTTTTTGTTTCACATTTACTGAATTTATTCCATACTTTAGGCGCGCACTGTATGTATTCATTGTAATCGTCGATATGCATATATTTCGTGATCGCCGAGAGTGTAAAAGACATTTAGATTCGAATATCCATAAACAAATATACCTGGTACGGTTAGAAAAGAGGAATTTTGGTTTGATTTGTGCATAATGTTTTGCGCATTTTGCATTTACTTTAGATATTTTTTTTGCCAAATATGCCTTCCATTACTTAGGCCTTCCATTGCCTAGTACCCAGATTGCGTAAAATATATTTACAGAAGACATATCAGCGTGTCATGGAAATATAAAAGAATACATACGTAATAAATTTCAGTGATTGACAGTGGACAAAACAATAGATTTTGCGGTAATCAAATCGTAAATGCCCCCGATATTGATAGCTAATACCGGTTTTGCAAACAGCAGCTAAAAGCATATGAACTAGTAGTAACACGTGTATTGTCTTCTGTAGATGTAAAAAATAATAATGTACTGATGTTAGTGACAACAAAAAAACTGTTGACACAAGCAATGTATGTACATACATTATTAACACATTTTATTCATGTCGTTTTGATCTCGCATATGTTATCTTCCGTCAATAACATGACGGATTACGAGTCCGGCGTTACAGCACACGTTTGGAACCCTAGTCATTACATCATGCATTTTTAAGTATTGACGTTGGGTATTAATAATGGCGAAGTCGCTGGTGACAGAAAAGATTGATCTAAAAATCTAAAAACCTAAAAAAGCTTTCATTCTTGGCCTGCGTTTACAGTGAATATATTGTTGTGTTTGTTGTTTATATTGTGAAAAACGTGGAAAATGTAATAATTCACTATTATAAAAGGCTTCTCCGTGTGCAGTCAAAAGGTAATACCAAAATATTTTTTAAAATACGTGATTATTGGAGCACTGAAAATACAGGTTAACTTATTCAATTTGCATTTTGTATACAATTTAAGCGGTTTTATGATGGTGACAGAAAAGATTGATCTAAAATCTAAAAACCTAAAAAAATCTGTCATTCTTGGCCTGCGTTTACAGTGAATATATTGTTGTGTTTGTTGTTTATATTGTAAAAAACGTGGAAAATGTAATAATTCACTATTATAAAAGGCTTCTCCGTGTGCAGTCAAAAGGTAATACCAAAATATTTTGTTAAAATACGTGATTATTGGAGCACTGGAAATACAGGTTAACTTATTCAATTTGCATTTTGTATACAATTTGGAAGTGGTTTTATGATGACTATAATGTTTCATTTATGCATATATAATATAATGTTTATTGAAACATATTAATTGCATTTTCAAAAGTTTTAAACATTATTTTGCTGTTATAGTTTGACAATTTTGAATTCTTGTACATTAATTTATAAGCATTTTAGGTTACAAGTAAAATATTGTCTTGTGTAATAGTGAAAGTAATGTTTCATAAACATAATAAATATCTTTCATTAAACAATAAATAAATGGAACAATATATTCATAAAAAAGTTACGCAAAATGTAAATTTAATGAGTTAACCTACACTATCACTGCTTAAAATATTACGGTTTTTAACAAATTATGTTGGTGTTACTTTGTACCCTAAACTTTGCACATGGAGGAAGCCTTTTGTAATTGAAATTCACATTTTCCCAACGTGTTGTCACAATGAAAAAGTGAGTAATATTAATTTAAAAAGGACACTGCCTATACTGTATGAAATGTGTTTCTCTTTGGATTAATAAAAGTACTGTTTTACTAAAATACAAAGCCAAATACTATTTTTGAAACGTTGCTAAATATCTTTAATATTTTATTTCATCTGATTTCCAAAGTTTTTGGTATATCAAATACAAGTCTTGGAATTCTTATTTTATTTTGTAGATTTTCTTTATTGCATTTAGTTTATCTTGTTCTTATTATATTTGTTCCAAAAAAAAACAAACAAAAAAGAACTGTTTCCCTTACTACGTTACTACTTCTACGTTCTCCACTATTTTCGTACTTTTTATGGTCAGTAAATTGTTACAATTACAAATCTAAAAAAATCTAATAGTCTAAAATCGAATAGAACTATCTGATTAAACTGGTTTTGAAGTTGATGTTGATTTTTGTATAACATGTGTTTTTCAAATATGCATTTTTAAATGAAAATTGTACAAAAGGAAAATTAAATTAAGTTTTATATATTAAGTGGATATGCATATTTGGATTTAATGCAAATAATCAAGCATATTTAAGACAATTTGGAAAATACATTTAATATGAAATGGTATCAAAAAGCATTGCCATATTTTTAGCATATTGTGTGCAGTGATTACTTTACGACGGCTTTAAAAAAGGCTAAGTAGGAATAGTATCGAAATGTTTAGTAAGAACAACTGTCAACCAACAGAAAGTTTCATATGTATTATGAAATGTCATTAGTAATGTTAACGTCCATAATGTATGTTATAAGACATATGGTTATTGCGGTAGACGTTACCACAAAGCAGGCAAGTTTAAATCTTTTAAAATGTCGACGATTCTACAGTTTATTGACGCCTTTTCAAGGCGCTATTTAAATAAAAAAAACTTACATAATGCGTCTTTTGATAACAATTATATAGGCATATATTTTCTCTTGGGTACATAAATACATGCACAAGTAATTAGTCGAAACGTCGTTTAAAAATATTTGAACTTGTCTCTTTTGACATCACCCCAATGACTTATAATGTTTTATAATGAACAGTTACAATTTATAAATGACACATTCGGTAAATTTAGTAAATAAGTCGTTACGGTTAGCAAATCTACAAAACTACTATAAACCCAAATCTACAAGACCATTCCTAGTTTTATACTATGTACTGATTTTCTCAACAAAATCCACGAAGTTACTACGTTTAATAGATTTGCCAGTTAACAGCTAAATGTGTTTCGAATGTGTATCAACGAGAATGCAAACAAGTCTCGTCACACAATTCTTTTATGTTGTCTTAGCAGCCGATCAAGCTTTTATTTCTAATGTTCAGCGGAGGCGAGGAATGATTCAAATTTAAGACAAAATTATGACCGGACAACTGTGACTAATTAAGAAAAAAATATAAATAGAGAGTGTTTGATCGAAAATTATTATATATAGCACATATGTAGTACACTGTGCTTGATTGTTATTTCACAATCGCATTTCGTTTTTCAGATTTTACAATAGATGTATCTTTAAGCAAAATGAACAATTTGCAAAAAAACGCAAAGTATAAAAGATTAAATTTACTTGGTATTTGCGAAAAAAAAAATTCACAAACAATCTGCAAGCAATTTCCAAGATCTGTGGGAGCACACCTTTATTATTATTATTTTTTTACTAAATAATTTTTAAAACTTTTACTAAAGATTATTAGTGCTAAAATTAAATCATTACACAGCCTCACAAAAAAATAAGGTCAAAATTTGGGGGACTGTCAGTATTTTAGGGGGATAAGTGTGAATGGCTATATTTTATCAACAAGGGCAAGTTAAAGACTTTCGCAAAGGGATGACCACACCTTTCCCGGAGGGGTTGATACATCCTCTATAACTCTGCTATCCCCTTTTCGATATATAACTGCGTTATGAAAGTTGCCAGCTTCTAGGCGTTAGCGATTTTATGGAAGACAAGGAAAAAGGTGATTTCAGCTCCGGAAGCAACCCTTAAAAAGGGTAAAAACCACCCTCTGCTAGATGAGGAATGCAGGGGTAGCGGGAGAAAAGGGAAAATGTTCCTCGGTTGTTACCCCGAACGATGTCAATGCACTAACGAGAATCTTGTTTAGTTGCTTTGACTCCATCCTCCAAGGAGATGAAAACTACCCCAAACTCCCGAAAACGATTCAGAAGCCTCCCAGAAGTAGATACATGCATTTTGGGAGTTCCAACGCTGAGAGGAGAGAGAAAGGGGAGGGAGAGAGAGTCCAGAGTTTTCTGAACTGGAGGCAGTTGTCATCCCCTTGGAGGGGCGGGGTCAAAGTCACTAAACAGGGTTCTCGTTAGTGCACTGGGATCACTTCGCAGTAGAAACAAGGAATATTTCCTCTGCACCTACTTCCAGTCCCAAGGGAGGGGAGGTCGGTTTTCACCCCTATCCGAACTTCGAATAGAGATGCCCGTAAATTTCCCTTTCATTCCTCTTAACATTTGAACTCCCAAAGTGCACGTTTCTACTCCTGGGGCGCTTTTGAATCCTTTTCGGGAGTTTGGGGAAGTTTTCACTCCCTTGGAGGATGGGACCACAACAATTAATCACGATTCCCGTTAGTACACTGGGATCGTTCCGGGGTAACAACGAGGAAAATTTATTTTCTCAACTCCCGTCACCCGTGCGTTCCTCATCTAGCAGGGGTGACTTTTTAAAGGGTTGCTTCCGGAGCTGCAATCACCCTTTCCTTATCTTCCTTAAAATCGCTAACACGCAAAATAGCAACTTTCATAACACAGTTATACACGGTGGAGACTTTAACTGGAATATATTCGCTGGCGGGTGTGAATGATTTTTCAAAAAATTCCCGAGACGCGTCAACTTTTAAATGTATTTACCTACATTTTGCAAGTAATGTGAAAATATAGCCCTTCAGGGGTGGCTGAAACCACCCTCGACATGATTTTTAAATGCAACCTATGGCTTGTGACCCTCATTGTAAAGCTGGTGGAAAGAGGAATCCAACGCACTGATCAAATTTTAATTTTTAGTATGTTTGTAGGGTTGCATACAATTAAAACGTAATTTTATAGTTTAATTTATTTTTAACGCAACAATTTCGTACTCAAAATATGTGTTGTTTAGTTTTGGAATGTAAACCATACTTTTCATATATCCCCACAAATAATTCCAAGCAATTTTTGCCACAACTGATATTTGTTATTTTTTGCTAGTGTTTTTACACGGCCGCAAAGAGTAATTTAGTTTGTATGCTGTATTCAGAGTTTGAAACGAAGTGTTATTTCCAATTGGTGAAAATGTCTTATTTAACTGAATCACTAAAAATCGAAATTTTGATGATGATTGGATATGGTGATAGGGCGCGAACTCAATGCAAAGTTGTTCGCTTGTTTCGAGAAACGCATCCTGACTTGCCACCACTAAATCAAGGTACCATTAGTAAAATTGACGCACAATATCGAGAGATGGGTCAGTGTCAGGAAAGTACCGAGTAAGAGGCAGGCTGTTGTTGATGACGACACGAAGTTGAATTTGTTGCTCTATAGAAGAAAATCCAATCACTCCAGCCCGTCAACTGGCCCGTGATAGTAATCTTAATCTACAAAACAGTTTTAAAAATACTTAAATATGAAAAAACGCCCATATAAAATGCAAGCTGTTCAAGAGCTACTTGAAGATGATCCAGATCGACGAGTGGAATTTTGCGATTTATTGATGACTTTGAACTGATCAAAACCAGTGTATCTTTAGGAGTGGATAGTTTTCTCTGACGAGGCTACTTTTACATTAAATGGGCACGTAAATCGCCAAAATTGTCGTTACTGGGCTGAAGAGAACCCCCAGTGGATGAGGGAACTTCATACTCAGCGCCCACAGAAAACTAATGTGTGGGCCGAATAATACAAGATATAATTGTAGGACCATTTTTCTTTGATGACCTCTTAATGAAGCAAGATACTTGCGTTTACTCCACACGAACTAATGCCGGTGCTATGTCATTTATTTCCAAACCCCTTAAACCCTAACTTGACCGACGAAAGGTTATGGTTTCAGCAAGATGGGGCCCCACCACACCTATGCCATTATTCATCAGTCTCTGGACAGAATTTTTCCCGGTAGGTAGATTGGGAGGCGAGGTAATATTGAGTGGCCAGCAAGATCTCCAGATCTACACCACTGGATTTCTTTTCGTGGGGACATCTTAAAAGTAGGGTTTACATTCAGAAACCCAAAACATAGCAGATCTGCAGGAAAGGATAAGAGAGGAAATCGGAAAAATAACACCGCAAATGTTGCATAATGTAATGGACGAAACCTACCACAGACTGGGATGCTGCCAACAAGTGAATGGTGCACATTTTGAACAATTGTTACGTTTGAAAATAAATTTAATTTTTAAATTGTTTTAATATATGCAACCCTACAAACATACTAAAATTAGAATTTGATCAGTCGTTGGATTCCTTTTTCCACCAGCTTACAGCTGAGGGGTCAAAGCCATAGGGTTGCATTTGAAAAAATCATGTCGAGGGTGGTTTCAGCCACCCCTGAAGGGCTATATTTTTCACATTACTTGCAAAATGTAGGTAAATACATTTAAAAGTTGACGTGTCTCGGGAATTTTTTTGAAAAAGCCATTCACCACCCCGCTAGCGAATATATTCCAGTTAAAGTCTCCACCGTGTATATCGAAAAAGGGGATAGCGGGGTGGGCAAAGTATATCAACCCCTCCGGAGGAAGGGGTGGTCATCCCTTCGCTTATTTAACTTTCCTTGTTTGATAAA
This sequence comes from Aromia moschata, assembly GCA_029963805.1. Classification (NCBI taxonomy): domain Eukaryota; kingdom Metazoa; phylum Arthropoda; class Insecta; order Coleoptera; family Cerambycidae; genus Aromia; species Aromia moschata. The sequence goes on from JAPWTK010000040.1 coordinate 1,905,820, forward strand.
ACATGCCCATTCACGCTTAGCCCTTAGATACTGACATTCGTTAGTTTACCTACTTGGAAGGATTATTTCCTCTAGACAAAAATATAATGGGTATATGGATATTTTGGACTGGAATAGGATTCAGAGTCGAAAAATACATAGGAATGCAATAGTCAGTCCCTCAAATCCACACTTTATTTTTTCGTGGGGTTGTGTTATGTTTGAAAAAATAATAACTTTGAAATTTGTTTTCAAAAGTCTAATTCAAGATTATCGTTGAATAGATATCCTGGATCCAATAACTTTTGTATTGAAGAAGTTTCTCTAATCGTACTGAGGCATTACCTTCGCAGTGTTGTCCTCTAGTGATTTTTAAAAGGACTAGACTTAATCTTAAAGTAACTCATTCGCCGTCAATTATTTCACACCGATGAGGTCTAATAAGATCAAAATGCGAATTTGTGGTTTTTTGGCGACGGATGACCACAACGAGGAATCTGTCCGTTTTAAGTTTATCAAAAACAAATCGTTTTCTATATATGGAAAAACTACGATGATTTTGAGACATTTACTGAATCTTGTACAGTAGTATGATTGTGTATTTACTTACTTTTACTTCTAACGTTTTATACAGCCACGTTTTTCTATCGAAACGATTCGGAAAGAACGCTATCGACCTAAAATCCCTCGAAAAACTTGAATTATGAAAAAAGTGTGAATATCGACGGTTTTCTAATTAAAAACTTTTCACATTACGTAAGAGTCGCTTCTGCATGCGTAATCCCTAGCAAAAAATTAATCTGGGGTTTCACCCCTCCAATGCCGTTGCCCAAAGATTGAGCACAAAGTAGTTCTTGCCTCCGTATCTTTTGGGTGCCCAATGAAATTAATTTCTTACCGGTTTCTCTGCGAGAGCTATAAAACTTTTACGATTAGTTATTTTCATTATAAAGAAAAATATTGAGGGATGCTGTCTTAAGTTGAGAAGAAGGAATATAAAGATAGTAGACTTACGAGGTGTGTAAATTAAGTAATGAGACTGGCAACGTAGCGTCGGATGCAGCAACACTGCAGAGACGGGACTTGGAAGGGGGTAGGTTAACATGTGTTGCACCTTCAGTACAAGTTTGAACTTGTTAGAGTCATTTGTTTGTTCTTTGTGACTGTTTTCGTAAACCGGTTTTTTCTAGTGCGTTTTAAATATGTGACATAAATTTTGAGCAACGGTGTGCTATTAGGTTTGCTTCAGACTTGGACACAGCGCAACGGATACTTTTGCAAAACTTAAACACGCCTACGGGAGCCAAGCTTTCTCAACACATCGTTTTTTTCAAAAGGCAGGTTTTTCAGTGGTTTAAGTCATTCTCAGAAGGAAGAGAGTCGATTGAAGGTGAACCACGCAGCGGAAGACCTTCTTTACAACGAATCACAACGAATTGGGGATGAGCAAAATTTTACGCCAAAATAGTTCCAAAAAACCTTTCTCAGAAACAAAAAGACATTAGAGAGAAGGTGTCTTGACATTTGAAACACAACAATTAGCAATTGTCCACAAAGAGGTTGAAGCCCAGGCCAAACAGTAAATCAACACTTTACAGAGAGGTTCTTGAAAAACTTCGAAAAAGGGTCATGCGTATGAGACCAAACATCAATAACAACTGGATGTTGCATTACGACAATGCGCCTTGTCACACAGACATTTCAGTAAACGAGTTTTTGGACAGTAAAAATATTTATGTGGCTCCTCAGCCTCCTTATTCACCTGACTTGTGTCTTTTTTCTCTGTCCTTGGGACTTTTTTCTCTTCCCGAGATTGAAAAATCACCCTAAAGGGACGTCATTTTAGGACCACAGAAAACATTCAAACGGCTGCAACCGAGCAGCTGAAGGCTATTCCAGTATATGAGGTTCCAGCACTGCTATGAGGAATGTAAGAACCGTCTCCAGCGCTGTGTCGCTTCCAAGGAAGTTATTTTGAAGGAGACAATACTGAATTGTGATTCTATTCTAATAAAAAAATTAAAAAAATAGTTTCATTACTTAATTTACACCTCGTACAGTATATACATATGTACATGTGTAAGTGAATCGGGATTTTTGTATGAATGGTGTATACTAATAAATTGTATTCAACAGATAAAAGAACAGTACTCAAAGTTACTCTTCAATTAGGCTCTTGAAGGAACTCGGATACATTGTAAACCATTTGAAAGCTAATGCGCTGAGGAATTCAATGGCGTGTCATTTATTGCTCGAACTGGTGGTGGTGGCGAAGTCATCTTATTCATTTGAATGGTGGTACAATATTTTTAGTTTGGCCAATAACTAGAGCGGCTATACTTATAATTAATAGTTGTATATTTATAACAAATAACAGGTATCACACAACAAAACGCACTCTTTTTCCAAGACTGACAAAGCAATTAATACATTTTCATTGCTACGCGACGCCTGTGTATAAATAAGTATAACTACAATAAAAATTATCCGGCTAAGCTTCAGGAAAATGTATACTATCATGGTGTCTCGGTTTGCTTTGCGAACCGGCCATAAGATTCAGTTATGCATGCGTAGACGTAGCCAAATTTTCGTTAAAATGATCTTCACAACAAAAGAAAATACTGTTTTAGTGATACATCTCTGAGTTCTCTTCTTGCTGGAATATATATAATTTCCTTTTCTTTGAAACATTCCGTGGTATCGTTATAAATATATTTTTTTTTATTACAGCGAATTATTTTTTGGCGTATTTATGGGGTATATTTCACGTCAACTAAGTGAGGTAAAAAAAAATTCTGTTTGAAACATATCAAGCAATCGCTAGTACTGGCTAAAAAACTAACTTAAAAGCCTAAAAATTTTAGATTTTTTGAGCCACATGGAGAGGGATGGTGAGGGTGAGAAGGTACAAATTTTCGTTTCGACTCTAAAATTTCAGTCATTCTCGGTGAAAAATGAAAAAAAAATTAAAAGAAGGTTGCAATGGTTTTCGATGTGTTTTTTGCGTAGAATACGATCAATATTTTCAAAATTATTGGGAATAGATTTTTTTTTAACCCTTATTTGGGATTGAAACCTTAAAATCGAAATTTCGAAAAGTATGATACGATTTTTCATTTTTTTAAATTTCTTTAATTTTTTTTGTACTTTCAAATTCATAATGGGCGTCGACCGGAACTGGCCCAAAAAATGGCCCAAATGTGAAAAAACGTGTTCAGCGTATTTTCTCATCTCTGCTAAATGGCAAGTGAATAATATATTCCAGTTTTTGGAGTCGCTGATCACGAATCTAACGTCAGATTTTCAAAAAACAAAATGGCGGATCCAGTATGGTAGTCAACTTTTTAAAAATGGCTAAATTTTGAAATTTAAACAATACCATCGTATTGTACGGGAAATTTTATACGTGAGATTCGTCATCAGCGACCCCAAAAACCTTGGAATATATATTATTCACTTGCCATTTACTATCTCACAGGATGAGAAAATACGCTAAAACCACATTTTTTCACCTTTGGGTCGTTTTTTGGGCCAGTTTCTGGTCGACGCTCATCGATTAGAATTAAAAATTAAAAAAAAGACAAAAAAAAAAGAAAAAAATTAAAAAAAAAATGAAAAGAAATCGTGTCATACTTTCGAAATTTCGATTTTAAACTTGCAATATTTTAACTACCCCAATAATTTTGAAAATATTTTTATCGTATTCTACACAAAAACACATTCGAAAACCATTGCAACCTTTCTTTTATTTTTTTTCATTTTTTACCGAGAAAGATTGAAATTTTAGACTCGAAACGAAAATTTGTATTCTCTCACCCTCACTATCCTTCTCCTTGTGGCTCAAAATATCTAAAAATCTTAGGGAAGTTAGTTTTTTAGCAAGTACTATCGATTGTGATATGTTTCAACCAGAAATTTTTTTTGACCTCACTTAGTTGGCGTGAAATGCCCCTTATACAATCAGATGGGAACCAAAGAAATTTAGAGAAACCGAATGGCCGTAAAATGTATCTACCACACAGAAGCACACGGCACGTATGAACTTCGTATACAAACCAGCCGACAAATCGAAGGAGTGATACACCTAAATCCCTAACTTTCCTACAATCCCTATTCTGCACACTCAGATTCTATCGGACTAATTGCTACAGTTTCCCCATGTGTAAGTCCCTAGCTATCAAATATTTCTTACCTCGCGCACAGTTCGTTTTGTAGCCTCGATAAATTCGACATTTTATTTTACATTTATTTAATAAAACATACGGTTTTTAAGCGTTTTTGTGATAGTTATGCGTTTCCAGACCATTACAGCTTATAGCTGTCGAATTTCACTACAGTAAGCAATTCAGTCGTTTCAGACCGTCTGGCAAACTTAGCATTATTATTAGTGTGATCGAGGTGTTTATGTTGTCGGCGTCGGTATTACACATTACCAATAAAATGCAACACGTGCAAACGCCTAAAAGACTACTATTTGCTGACAAAGTGACTAAATTGATCGGTGATTTCGAAGATTTATTTTATGATGGCGCCATCGTAATGTGTAGAGTCTGTAAGGAAGAATTGCTGTGTGGGAATAAACGCGATTGTAGCCGTCACATAAATAGCAGTAGAAACATACAAATAAAAAAAGAGGGTGTGTCCTTGAGAACTCTGTCAAGTATTCGACTTACATATACACCTGAATGTACTCAATAAACATCCATTTCGTGAATTCTGAAGTGATTGAGTAAAGTGGGATTAAAAGTGCATTAAAAAAATATACTGCTGTGGTTATATCTTGTGGTTATGACATTCAGCAAATGAAATAAAAACAGCTTTAAAAACTAATGATAGTAACTATAAGGTTTGTATGATGCCATACAAAAAATGTAGAACAGTGCGTTGTCGTTAAGCCGGCGCTACACGATGTGGCAATGCCTTCCAACGTTGGACACTTGACAGTTCGTCGCATCGTGTAGCCATGCGCTGGCGAATTGCATGTCCAACATTGGACGTACCCCACGCAGTGTTGGGCAAAATGTAGCTTTAACTACAGCTACTGTAGTTGGGATGTATTGCAACTACAGCTACTAAGTAGCTTTTTGCAGTTGTTCGCCACAGCTACTTCTGTAGGAGTTCTGAAGCTGTAGCTTGTAATAACAGCTACACTAGTAGTTAGTGAAAAAAAAGGTTGCGGCGAATGGTTACAGCTAGTAGCTGTAGCTGTAGCTCTAAGCAGAGAATTACAGCTACTTTTCTTTCGTACTGGAAAAATATCAGAGACAAAAGTGGCTGCAGTTGTCGGTTGATCGGTAGCTACAGCATCACATCACAAAGCAATTTCAGTGTGAAATTCATTCCGGGAGAATTAGCTTAAAAGCATGCCCGTTTCCAGAATCGGGCCTGTGTCGAATATTATTGGCTTCAAATTAAGTAAAATACATAGAACAAAACCCTAATGTATTCGCATAGGTCGAGGGTGTTTTCTTATTAATAATTTAAGAAAAAAATACTTTTTTTCGTTTTTTACTTGTATCTCCGAACATATGCGTCTAATCGACTTGAGGTATACCTGTCGATTTTGTTCCTGAGGAAATTTGCCATCGCGGCTTTCCTCTAGTACGCATTTTTTCTTATTGCAAAATTGCGTTGAAAAAAAGTGCAAATCTTCAATTATGAAACAAACAAATTCAGTTAAACGGATGAGACTACAGGAAGATAGCTGTTGGTGCTCAACAAACGCTCGCAATCCGGACGCCCAATTTCAAAATGGCGGCCTATTGCAAAATTATAAGTTGAAAACGCGGCGCGTATAACTTCTGCAAAACGTACTATATCGAGATGCGGTAAAAAAAGATCGATAGGTAATCGCAATATCTCGAGATTCTGCAAATTTCAGATTTTTAATTGCAAAATAAAAAAGTTATTAACAAAAAACCGAAAAAATGCGGTAACTAAGGGCCTTATCTCAGTGGTTTTTTTTTATATACAAATTTCAAACCAATTGCATCGAATAGGTGCTTGAAAACAAGATTTAAAAAAAAACTTTCACTAAAATTTTGTTTTGTCATGTTCCAAAAAATTCAATTTAATTAACAAATAAGTCCATTCAGTAGCTAAACAAATAAAAATTTAATAAAATAACATTGAAAAACAAAATAAAATGAAAATCCAGAATAAAAAACTAAATGAAGAAATATGGAAAAGAAAGTTCATTTGTTAAAAAAAAATGAGTATACCGAAAAATAAAATAGTACTTCACAGAACACAAGAAACATCTCAAAAAATACTAACAAAGTATTATATATTCATTTAAAGTATAGTTCATTTAAAGCGTTGGCTCTAATTCATTCACTGTGCAATAGGACACACAGAATACATGATGGGGCCTTATCTGTGAAATATATCTGCATATATTGAGGTTCTATGAAATTATATGTAATATCTATCTATTAATTTCCGGAAATAATTTCCGAGCCGGACCTGCTTCTAAAAACATAAAAACAGCAGGTTCCGACTCCTTAAATAAAAAAAAAAAAGTTTTTCTACGCCGAAGGTTCCAGTACCCACTCCAGGATTGTGATTTTCGTTCATTTATTTGAAAAACATATTTTCATTTTGTAACATTCAATTGTCATTTACTCAAAAAGTTGTTATGTAGGTGGCAACATTTTATATCGTTAAATCGACAACGAAAGGGTCTCTCAAATTAAATTAAAAAATGGGGGTTGTCATTTGAAAATCCGTTGATGACGTCAGCACTCAAAAACAACTAACATCTGAAAATAGACGTTCCCTCAAAAGTGTGTTTTTATTAAACAAAACCGTCCGGTTCGGATTTTTCCCAAAATTTTTTGTTTCACATTTACCGAATTTATTCCATACTTTAGCGCACTGTATACAATATACATTAATATGATTTTGAAATAGATATCAGGATGATTTTATACTGATTAATGAATAAATATCTTCAGATTTAGAGGTGCTCAAAATTATATTTTCAAATGTTGCAAACATTTGAAACTACATAATCAATTCACTAATAATCACTAATTCGATAACTCTCCAAACACTCATAACTAATTCGATAACCTCTTAACAGAACTACATATATATAGTTTGTTTGTTAATACATATGGTTTCCCCATATTTTCGGTGATTCGAGTAAGTAAATCATGAGTAGCTGTAGCTATTTGCTTATAGCTACAGCTACAGCTACTAGCTGTAACTGTTATTTCAAACTACAGCTACTGTAGCTTCCATTAATGTAGTTGCAGCAAGCAGCTACAGCTAGTAGTTGGTAGTTGTTGTTTGCAACTACTCAAGATGTAGTTGTCATTGAGTAGCTTTCACTGTAGTTAGCTACTCATGTAGTTAGCCCTGCCCAACACTGACCCCACGTTCGGGCTGTTGTCGGTAAAATTGCCCCGCGTCAAAGGATCCTTCCAACGTTCGAAGCCACCTGTTGTTGTTCGATACGATCACACGGCTAAATACGGATTTGATGGTTTTCAGACTGAATCAGTGGTGGCAAAATATCACTTATCTATTTGATGCTGAGTGGTAAGCAAGTAAAGTAGAAATTATTTTTTATTTTAGTTTATTATTTCTTAATTGCGGGGATTTTTAAGGCCCGGCTTGTTAATACATCCACCACCTTCTAGCGCATCTTTTTGTTTTTGTTGTAGCAATTTTACACAAACATAAAACTACCGTAGCGGTAGCAATTCCAGCGGTAGTAACTTCGACTTCCATATTGCCGTTCTAGTACGGCACCTGATGTCAGACTCACGGATGTAAACGCCAACGTTCAGTCCAATGTGATATCAAACATTTTCCTCCCATGTAGCAGATATATTTGCCAAATGCTCTGCGGCAAATTTTGGAGCCAAAATTGGAACCAACGTTGGAGTCAACGTTGGACACATCGTGTAAGCGCCGGTTTAGCGGAGTCACTACAAATAGTGGACGAAGTAACTTCTCTGCTACAAGCTATAGGTGTCGCAATAAATGAGCCAGTTAAAAATAAGTTCGAAAGTGTATCAAAGAAAGACACCGGTTTTACCAAAAATGAAGACAAATTTGTGATGGTGCATCTACAGATCCGTCAAGATCAAGTCATGAGTGCAGAGTTTCTAATTATGCTTGTATTACATCAGTAGATGTCGAACGGTCATTCTCAAAATATAAGCATATAATATTTCCACCACAGCGAACTCTCTCGGACCAGAGATCTCGGAGACAACTTATAGAAACTTGTCGGATGCTACAAAGTTTTTATAAATCTTCTCCAGTTCGTGATAGTACTGTTAACCAACCTATGCCGTCAAGATAATTAAGAAGGTAAGTTTTACAAAAAGGGTTCTAAATTGTGAATTTATTGCTTTTGCTAAAATAGTAGGTATATTTTGTTATTATATATATACTGTGTGAGTGTAAACTTATTTATTACATGTATTATATTATGATGCGTACGCCTATGTTCTGCGGCACATTTCGGCCAACTCTAAAAATTAGCGAACATACCATATGTATTCTATTTATTCGAGTTCCTTCTGGGGCCAAAAGGGCATTGTTATTTTTTTCTGGTATGACAATTTGTACCTAAAATAATATCTGTGAAAGTTTAGTTTTTTTAAACACTCGTGTTCTGAGATATACAGTGAGGTCCATAAGTAACGGATAATTCATTATCTACGTAATTTACAATTTATGAGTAAAATCCCAAAACACGTCAATTATTAATTCTAGAATGACATTTTTAGAGCATAATTTTATACCCCCTCCAACCCCCTCTTTTGGAGTGATAGCTACCCCTTTAAAATTTGTACATGGGACGAGGTGCGTGTGATAGCTCATTTGAAAGGAAACTTAATTATCTATTCAGCAATATGAGGTTTTTTGATTTTTGTATATATTTCCTCTCAGAAAAATTATATTTGATAATTTCAAAATTATTCATATAAGAAACAAATCAAGTGCCTATGTACCAAATACCTGCAAATCGACGTTTTTAGTTAATTTTGTGTCAACATTTAACTTAAATGCATCGGTTTTCCTGATAAGCTCGCAAAATTCCCAAAAAAAGAAAAAGCATTAAAAAAAAGGGTGTTCTTTTACATATCAGAAAAATATATATTTAAATTTCTTTATTTGTTACATCTGTGAAAACTTATTATTCTATTATGCAGTTATTTTATATTTGATCGTCAAGTTGATCATTGTTTTAACAATGGTCTTTCGGATATCCATATAATTGAAATTTTTGATATTATTAGGTTGTGGTGATACAACAAGAACGCAGAAGCAGAATGCGAAATATTCAATACTAAGTATCCTGACCGCCGCATTTCCCAGTCTACGGTTAGTAGAATAGAAAACAAATTTCGTGAATTTAGAAATGTCACAGATATCCTAAATCGGTAGGAAACGCATTTTAGACGATGCCAAGAGAAATTGGATATATTGTTAGATATTCAAGATAATCCACATAAACCTACAGTATGTTTTCGCTGCCGATAATGATGTTAGTAAAACGTCCATATTGCGTCTTCTAAAAAGACTGAAAAATACCGCCCATATAAAATTGTTTCGGTTTAAGAACTTAACGACTATGACCCTGATCGCCGATTGGAATTTTGCGAAATCATGGCAATATATGCCAAGATAATCCTTTATTTAAAAAAACATTATCTTTTCTGATGAAGCAACATTCGTCCCAAATGGAACAGTCAATAAACAGAACTGTAGATACTGGAGAACAGAAAATCCACATTGGATTATGGAAGCGGCCAATAATCAAATATCCTGAGAAGGTGAACGTTTGGGCTGGAATTATAAATTCTCAAATTATCGGACCATATTTCTTTGATGCCACATTAACTGGCACGCGTTACTTCGATTTATTACAAAATTTCTTAGTTCCAGAGTTAAGAATGCTTTTCCCAGATGATGACAATCCAATGAAATTGATAGAAATATTTGACACGCTTGACTATTTTTATGGGGTTACTTAAAATCGAAAAAAAAAATCTACTTCAATAGACAAATAAGTAGAATATTCAAAAGACAGAATAAGGCAAGAGATTAATCAAATCATTACGGAAACAATACAAAGTGCTTTAGAAGAATTTCAGCAACGCCGCCCCCATTATTGTCAAGAAGTAACGGGCGCCCAGTTTGGAACATTTGATTTAAACTGTTCTTCTGTTGTATTTCATGTTCTTTTCTTTTTACCAGTAACATTAAAAATGTAATATTTTTCAATAAAAAAGATAGAAATTAAAAAATCCGAGTGTTGCTGAATGGAGAATTAAAAACCCTTTCAAATGAGCTATCACACGCACCCTCGTTCCATTTAAAAATTGTAAAGGGGTAGCTGTCACTCCAAGGGGTTGGAGGGGGAGGTATAAAATTATACTCAAAAAAATGTAATTCTAGAATTAAAAATTGATGTGTTCAGGGATTTTACTCATAAATTGTAAATTATGTGGATAATAAATTTATCCGTTACTTATGGACCTTACTGTATATCTATTTTTTCCTCGCAGAAAGTAACATTCTAAAAACGTATGTTTTTCTTACATTTATCCAAAACTAAGTATATCCGACATCAGTTAATTACCTGTACAAATATATCATAACACTGGACCATAATTTTGGAGGTTGGACTTAAAATAAACAATACAAAAATAGGCAAGGAATAATTTCAGAAGTTGGTATGCAGCTAAGGTTGTCAGACTCAGCTTAAAAATCTGTACATAGGTGTGACCTTGAAATAGCCATTACTCACAAAAAACCACACGTAGTAAGGTATGTATATGAGTTAACTGAAAAACATGTTAGCAGAACGTTTTTTTCCAAAATTCGAAACTAACTGATTACGGACTTTAGAATGTTGAAAAATGGATGAATATTATTTGCAGAAGAGAAAGAATTTATTCGGAAAGAACTTTTGAGTTTTTTAAAATTAAACCTTTTAAAGTTATTAAAGAATAAAATGTTCATGCATATAAAACCTATGCAAGTACCAACTGACTACTAAGAAAGTCCTAGATTGAAACGTTCAGGGCCGTATTATACAATTTTCTCGGGGCCCCCAGAAAATGAGTTTGCCAAATGTGCCATTGTTTAATTGGCACATTTGGCAAATTAAATCATACATAAGAATCAGCGACAAAAATACAAGCTTGATTTTTTATAGATAGATAAATTGTAGGGTTTCATACGAAATCTGATGTACTCGTAAATCTAATTTTGGAAACTATTTTACGAGGTCCTATGAGCTTATATTTTATACATTTTATTCCAAAATATTCCACAATAAATTCGTTTGTGTTTTTTACATAGGGTGTATCAGTTTTTCATAGCAGGACTTTAACACGTGATAGCACTTAAAAATGTCCACAATATTATGTAAACATAGATCAAAGACTTAGTTTTCGAGAGGTATTTAAATTAAATTTTAAGAACAGGTTTTTTTTTTAAATAATGTAAACATTTTTCGAACGTATTACATTAAACGTTTGTATACGGGTTTTTTTTTGAAAATTTATGAAAACCTACTGACATAGTTTACTTTATAGCCACTAAAACGCTCTGTATTTACAATTAAAATGAGTCACAACATTTTTTCGCATTCTTTTTGACTTTTTAAAATACCTGTCAAAATCCATAAGTTTGTCATTTTGAGATATTTCGAATTTTCGTTATATGCAACTATTTATCTTTATTGGCATTTGTATAAAGGAAAAAATGTAATATTCATTTTCTTAGCCTCCAACCATAATTTGCGTTTGCAGAAAAGTGTAACTTCGGTTATTTTCATTATATGTCTTGTTTATCAAAATTATTAATAATTATGTTTTTTAAGCAAAAGTTGATGGATATTCACTTCGTTTATGGTGTAAGGTAATAGAAACTCAACAGCAGCAACAGCTCGAGAATATAGGCGAAAGGCTGGCATTCTAAGATCATTCCGAATCATTCTGTAAGTGTAAGATTTAATTGCCATTGTTAGCTATGTGGAAAGAAAATAACAAAAAATGTTCGACCACGGGAAACCTTCCACGATTAGTTTTATGAAGATTTCATAGAAACCTTCTTAACCCCTCAGAAGTATTAAAAAAGTTTAGGGAGTTGCATTCTAATGTATTTACCCTTATTTGCCGCTGAAAAATTGGGTACTATCGGGCAGTAAAAATTTAAATATTTTACCTTTTTTTTTTGTAAAATAAAAATGACGTTAAAAAATATACCATAAAATTGTTTTAAAGAAAAAAAATATGTGGTCATTTCACTTCGTAATAATTACAATACAGAGCGTTCTCTAGCAGCTATAGTAAAACGGCGTTCATAGTAGATTTTCGCATACCGAAAAAAAAAAAAAAACCCCCCGTATTCAACTTTTAATACAATACTATGTGAAAAAAGTTTCGAAATGTTAAAATGTAATTTGAATACCTGTACCTCGAAAACTAAGCCTTTGAGGACCTATGTTTACAGCTTTTTGCATTAATTTTAAAAGTTTCTATCAGTATCAGGTGTTAAAGTCCTGCTCGAAAAACAAAAATACCCTGAATATAAGTAATAGGTATTTAAAAATTCCACTTTATAAAAGTAATATTTTTTGCGTATACAAATTTTCTTATATTTTAATAGTAGTTTGGGAATATTTTGCTAAAATTAATTATACGAAAAAAAACAGAAAAAAATTATTCTTTATAAGAAATAGCGACTATTAATACACTACAAATTGTTCAATGACCATAGAAGGATAATGATATATTTATCATAGTTAGTAAGTTTTTAAGATATTTTCGTTTTTAAAAATTGACATGAATCGTGCATTGTGCGTCTGGTTGTTGGTGTAGAGAAAAAAATATGGTACCCGCAATCCCGATACTATTTTTGGTTGATCAGGATAACGCGAAAATATCCTCTTTTATTTCTGACCGCGCCTAATGTTCAACGATTTCGTAAGACAGCAACGCTCGAACATAACCCGAGTGCCCACACTTTGGAAGGCTCGCCCGACGCAGACGCTAAACTGTTTATGCGATAGCGTAGTGTCTTCCTCGTTGCACGGCGATTTATAAACAAAAAGAAGCGCGGCTCCACCCAAAACTTCGAGAATAGAACGAGATTTATTCGATAATTTTCATATGAAAAGACGAAGCGGCGGCCAAGTTATTCTTACGTCAGTCCTGAATGCTTGGACATCAGGAAAGATCTGGGTGTTGTATTTTCATAGCGAAACTAAGTATGGAAAGAATCGCGGCTAAGGACCCAAGAAAGACACCAGTGAAAGCGACTGCTGATTCAAATTTTTATTGTTTCGCTCACAGACCAGCTGGACCTCGAGCCCGGTCTTCGTTGGGACTTCCGCTTAGCTCTTCATAGGTTTGTCTGTATGGACAGTCTGTTTGGTCTGTAGCAGTGGCGGTTGGTGATATTTCAGTTAGCCATATCTTGAAAAACGCATGGGACCCACTTCACTTTTTAGGTGATGACTATACACCTCTTATGAAAGGATTTATAGTGAAAAAACCGTCAACAAAGTTTGCGAAAAAAATTTAAAAAAAGCTGGAGCACTGGGATCTCAGTAATGCTCTGTGGAATATTTGCAGTATATTTTTTTTTCATAATCTAGAAACAAATATAAGGAGAGGTTTTTCGATTTATTACAAAATATTTTTTTCAAAATGTTATGGCTATTTAGTGATAATTTTATAGGAACATTTTTTCCCAAAATTAAAATCACCATAACTTTGGAAAAAAAAATGTTTTGTAACAAATCGAAAATACCTCATAAATTTTTAATATTAATTTTATAGGAACATTTTGTTTCCCAAAATTAAAATGACCATACTTTTGGAAAAAAAATATTTTGTAACAAATCGAAAAACCTCTCCTTATATTTGTTTCTAGATTATGAAAAAAAAGAATTACTTTGCAAATATTCCACAGAGAACGCTCTGTGATCCCGGAGAGTGCTCCAGGTTTTTTGAAATTTTTTTTCGCAAACTTTGTTGACAGTTTTTTCACTATAAATCCTTTCTGTAAGAGGTGTGTAATAGTCATCACCTAAAAAGTGAAGTAGGTATCATGCGTCGTTTTCAAGATAACTAACTAACTGAAATATCACCAACCGCCAATGGTCTGTGGTCTCGCTTGGTCGTATCAGGATTTGATATGCCACTACCAATATACGAGGGTAGTTTGATATGTCCGTGATTTTAAATCAAAACATTTTTTCGGCAAAACATTATTTTTTTTCTACATAATCTCCTTTTAGCTCGATACAATTAGTCCAACGTGTTTCTAATTTTTTCCTTCTAAATAATATGATTCCCTCAAGGCCCTCAAAATAAGCACTTAGGTGCACGTTCACCTGTAGAAACCCACTGTTTCGATTGTTGATTGGTCTCTGGTGTGTGATGGATCCATGTCTCATCTACGGTAACGAAACGGCGCAAAAACTCGTTTTGATTGCACTGAACATCCCCAAACACTCCTTTGAATTGGTCACACGGTTGGGTTTATGTTCGATCGTGAGCAATCCCAACACCCTCGTACGGATAACACTTTCATGTCCAAGTATTCACATGCAAAATGTGATGCACCCGCTCAGTTGAGATGCCTACAGCCTCAGCCAACTCACGCACTTTCAATCTTCGATCGTCCAATATCATTCCATGAATTTTAACGACGATTTCCGGCGTAATGACTTCTTCCGAGTCCCCATAGTATATATCAGCCTCTCCTTGGATTCGGTAATGTTTTTTTGCAAAAGTAATGCTTAATTAATCAGCACACGAAATTCATTTCTTCCATTTTTGTGGAAATTAACGAGGTTAACTGCTTTCAATGGCTGTCAAATAAACTAAATTACATAGCTTGCTCAAATTTTACATTAGTCTACCGATAGATGGCAGTTGACAGGAGCAGTGTTGCCATTAAAGTTACTGCGCGGGAAATTCAAAAATACTCGGACTATCAAACTACCTCGTACCTGTGTATTGGATGCATAGTTGCCAATCCAACTAGATTTGGTAATGTTCATAATCAGTTATCTCATGAGTTTTTTCATGATTGTAATGCACAACTTACCTAAATGTTCTAAGTCACTTTTAGCATGTGTTTATTAAACCCCGTGAATATATGTATAGTTATTTGTTGACCTACTCGTATACCGGGTGGCTCAGAAGGTCGTGCCAGCCTTATATCTTGAAAACTGGTTTGTAAACTTTTTATGAATTATATTATGTTTTTTGTATACTAGAATTAATTTTCCGGAAATTGGTTTGCCGAATATGTCACTAAAAACGCGAAGGAAAATAAACGAAAATGGCTTTTTAAACAGGACACCCTGTATATTTTTTACATAGTTGGATTCTACGTCAGAGTACACACCCAAGTGTCAAATCTCGTTGTGGTGGTTGAGTTTTTAAATTTTTTTCCTTAAATTTTCTACAATTAATTCAAAGGTAAATAATAACATATGTATATACCGACAATATGTGCATCGCTTAAATCCATGTTAAATGAACAATTGAACACAGGGATGGCCCACTAGATGTTCCATTTGAACTAAATGAATTTTCCTTAAAAAACAAGTAAGAAGCTGATGCAAATTAATTTGATCTCCTAAAAGGAAATAGAGTACGTTCTTTAGATGATTATGATTTGCAAATCATATCAGACACCTGGAGTTCGAGAACGGTATATCAGTCCTCTATGATAAACAATTTTTGGAAAAAAAAACTACCAAAACGACATTTGACACTTGGTTTGGCTATTTTCTAACGCATAGAATCCAAATGTATACTGTGTTGAAACCGGAAGTCAACCATCTCGGATTTTTCCAACTCAATTGGTCGGAAATTAATTCTAATATAAACCCAAATTTCACGAAATCCCACCGTTAAATAGTTTTAAAGAATACATATATGACTTGACCTAACCTATTGAGCAGTGGCGTTGCGTGATATTTCAGTTAACCATATCTCAAAAACGACGCTGGGACCCTCTTCACGTTTTAGGCGATGACTACAGACCTCGTAGAAAAGGTTTATAAGTGAAAAAATCGTCAGCAAAGTTTGCGAAAAAATTTTCAAAAACACTAGAACACTACAAAGTTCTTATTCATGCTCTGTAGGATATTTGCAGTATCATTTTTTTCATTATCTAGAAACAAATATAAGGAGACGTTTTTCGATTTAGTTGCAAAATATTTTTTTTTTTTAAAAAGTTATATTCATTTTAATTTTGATTTTTTACGAACATTTTGTTTCCCAAAATTAAAATGGCCATAACTTTGAAACAAAAATATTTTGTAACAAATCGAAAAAAGTCTCCTTATATTTGTTTCTAGGTTATGAAAAAAAATATACTGCAAATATGAGCGACCGCAGTGCACAGGATTTTGACAAATTTTTTGCAAACACTGCTGACATTTTTCACTATAAAATCCTCTCAGAGGTGAAGTCATCACCTAAAAGTGAGTGGAGTCCCCATCGTCGTTTTCAAGACTATGGCTAACTGAATATCACCCACCCTATTGAAATCACCACGTATACAGCTTTACACAAACTTTACAAGTTTTTTCATAATTGTCTAACGTATTTTTTGAAGAATAAACTAAAATGTATTCAATGTGTGTATATCAGAAACAATCTTAAAGCAAAATGAAATATGCGGAGCAATGTAAGAACAGGTTTCTAATAATTTTATATGTTGTTTTTCACTTAACGAAGAGTTGTAGTTATTTCTTAATTCCTGTATTTTTGCTGGGAAACTTAAAATACGTATATATGCATATAAATAATTAAAAAAATAAATAATAAAAATTAAAAATAGTCACAGAGAAAAGAAAACAAATAGTTGAAAACCTATTTTTAGTATAGATTGTTATTGTTAAAAAATAAAACCTTATACTGGCCTTATTTAAATCAGATGCCAACAAACGCTGCGGCCATTCTTTTTTATTGCAAGGATACAGTATGTATTGTCTAGATACATAAAAACTGATCAACAATATTAAAAATGAAATCAGAACAGTTATTTGATAAGGTTGCATTATCCAGAGAGGAAGACAAGTAAAAAATCTGCCAATATTCGAAGAGTGGGTAAAGAACTCAGGCTGAACTTTTGCTATTTGAGAAAAGGCAAACAGTGACTATGATTTTCCACTAGATGTCGCTACTGTTCATTGTATAAGCAGTTGACATTTTACACTAGGGTGCTTTAAAAATAATTCTATTTTCATCGTGCGAAATAATCTCTTTCACCAAAAGATCAACTCTATTGAAATGATGAAATTTCGTCAAATAATTTATACGAAAAGAAAAGTTAGACCATAAACAAAATTTACGACCGTTGTACAAAAAGTTTGATATACAATGACACCATATTCTAAAAAGCCGATACACATACTTATGCACCTATATTATGTAAATCAAATAGATAATGTAAAGTATCTAATAAAAAATGTAAATAATATGTAAAGCAGAATGATTAAAAAAAAAAAAAAAAACTGGACGTTTTCCAGGAAACACCGAACTACTACACTTTTTTATTGTTTTGATAATATACTTTTGCTCACAATCCATGATCGTGATCAAAAGTATATTGGACAAACAAAGATCTACATATATTGACTAGATTTAAAGAACACATGGCTCATTTGAAATACTGGCAGCAAAAGAAAAATCTTGTGTTGCCCAACACGCTTTTGACAACAACCATAGGATGAGACATCAATAATTTAAAGTGAGTTAGAAATGTAACAAACATTGGACAAGTGGATGCTTTTGAGGAGTTTAGAAATCATTAAGTGTGACAATAGTATGAATAATGACAATGGTCCGATACCCCCAGTCCACTGTTTGCTCTGATAAACAAAGACAGTTACGGTTCAGTGAACCGTGGCAATAAATTTGGTATAAATCGTGCAAGTATGTAGGCACGAATTTAGTTTTAATCGTCTCCTGAAATTGCCAACTTGGTTGGTGAAACGCGTCGAAGTGTAGTAGTTCGGTGTTAAGTGGAAAACGTCCATTTTTTTGTTTCTACACCGAAGGTTCCAACACCCACTCAAGGATCGAATGTTTAAAGAAACAATTTTTGCCTGATTGTACGTGTCTTTGGATAGCGTTATTAGTTATGTTGCTTTTAAGTATACAGGTATGGACATTTTTTATTCTGAAATAGTATTAATTGACAATTGAAAATTCGGTGTGGAAGGGAATAGGCCACGCCTTGAGCCGCCTAGGGGAGGAGCAAAGCGGAGAAACGCTTTGTTGTTTAAAGATGTAGACTTTCCAAACCTGTATAATATTTGTATTATTCTAAGAATGTTTCATTCCAATGGATATGACTAGGGGTCGGAAATGTGTGCTACAACGCAGGGCTCGGCACTGTAAAAACCTTTAAACCCTTTAAAACCCTCAAAAACCTTTAAAATTTTCAAGAAAAAAAAACTATGCAAAAATTAAAAGTACGTCGATATCTATAATTCTACTGTGAAGTTTTAATTGACACGTAAATGCAAACAATACTGTTTCAAAACAATTAATATTCCAAATACAAGCAATAAAAAAAGTCGCAAGTTATTGAACTTCGTGTTGCTATCCTCTGTATTCGCAACACGTGCGGCTAAAATCGATATATCGCCGGCATTTCATAAGAGGTTATGCCTCTAATAAGGCTTGATTAGCCATCCCGATCCGCTACCGCCTTTGAGATTCTGGATTCCACCGAGCACCAGCGATGTAAATAAGTCGATTATTACGTTGAAATGTTTGCTTGTTACGAACATACAAACAAATAAGATCAGAACGTGTGCATATGAATAGGTAAGCCATTGAAAAGGTACACATGACACGGGATTTTTTGTAATAAGAAATAATCCGAACAGAAGTAGCTGAAATTTAGTTGATATTGAAAATCCTTGCAAAATAAGACACCTCACGCCATGTTTAAATGTAAATTATTTCCTTAATAGTTTCATTAAAACTCTTTTGTTGAGTTTTTTAACCCTTTGGGGAACGGTGGCACAGTACGGTGCCACCTTTTTTAACACAGTTTTTTTTGCGATTTTGAAGTAGTTTAAATTCTGATTTTGAAGTAGTTTAGATTTAACCGGTTTTTTGTATTTTTATGATCGTGGGATGTTACCAGAATTAAAATTCATGCACAAAGGTATGCATTTGTTTGTTAATTTATTTATATTAATTAACAAAAAAAAAAAACCTTTTTTTACAAAAATTCATTATTGGCGAAATTTACTAGCATCATCGTGCGGAAAAAATTATTCAGAGGTTTTCGGGGTCGTTGACTACGAATCTGCCGTCAGAATTTAGAAATTTAAAATGACGGATCCAAGATGGCGAACAAAAATTTCAAATATCACCGGATTTCATAAAAAACTATTATACAATGGTTTTTGGAGTGGCTGATTACGAATCTGATGTTAGAATTTAGAAATTTAAAATGGCGTATCCAAGATGGCGGAAAAAATTTCAAACATCACCGGATATCATTAAAAATTATCATTTTCTTGTTTTCGGGGTCGCTGATTACGAATATAACTTCAAATTTTTGAAAATTCAAAATGGCGGGTCCATGATGGCGGACGAAAATTTGAAATACAATCAGATTTCATTGAAAATTACTATATAGGGGTTTACAGAGTTGCTGGTTACGGATCTGACCTCAAATTTTGAAAATTAAAAGTGGCGGATCCAAAAAGATCTTTCTCATACTTTCAAGGTTGACCGCAATCCTTTTGTAGGAATAAAATAGTTATTTACTTATAAATGGGTACCATAATCAATTCGAGATTACTAACTCCGACGGCTCTATATGTAAACTTAGGAATGAATCCAGTAGTGAAATTCAATTTTAGGCTACCGTTTTTGAAAAGCTTCCTATATGCAATTTTTGGTGAAATTCAGTAATATTTTAAATATTTAGTCATCATATTGGATCCGCCATTCGGAATTTTTAAAATCTAAGTTCAGGTTGGTAATCAGCGAGCTATAAATTCTCTGTGTATCAATTTTCAATGAAATCTGGTAATATTTGAAATTTTTGTCCGCCATATTGGATCCGCCATTTTGAATATTTAAAATCTGAAGTCAGATTCGTAATCAGCGACCCCGAAAAAATACAATATTTTTTAATGAAATCCGGTGATATTTAAAATTCTTGTCCGCCATCTTGGATCCGCCATTTTGAATTTCTAAATTCTGAAGTTAGATTCGTAATCAGCGAACCAGAAAACTCCTGCATACCAATTTTTATGAGAAACCGATTATATAAAAAATGTATGCCGCAAAGGGTTAAGCTTTAATTCTCGTACAATTTATTTAATTTTTTTTTGACTACTAAATGCTAATGCAAATATAATTATAATACATATGTACAAAATATATTTATTTTGTATACATATAAAATAACCCCCGGTAAATATATATTATTAACACAAGATTTATTATCTAAATAAATTCATATGGGCCACCCTACTGGGTCAATAAAAAAGTACAGTCCAGACCTGTCTAGGTTACATGGAACGTTGGCATTAAGGCTTTTGCCTATATATGATTACTTGCGTAGTTAAAAAAATATGATACAGTGCACCAAAAGTAGCTTTGCACCTGGCTGTAGGATGTGCAATAGACAAAACAAATTGAGCCAGAGCTTATTTATTTTGAAACTGAAACCGTTGCGTTACGTTTTATAGCTGTAGCTCTATGATAACGTTTTATAAGAACAACTAAACTAGGTATTGCAAGTAATACTGGTCACATCATTTGAGTTTATGGTATTATGTCACATGTTGAGTGAATAAGCCTTTTAAAAGTAACTTTTTAAAAATAACCATTTAATTTATAAGCTAGCGTAATAGATAAGAGGCAGGCTTACTTGAAATGCTTCTGCCGCTGATTATTATGCATACAGGGTGGGTCATAAGTAGGGTCTGGACATGTGTGCCATAACGTAAGGTCGGCACTATACAACTCCATGATAATTAAACTATAAACCGTATTTTTTAAGCGCCTTGTAAATTACATAAGCGTGCATTTCTTGCCGGTGCAAACGTACGTCACTGACCGTGCCTGGTCACGCGCTAGGACTGTGTGCGCCGTAGTACACCGGTCCCGTTGCGGGAGTTCTGGATAGCTGCAGGTAGTTTACCCTGCGTTATGGCAAACTTTCCGGACCCTAGCCATAAGTAATTGTACATAGTGAAACAGCAGATGCCTTAGGTCAAAATAATGTGATTAGTCCAATTGTTGATAACCAAGATACAGGGTGTCGAAGTTTTAATTAAGGTTTTAACGTTTCTCTATAATTTCCGAATAAATGAAGATAACACAGGTCTACAAAAAAAAGTTCTGTCTTTTGCGATCAGACCCATCATTTTCCTATGTATTTTGATGCACTGAAACCAAATTTGGAAAAAATTTCTACCGCATCAATTTTCTCTCCCACCCCATATAACCCCATAAACTCTTATAGAGGAAATTAAAAAAAATGTTTTGTTTTTTTTTTTTTTGGGTCGCTGATCACGAATCTGAAGTCAAGAATAAATTTCGACTTAATGACAGCTGTTAACAAGCTGTCAAATTTCACTAAAAGTAAAATGTTGATATTAAATGCATATTATTAAGTTTTTTGGGTTGCTGACTACGATTCTGTAGTGAAAAATGATTTTTGACATAATTCATTTTTGATTTCAGAATCGTAATTAGCAACCCAAAAAATTTTATAATATGCATTTAATATCAACTTTTTACTTTTTTAATGAAATTTGACAGCTTGTTGACAGCTGTCATTAAGTCGAAATTTATTCTTGACTTCAGATTCGTGATCAGCGGCCCAAAAAAACCAAATAAAAAATTTTGTTACAAAATTTCCTCTATAAGAGTTTATGGGGGTTATATGGGGGTGGGAGGAGAAAAAAATGATGCGGTAGAAAAATTTTTTTGCCAAATTTGGTTTCAGTGCATCAAAATACATAGGAAATGGGTCTGATGAGGGGTTTGATCGCAGACAGAACTTTTTTTTTGTAGACCTGTGTAATTGCATGAAATTTCGGAGGTTTTTCTTTTAGGAAGGAGGAAAACATCCAATTCATAGCAGACAGTCGCCAGTATTGCATCGCGTTGATACGTTTCATTTTTACGTATTCGCCGTGTGTAAATAACTTTATCAATATTAATAATTATTAGTTGAGGGGAAAAGTGAATAAAGTGAGGTATCATGCCAAAGGTGAAAATAAATAGACGAGAAGTATTTCAAACGTGGTTTTACAGTGATCCCGTGGGTTTTAGGGACATACGTATTCAAGGAAATTACCTGTTTTGTACTGTGTGTGAATGCATTATAAATTCTTCAGATAAAACTAAAGTAACAAGACATCTGAAAAGCCATGCCTCGCCCAGCGCCGACGACTCCGTATTTTTCTATGAACTTACAGAAGCCTTTGTTGCAAGCAATATTCCATTATACAAACTAGAGAACCCCAAGTTACGTACGTTTTTAGAAAAATGTATGGACCGAAAAATTCCTCAAGAAAGTACTTTAAGACTTGCATATGTCGATCGGGTTTACAACAATGGAGTGACATCAATGTAGTGACATGCAAAGCGTGTTAAAAAAAATCCAGGATATTTAATTTTGGAAAACATATGTAAAGTTTTAGTTGTTACAAATCAGGAGTTATCAGAAAATATATTATATATAGTTCATGCCTCAACAATTTCTCATACTGTCCATTGTCAACAGTAGACGTTGAACGGTCCTTTTCCATATAGTTAATATTAAGTGATAAATGTCGCCGTTTCACTCCAGAACACTTAGAAAAGCACATAATAATATGTTTTACCCACCGCCTGCCATGGGAACCTTGTCTCAACACTGACGTTTGTCGGGTAAGTGTTATTGTTACGTGTTATCTTAATTTATATATGTATTTTATCCTTGACTTAACCGTACTATTTGGTAAAAATAGTACTATGTTGCTACATAGTTTATGTAAACATATTAATATTTTCATTCGTTAACTGAGTACGGTCCTGTTACACTCCGCGCTCGCACGAACTGTAGTGATAATAGTGGTGGTTCTACTTCGTATACTCCATAATTCCATTGCAGCGACGACTCCCTCAAGTTAATTATGTTTAAAGAGGGTAAGTGTTTTAAATTTTAAGTATAACATTTACAATAATAATTATAATATATATATACAGGGTGAGTCAAACTTAACGCGACAAACGAAAGGTACGGATAGGGCATGTTATTCTAAGCAAAAAAGTTCTAATAAACATGTGTCCGGAAATGCTTCCTAAGAGCGCTACGGACGTTCAAAGATGGCAGGCCCAAATTGATTTTCTTGCCTTTTATTTCAAAAACTGCTCGAAATGTCCACCGTCATTTTGAATGCAAAGTTGACATCTGCGAATGACTGATTGCGCGGCTGCACGACACTCCGCTAGTGGTATTTCCTTGGGCAGCTTGCAAGATCCTCGCTCGGAGACTAGCTTCGTCGTTGACTGGCTCAGCATAAACTTTGCTCTTCATTCTGCCCCAAACATAAAAATCCATAGTGGTTAAGTCCGGGGAACGCGGAGGCCAAGGACGGGGACAGTCTCGACCGCGACCAATCCATCTTCCTGAAAAATGGTTGTGAAGCCATTGCCGCACTAGTAGAGTGTAATGGGCTGGGCAACCGTCTAACTGGAACCACCTGTTTGCTCTATCAATTAGAGGCATGTCATCTAATATTGCTTCAAATTCATTTTCCAGGAAATGAAGAAAGGCCGGACCATTTAGTCTTGGAGGCAAGAAATATGGACCAATGAGTGTATCGTCGCATAACCCCATCCAAACGTTGCACGAAAATTCATGTTGAAAATGTTGTTCTTTTACAGCATGCGGGCCCAAATATGCGCATTATGTTGGTTAAAGATACCACTACGGGTAAAATTTGCCTCGTCCGTCCAAATCACCTTCCGATAGTAAGAAGCATCGTTTGTTATTTGTTCCAAGAACCACTCTGAAAATTCTCTTCTTCGAGGTAGGTCTTCAGGAAGCAAATTCTGAACTTTCTGCAAATGATAGGGGTGGCGACCACCTGCTTTCAGAGTTCGGTTCACAATGCTCTGGGAATAGCCTAATTGCAAAGAACATCTCTTCGTGCTACTTGAAGGTATTTGATCTAAGTGTTCTAGGATATTTTCTGTTCTTCGATTATTATGAAGGGGTGCAAAAATACCGTCTGCTCGCGATTTCGAAGAAGTTGTCCCAGTTTCTCTTAATCGTTGAAATGTTCTAGTAAATACCGCTTTGTCGGGCACTCTTCTCATTGGAAATCTTCGGGCGTACTCATTCACAGCAGCGCGCGCATTACCATCACAGTACCCGTAAACAAACACAATATCCGCATATTCACTTGTAGTGTAGGTATTTGGCATGTTTCCGCAATTTACTCATAAACTAGCTTAAAATTAGTGACAAATTGAATTCAATCGACACGTCAAACAAGGCTGTCAAACAAACACTTTCAATTGTTATCAAGGCCTGCTTCTCTTTTTAATTAATAAGGCAGCGGAGTGAATTAATCAGTCATTCGCAGATGTCAACTTTGCATTGAAAATGATGGTGGACATTTCGAGCAGTTTTTGTAAAATTTTAGTTTGTTTTGTTACGTTAAACCAATTATTTTAAGCAGTTTTTGAAATAAAAGGCAAGAAAACCAATTTGGGCCGGCCATCTTTAAACGTCCGTAGCGTTCTTAGGAAGCATTTCCGGACACATGTTTATTAGAACTTTTTTTGCTTAGAATAACATGCCCTATCCGTACCTTTCGTTTGTCGCGTTAAGTTTGACTCACCCTGTATATATATATATATATATAGAATAAAAATTATCGCAAAGGACGCATACGCCACTGGCGCGCGGCGACATTATCCTACTCTACTCATCACACTTCCTTAAAATGGCACAACTTTGCCTTCCTTTTGATTTGAATGAATCTCTGTAGTTAATGAATCTCGAAGTGGTCTGTAGACCACCTCGACTGTATTGTACATTTCCAAGAAGTCGATCGGAGTCGATTGATCTCGGTGTTGATAGATATATCAACTAGTATTATTGCCTAATGTTTATAATTTGCTTTGAACCTTTGAACCCGCCATTCTTTAATAAAGTGTCCTAAAAGGTCTCAGTTGACTTTTTTGAACAATGCTCTCGCTGCTTTCCCACAATTAATAATTCCTATAATTCACCCGTCATATTTCAAACAATTTAGTGTTTGCTCAGGCACACTAATAGTAATTAACACACAGACTTCAGAAGAAAAGGATACAAAACACTGAAAAGGCATATTAAAATGTATTGTTGTAGAGAAATATGGTAAATAAGAAATTCATGCAAAATCCCGTCTTCCAAGTCCTATCTCCGCAGTGTTGCTAGATTGGGAGCTACGGTGCCAGTCGCATTACTTAGTTTACACACCTCGTTACAGAGTTTCACTTTTGAAGGTCTTTCAATTCCCACATAAAATATTTCTGCTGAATTCTAACATGGGTCTTATGATTAACGAAAATTCACTACGACTTAATAACTCAACTTGTCTGTTACATTCGGTACCGTAATAGCAAAAGTCTGTTTTCATTAGCGTGTTTAGATGAAATTGAGGAAATGCAATTTAATTTAGAATTACCGAGTAAAATTGTTACTAATATAATGTTGCACATAAACTATAAAATCGGTACACGTGTACGATTGTATTCTGGTATATGCAACAATATGTGTATATAAAATAATTGTGTCGGGACAATAAGCAATTTTACGTGAACATTAATAATGAACTGTAATGTGGAATAGCTATTTATATACTTGCAATAATCGAAGACGACTCGTTTAGAGAAAGGATTGGTGCCACTTTGTATACCTACTAAAATTTGTATTGTTGCATGTTATATAATTAACTCTGTTGCATATTACATGCTTAATTAACATTTCATGGCAATATTTCCAATACAGATCAAAATTACATACAGGGTTGGAAAATCCAAGATTTCAAAGCCGAGCATTAAAAGATAGAAAAGAATAAACTCTTCGAGTAAAAGGAACGACAGAGAAATATTGTATCCATAGTTGCCAGACTGATATGTCATTTTAAAACTTTTATGAGCGTTATTCTCTGTCTTTCGTGATAGGGTAGCAATAAAATATGTAGGCGGGACGCCCCGCCCATAGATTATAATCCGCACGTGTGAATTGAATTAAATTATTATATCGTTATTGGCCTACGGAAAATAAGCACTTGAGTATTCCTGTGCGTACGCACTACGCAGTAACCCGAGAAGTTAAATGTTTGGGTTGGTATTTTAGGCGATTCCATCGTTGGGCCATTTTTTATAAACGGTTCCTTAAATGCCAACAAATATTTAACAAATAAAACAAACTGTTTATGGACATGAACACGAAAAGAACACGAAATTTAAATGATTTACGGGCCAGAATTGTACTAGGGTTATGTATACTAGGGTAGGAAATTGCACCATTACATATTGGCGATACATGTGTAGAAGAGAATAAGTTAAAAGACACCAGTAAGGACAGACAAAGACAGTTAGATGCACAAGTGTTTCACGCTTGTGTACTTATTAGAAACGTATGATGTAAAACGTTACCTGCGCGTTAACAGAAACTGGAATGTGGAGGTGGGGAAACACCGCCCATCACCTAACGAACTTGAGTGAGTACTTCTCAGTACTTTTTTCGCAGCGGTGAAGGTGCACATCGACTTAGCTGTATGAAACGAAATTCTTACGTAATTCTGACTTAAAATTATCCCATACACTTAAAAGAAGTGTACGAACATAACTGTATTTATTTTAAAATTTTTGTATTGCTTAACTAACCGGTCTGCAAGGAAATAAAATTGAAGTTCTATAAAAAAATAAAAATATATAAATATAAATCAACCGTTATAAGACGAAAGAAAGAAAAAATGCCTATTGAATAAGAGGTTCAAAATGTCGCCCATTTGTTCTTCGCAAAACCCTGGTCTATCGTAAAACTCAGTTCTTCCGCGTTCTAACATTTCTTAAGCGTAACAATTTAGGACTTGTACAATTCTGGCCCGTAAAATCATTTAAATTTCGTGGTCTTTCATGTTCATGTCCGTAAACAGTTTGTTTTATTTGTTAAATATTTGTTTGGATTTAAGGAACCGTTTATGAAAAATGGCCCAACGATGGAATCGCCTAAAATACCAACTGCGTACGCAAGGAATACTCAAGTGTTTTTTCCGTAGACCAATAACGATATAATAATTCAATTCACACGTGCGCATTATAATTTATGGGCGGGGCGTCCCGCCTACATATTTTATTGCTACCCTATCACGAAAGACAGAGAATAATGCCCATAGAGTTTTTAAAATGACATGTTAGTCTGGCAACTATGGATATAATATTTCTCTGTCAGTTCCTCTATCTGTCAGAGATTATTCTTTTCTTGTTTATTAATGCTCGGCTTTGAAATCTTGCACTTTCCTATAGTGTATGTATGTGTATTATATTCAACTTCTAACGCAATGCATTTTTCAGTTTTTTAAGCAAATGATGGATGGGATTGAGTTTTAAGTATACATTTGACATGCGTTTTATACACAGACACCAGTTTTGCGGAATGATCTCTCAGAATATAATATTTTTTGTTTATATTAAAAGATTAAAGCTGTTACTTCGTCAAAAAAATATGCTTCATAACCACTGGCATCTATTGCGATTACATATTTATAGGAACACTGACCTACATCGTTGAAAAATCTAGAGTGTGGTTCAGACGGGGGTTTTCAGGGTAATACTAAAAATTGTAATTGTAGATAGACAATAAATGGAAAGAGAATATAGAATCATTGGATGATTAGATGGAGGATATGGACAAAACACATACTGTTTTTGTCAACGCCAGATATATACGTAATAAATTTGACGTATGATATAAACGTAATGCATTTTTCTAGTTTGTTGACTATCCATGAACAGGGAAAAAGGAAAAGGTTTTTTTTTTATGAAAAATTACTAGGGAATTTTATTTTCTATGACTTATTTCAAAAAAAGGAACTCTATGTATACAAAATCAATACTGGTAGGACAATTCTATGGTATTAACTACATATTATCATTATGTTCATCTTACTGTATACACATTTTTATTTTTTCGCGTATTTTCATATTGCCATTACATATTTTATAGGAACACTGACCTACATCGTTGAAAAATCTAGAGTGTGGTTCAGACAGGGGTTTTCAGGGTAATACTAAAAATTGTAATTGTAGATAGACAATAAATGGAAAGAGAATATACTTGTAGAATCATTGGATGATTAGATGGAGGATATGGACAAAACACATACTGTTTTGTCAACGTCAGATATATACATACGTAATAAATTTGACGTATGATATAAACGTAATGCATTTTTCTAGTTTGTTGACTATCCATGAACAGGGAAAAAGGAAACGGTTTTTTTTTATGTAAAATTACTAGAGAATTTCATTTTCTATGACTTATTTCAAAAAGGAACTCTATGTATACAAAATCAATACTGGTAGGACAATTCTATGGTATTAATTACATATTATCATTGTGTTCATCTTATTGTATAACATTTTTATTTT
Source organism: Aromia moschata (assembly GCA_029963805.1). Classification (NCBI taxonomy): domain Eukaryota; kingdom Metazoa; phylum Arthropoda; class Insecta; order Coleoptera; family Cerambycidae; genus Aromia; species Aromia moschata. The sequence goes on from JAPWTK010000040.1 coordinate 1,934,487, forward strand.
TTCGCGTATTTTCATATCTAATTGGTCCAGAACCTCAGTTCCAGAATCTCACGAGAGAGCCCCATTTGTCGTTATTATTTATTTACCATTATCTAAGTCACATTTTGTAGTATTTTCAACTCTGTAAACATATATTTGTTGGGTAAGCGTATTATCAAAGAAATTAGGAAAAACAAGTGGGAACTTAATTCCATCAATGAAATGGAATCACGCAGGGCTCTTTTCAGCGATAGTGACGCAATTGTTTTTCTAGGCGCACGTCTTGGGTTCACGGTCAGCTAAGTGTTAAAATAAAATCATCGATTTGGACGTGGTCGTGGAACTACTATTTTGATTTTTCGCAAGTAGAAACTACATAATAAACAGCAGGTAGGTGATGCATATTTTAAGCAAGTATTTATATTTAGCCGGTAATTACTCAACTTTGCAGTTGAAGTAAATTTCGACATAGCAGATGGTTCCAAAATGATCGTAAAATGTTTAGATGATTTGTATTAAGCGTTAGAATATGTTTGATGTCAAGTTCCATTTGGAAAAAAAAAACGTCAAAAACCATCAAAACTATTTCAGTCAATTTTTTTTTCAGCATGGCTAACATGTAAATATTTTTTTGACAGTTTAAGCCGTTGGCAGTTTGGTGTTATGGTTAAATTTTTGCCTTTGCATCTGATGAATTCAGATCTCAATACAGGTTAGCTGCGATTGAACACCACAGAAGTTGAGGGACAATCAATCTTAACGTTTCTGTCTTCTTAACGTCTGTTTTTGAATACACATCATATCAGCGATGATATCATTATACCATCATCAGTATCATGTGTATTTAAAAGCAGAATGAGTTGAGAGGAGCACCTGTGATTATAATGTTGTGCAATTTCTTCAATGAATACAACCAGCGTATGGCTGCTAAATAAATCTGGCATCAGGAATTTTACACCACCCTAAAATGTTGTCCTCAAACTTGGATCGGGATCAACTTGGATCAGGCCAATACATTTATGATCAATAATACATGTATTGACCTCAGTGGCGTACCAATAAATTCATCTATTTTATATTTCCTAAATGAAGGTAACACAAATAGTATAAAAGAACCGTGTATAAGAAATAAAAATTTAAATATTAATTTTTTATTCTTCTCTTTTTTTGAAAGTTCATTTAAAACTTCGTCACATGTTAATGGTACCTCTGGATGAATATTCATTAATGCTAGACCATTGAGGCGATTTGTACTATTCGTATTCCGGAGATATGTTTTAAGCCGTTTTAAAGTTGAAAATGATCGCTCAACTGAACAAGTTGAAACTGGCAATGTGGCAAAAATTTTCAACAACGTTTTTATATTAGAATATAAATGACTTTGACGACTAACAAAATAGTAGATAAAATCCGACAGCTGTTCTGTTTTCTGTCTTTAGTGTCTTTAACTACGTATGTAACAAGACTGCAAAAAATTACGAGAATAATTACGAATTACAGACGGTTGTAAAAGTGTCATAAGATGCAAGAATAGTGGCAATTCTTATTAATCGGCGATGTTATGCGACAGCGACACGACATCTGAACTTCTAGTACTAACACGGATTGGATAACAATTATATTCGCCTAATGAAAATTGCAAATTATAATTTAGAATATAATAAAAATAAAAATTCAGCTCATAGAGCTGAATTTATTTCGTTTTCAGTAAAACCAAAACACAAATTTACAATCCTGTGGGGGGGGGGGAAATGCCTCCTTGCCCCCCCCCACCTTGGTACGCCACTGATTGACCTGATCCAGCTGGATTCTGATCTAAGTATGAGGACAACGTTTTAGTGTGGTGTGCAATTAATGACGTCAGATTTATTTCCAATTATCAGGGGTCAATAAATGTGTTTAACTAATCCTGCTTGATTCTGATCCAAGTGTGAGGACAAAATCTTAGTGTGGTGTGCAACTTCTGATGTGTGCAATTCCATTTCATTAGTAAATATAAACTAATGTAACGCAAACAATATTGACTTTTTTATATAGGAATGTATACAAGTTGAAGCTGTCGAAGATGAAGATTGTTTCCTGAGGACAATGGCAGAAATTATACTATAATTCTGGAGTACTCTCAGTTCGTACTCGGCTAAGACTGGTTGGTTCCCATGTCCGACGTTGTCAATTGTCCCATTTTGGACGGCAACTAAGGAATATTTTTACTGGACTACATGTCTTTTGCCCCCACTCCCTCCGACCATCTGGTGCAACGTCGTCTCTTTCCGCTTGCTCGTAAATATGCACTTAATTACTCCGGCAAGCCGCATTTGAACTATGTCGTAATTACACTTTTCCTTGCTCCGAATATTAAGTTGAAGATTAATAGTTGTCGAGTTGATTACAATGGGGGCGCCGGGGAATACACGAGTAATTTAAATCAAAATCAAAGGCGGCCGGAGGGTGGGGGAGGATTTTCATTTAACGGACCAGTACCTCAGCACGAGAAGCTGACGAACGGGTACGTAGTAGGCACTCGTAGTTTGCTTTAGGTAATACGTTTATGAAGTTTCCTGAATATGTGTTTCTATTAACGCCTGCGATCTAGTAAAGAGTATATCAGTGGCAATACGTACTTTTTACATTTTATTCCTCGTTCTGTTACTCACTAGGTATAGATATGTATATGGGTCATTCCATGTCAACTAGGATAGTGGTCTGCCCAAAAATAAGTGCTGCGGAAAAACGTTATTAAGGTCTCAGAATGTTCGTATGATCACGAGCTTTCGAATGAAAACTGGCAGTTTTTTTTTTTTTTTTTTTTAATTTATGTGGCGAGCATATAATGGCGCCTACTAAATATTTCAAGAAAAATCTCCGGCTATTTGACTTGCAAAATATTAGAGAGCTTTACGTTTTATGATCCACTGAATTCAAATTTTGTGGTCTCAAAGTGGTCGAAAAATAAGTAAAAGCCGTTTTTTGACCAATTTTTGTAATTTTTTCAACATATTACTGTCGGAAAAAGGTATTTTGACTAAATTAACTAATGTTTTAAAAAATGTACGCTGAATTCGATTTTGGAGTCCATAATTTAAAAAAAACCTTAAGGGGTTAGGTGGGTTTCAGAGGTTCAAAAAAGGGGTATTTTTACTATTTTTTTTTAATATATACAATCATATATTTTATTTAAACAATTCAGCATGTCAAAGATAAATATTTAAACAGTATTTTGTGAAATTTTTATTTAAAAATTCCGAAAACTCAGCCATTAGTACCTCATCTCCCTTGACGTCTCAAAAAAAAAATGCTCTTGCCGTGGACAGCATAACTCATTATTGGTTCGTCCAAAATCAAAAAACCAAAAAATATTTCGTTAGTACATGGATAAATCTCGTTATTGGACGAAGGAAAAAAAATAAAATAAAAAAGTGAATTTTTGACAGACTTTGAACAAAAAAACATATTTTTTGGTCAAATTTTCGCCATGTATTGGCTCGAAAAAATTAGTTGTAATAATAAAAAAAAATCCTTCATTCAATGACTAGATAATGTTATTTCAAAGATGTGTGCAAAATTTGAACAAAATCGCTTCATAACTTTTCGAGAAATCGTGTCCACCGACTTAAAAAATTGAGTTTTGAGATAAACGCGTTTAAAGGTTTAAATTGAAATAACATGCAAAAAAAATTTTTTTAACTTACATAGAATCATCGATTCCGGCACCATAAAGCTGGCAAACGTAAACAAACATGGAGAAAGCGAGTAATCAACTGTCACACGCCTAGGGGGCGCATTCTTATCTGAAATCGACAATACCTGCGAAGCGCTGCACTGACGTGGCCTGATGGGCGGAACTTCCGAAGAGTCTATCTCTTAGAATTATACTCAGATCGATTTTTTGAAATTTTCAAACCCACCTAACCCCTTAAGGTCATGAGATAGGGCCAATATGTGACCATTGTTTTTGTCGCTTTTGGCATTTTTGACCATAATTTCCAGTCTCAAAGGATTTTTTATCTCAGAGTAACTATTTTTATGTCTATCGACATGGTGATTTTGATTCGGTTCTTTCATGCAATAATTTACTTTTATAAAACTTCTAACTTAGTTCTAAACCTAACCAAATTAAATCAAACATAGCCTAAGGTTTGTAGTCCCAAAATGAATTTGATTTTTGGAGTCCATAATTTAAAAAAATCTTAAGGTCATGAGATAGGGCCAATATATGGCCATTTTTTTTGCGCTTTTGGCGTTTTTGACCACAATTTCCAGTCTCAAAGGATTTTTTTATATCAGAGTAACTATTTTTATGTTTATCGACATGGTGATTTTAATTTGGTTCTTTGATGCAATTAATTTACTTTCATAAAACTTCTAACTTAGTCCCAAACCTAACAAAATTAAACCCAACATAGCCGTGGCGATTCGTCCCAAATCTATTAACTTTTAATCTAACATAGTCTAAGGCGCCTAGCCCAAAACATACTGCTAGAGCTTTACACTACGTTAGTTTTACAATTGTTAGGTTTGGTGTTAGACGTCTGAGTTTATGCAGGTTTAAAATTATTAGGTTAGGACTTGGTGTAATATAATGATGGTTCATCTAGACATTAGGCTATGTAGGGTTTAACTTTGTTAGGTTTGTAACTAAATGCCTTAGACAATGTTAACTGCCTAAACTGGGCTGTCGGTCTATAGGTATAGGGACAATCCAAAAGGAACATAAAAATAATGTATATATAGTATGTATTTCCTCCTTTCCTATTTTATATATACTGAGCTCCAGTCAACATTGTCTGCAATGGCTTCGTCTATAGCTGGAGCAATTTCGAAAGCGAACGCGAATGGTGTCAAAGTAGTATATCAGAAAGAGGCCCTTTTGTCTGACACACGAATACGTGAGACCACAAAATTCTCATCACAGTCGCGTGCACTACTCCGGCCGCATATTTGTAAACATCAGACAATTCCACAAACAAATGAAATAAAATATAAAAACCTCATAACAGCAAATAAAAAAAATAAGTTTAGGAATATTATTTTATTAATACTCCTAAATTAAATACCACTAAATTCACTCCTATTTACATATACATTTAATAAAACCACATATTTTTACGTATCTTTCCATTTACTTCGAAAACTCTACAGTTATTATTAAATTAAAGTAAAATGCAGATTTTGTTCGCCTCGAAATGTTATATTTGAGAGGCTCATGACATTGCAAAATGGTTAGACGAAGAATTTAGAACAGCAGGTTTATTTATAAAATAATTTATGTTGAGCGTCTCTTTTCCCCAATTTACGATTACGAGCAGCTCCGTGGCAATATTTAATACTGATTTTTTTCTCATAAATCGTCAATGTTGCAAAAAATAATGAAATGAAAAGTATATTTTTAGACGCAAGCAGAACCTGTATTTACGAGTATTTGAACAGTGTCTTTTTACTGTGCATAATATTGTAAAGCATAAATCACTTTTGACATATACACGAACATGTTTCATAAGTTGACAAAATATGTATATTATTAAATATGTATATTGTATGTATGTATAACTATTATATACATGTAATTTTTCTAGGGTGTCCAATTATTAAGGGGCTATAGCGAAACTACAGATTCTTTGGGTAAAGATATTACGATTAACTAAACTTACCTTAGTATAAAAGTGATTGATTACCAAGATACAGGATGTCAAAGGACGAGGGTCGATTTGGGGTTTTTGCCCCAAATAATTTTTGAATGAAAAAAATCAGAAAACATTTTCTTTAATGTCTAATAACAATAATAAGTCTATTTTACTCTAAACGGACCATCCCCTACCATCCTAGCCCCTCCCCCTCAATCCTTAATATGCCATCACTTGGGGGGTGGGGAGGTTGGTTTTACTATTTATTCGTTTCCGGGAAATATAAACGCAAACTATCCAAGCTTGCTCACCAGACTTGACTAGGGTATCCTGGGGTTTTTGCGGTCACTGATTCCGAACCCGAAGTCCGTTAACCTGTATCACGTTGAGGGTCATTTGAAGGTCAAATTGAAAAAAAAACTGACAAAGAAATCTAGACCTAGATAAATACGTTTTTTGGCGTCTCTGAATTCGATTTCAAGGTCAAATCAATATTGTGCTAGAGTGAAGCTGAAGAAAATGCCGTGAAATCAATTTGAATCACTTTATGTATAGGTTTTTGAGATAGTTGAATCAGGGGATCAGCTAGAGGTAGTTTCAAGGTGAACTTAACATCTCAAGATTGAGCTAAAAAACGCTTTGTATTTTCATACAGTAGATGTAGGCATCTGGAATCGTTGATTAAATCAGAGGTCTCAAGGTCAATCGCATGTGATTTGTTAGTTGAACCCTTTTTGAGGTTGTTGAATTGAAACATTTAACGTTTGGTAGAGCTCATTGTAAGATCCGTAGTAGATTATTTTACGGCTTGATATGAAGGTTTCAGGGTCCTTTAAGCTTACATACCGCGAACTCATAACTCTGTAATATTCAGCATTCTAAGCCTAAAGCAAACATTTTAATATGTTAAAGTCACCATTCAATAACTTATTCAGCTAACATCTTCACCTAATAGTCCTCCTTATGCTGTGCTCATATGGTCTTTGGTACCTACAGAGTTTTTTTTATTTTGTGTGCCTGTATTATAAAAAATGTTTATGGCATCTTCCTTGAATTTCTTTATAGCAAGATCGAAATTCTAAACAACACAAATAAGTATCATGTATCTAGTACATAAAACTCTGTTATCAGATAATTACTTAATACCAGTTTAATATACATCGGTCGACATGTTGATTAAACCTGCAATTTGTAACGGATTTAAGTACCTAATTTGTGCGTGATATTTCTAAGCGAGCGTTGAAAATCTCTTACATGATAATAACATAGTCAAATGTAAACACACGTTTCATAGTAAAATATGACACGAAATTGCTGCCTGTAGCTGGGAGAACCTTGACAGTGTGTTCATTTAGCGTTTATTGAATAAGTGCTTATTAACTTCAGGGTTAAACTTATTTGAATAGTGCACATTGTGTGGTTGGTTTACAAAAATACGTAAAATGGTAAACAATAAATACTGATATTAGCGTGATATCGTTAGAATGAATAAATTAATAATAATAATTTTTTTAAAAACAAACTTATTTAAATGCTCTAAAAAGAAGAAAATAATCTTTAAATTGAATCAAACCCATAAATTTATTACATTACACAATTTATATGATATAGAAGCTTCTCACGAGATTTACTTGTGTAGATGTATTTACCTATTTTTTAAAATACATACTTTTTTTCTTAGATTTTCTTATGTCAAGATCAAGTTACATAATTATTACATTATTGTTTATCTACACAAGTATATCTTGTGACAAGCTTTTATAGCATATAAATTGTGTAATGTAATAAATTTATGGGTTTGATTCAATTTAAAGTTTATTTTCTTCTTTTTAGAGCATTTAAATAAAAGCTTGTTTAAAAAAAATATTATTAATTTATTTTGTATTTTTTAGTTATCGTCGTGTTTTTGTATCTAAATGTTTCTCAACCTGTTCATACTATCCCTAACCTATACCAAGTTATAACTCTTTAAAATTGGTATGGGGGCCATCTTGTTTTTCGCCATTTTGATTTTTTTCATCGCCGCTAGAATTTGCCTAGGGTATACGTTGATATTAGTTAAGACACGACCCCGCTAAGTCTTACTGTTTAGCCGGGCAGTAGTACACCATATCCTCGAAGGGTTGAACGCAGAGGTCAGTTTATTCGTATTCTCCTTAGAAAACCCTTTCATTTGATACCCACATTATGGGAGTGCCAAAAAATAACTAGTCCGCCATCTTGGGCGGTCCGTCAAATTGGATTTAGAGTGTTCATTTTATTTTTCATATTCTTCTCAGCAAACCCTTTCATTTGATACCTATATCATGGGAGTACACAAAAAATAACTAGTCCGCCATTTTGGACGGTCCGCCATATTGGATTTAGAGTAGTCATTTTATTATTTTTTTCGTATTATTCTAAGCAGAGCCTTTCATTATATACCCATATCATGGGAGTGCACAAAAAATAACTAGTCCGCCATCTTGGACGGTCCGCTATATTGGATTTAGAGTAGTCATTTTATTATTTTTTTCGTATTATTCTAAGCAGACCCTTTCATTTTATACCCATATCATGGGAGTGCACAAAAAATAACTATTCCGCCATCTTAGACCGTCCGCCATTTTGAATTTAGAATGACATAACTTAGCTAACAATGCATTGTCGTCCAAACTAAACGTGTATGCAAAATTTTATCTCCATCGGTTGATGATAACTACTTTAAAATTCAGTTGCAAGATTTGACCTGAACATACATACAAACAAACAAACAAACATACGTTGCAAGTTAAATGAAAGCTTGTAAAAAAGTACATTAATGAGAAAACATGTACAGAAATCAGATTATAGTCTTTCAATCAAATCTACGAATGTTTGAAAAAAGATCCAATTGTTTTATGATTACCTAGATAGCCAAATTAGCCAAAAAGTTGTCACATAATACACCAACCATTATTGTTATATAAAAAAAAGTACAGAAGTTAAGGTACAAAACCTATAAATTCAACAATCCTTATTTAAATGAAGAAAATGTAGTGAGAAGTGAGCAATTACAATACATTGACAATACATCAATTTTATTTTTAAATACGTTAAGTGACGAAGCACACACATCTCATTTGGCAAATTATTCCAGGTAGTAAACACCCGATTACAAATGAAAAACTGTCTACAAATATTCCTGAAATTTTCCCTAACAAATTTGAATTCGTATCTTCGACGCCGAGGATCAGTATTTAACTGAAATAAATGTTTTAAATCAACTGAAAAACACATTGTGAAGAATTCGATAGGTAAATACTAAATCACCCATTTGCAGTCTTTCGCATTCAGGAATCAGTCCAAAAATATATAATCTGTCTTCATAAGTCGGTCTTACTCTTCCATAGGGTAGTCAAGTAGCAGCACGCTGTACTTGGTCAATTTGATTCTCTTCTCGAACGAGAATTGGACACCAAACACCAAAACCAATATAAGTCTTGTATAAATTCATTGTAGTTGCCATAGAGAAAATTCGTCGAAATTGATGTAATATACCAGTTGCTTTTCTACAGCTCAAATCTATATCGTCTGACCACGTCAGATCATTAGAGATATGGAGACATCTAAACAAAAAACGTCATCAACTCTGGCTATGAACGAGAGAGATAGAAATAGCAGTCATGTCTAAGCTTTTCGGTTATGTCAAACTTTTGACAAGTGACTGTCACAATTTGTAAAATAAACAATAATTGTCATATGATGTGACAGTTTTGACAAGTAAATAAGGTTATAAATTCGAATAAGAATAGAAATATGTCTTTTTTTCTTGGTCAACTTTTTTTTGGATGTCTCTATAGTAATTCCAAGGTCAACTTGTGATGTCACAACAGGCAAAGCCGAATTGTTTATTGAGTAGACATTACGTGGATTAGAGCGACCAAGATGACAAGCAGAACACTTGATGGGGTTGATTGGTAATAACCAACTAGTGCACCAGTCTTGAATCGGTTTTAGGTTCATTTGCAGTTTATCGCCTTTACAGTCCGGATTGGCATAAAGTTTCGTATCATCTACATATAGTAAGCGGCAGCCTAATGCGTACATAGGTGGATATTAACAACATATTAAATGATACATTTTTATGTCATAGTTAGGCGAATTTACTTGGGCCGGGAGGGCACAGCGAAACAAGGCAGAACCAACGGTCCAATGCGTCGGCTTCGGCGTACAAAATTTCGGTGAATCGTAGCTCAGGTCAGAGTCGGGCTCAGGTCACTATTATTGCAAAGCGATACACAGAAAATACATCAGAATACATTAGTGAATATTCGAATACACGTACTAGGAAGCGTACTATTACACGACGGTTTTTATGTGTGGTAATGTCAGTGGTCACGAAAAATGAAACTTAAAAGGGCTTACCCATTAAAACTCATAAATTGTTTAATACAAAAAGTAACATTACTTTTTAACTAGCGTATGATATTTTGCAGGGAATATTTTTGCAACTTTTTTCGTCTTTTTTTAAACAATTGAAGTTTTTGTTACAACTGATTTTGTGTTACTTGTGCTGCAAACTATGGTTGCAAACCATGTTTTGGATTCTTTTTGGATTTTTCCAAAAATGATTTAACACATTTTCATTTTCTTGATTAAAATATAATTATTTTCCACATTTAGATGAAGATAAATGTATTATGAATTGTTTCCTAGATGCAAAAGTTTCGTTCATGTTTACTTTTTTTGCAAGGTTTTGGGTATACACTGTATTTATTGATTATACTATTACAGGTACATAAAATTTGAGATGAAACAAAATAATTGCGCTTCTTACAAATCGAGTTAGTACAGTACGCAAACAAAAGACGAAAGAGTTACTCGTAATTGACCAACTGATTCTCACTATAGTCGTATTAGCCGTGACATCAACCGACAAAAAGCCAGTTTTATTGCGAGTAAAACTAATTAGCGTTATACGCAAAAAGTTTGATAACTCACTCCTCGCAGTGGCATTGTTTTTTGACAGTTTGCTAATTGGCGGTAATTGTAATTATAAATAAAACGCCTTAACGTAAGAGGTGGCAGGTACCGAGGCAGCCGTTATTTGTTTTAGCAACGTTCGTTCCGTATGACTTGTGACGGTTGCTTTTGCGGGGATTCAATGTGAGAGGAAATTTAATTCTGTAAGGTAACTCATTAGATTAAGATAATTAAAGTAATTAAAGCTGTAATAAAACTGACAATTGGTAAGTATTAGGTTTCTACACCCTTTTAATTTTGTTAATCGATATTTTTTAAGGTCAATATTACCAAGATCGCAAGGCAGAATATAGGACGAAGTTATCTAAATAATTTGAATCAAATATTCCAACGTTGCAAATATCGTTTTAACTTTTAAAATAACGGGCGTTTGAAAAATAAAAACAAAATGAATTCAAGTGGTTTGTGGAAATTTGAAAGCTTGTCGTTAAATTACTTTAACTTAAATCGTTTACGTTAAATCATTTTCATTACTTTATAAGCAGAATTTATAGGTAATGACTTATTAAATTTATTTATATGGAATAATTCCTACGTGAAGAATAAGCTTTCTCGATAACACAAAACCTTTATGGTCGAATCGTACTTACAAAAATGGGCGAAAAGTAGAAGGCGAATGGAAATATTCAATAGAAGATTGTTTAGAAGAGTTTCGCATATGTTCCAGTTGCATGATATAGTGTTAGACATTTTCCAGTTTGCAGTGCGCCATTTAGTGTTTTTCGAGAAACAGGAGTGTAGGAAGAAAATAAGGAAGTGGCTGACCAAGAAAACTTACTCCCGAGATAGTAGAAGACATCCGACAAATTGTGGAAAATGCTCGTAGTACTTCTGTTCCTGTTGTTCAGTATCCTCCAAAACCCCTTAATCTCATTTTTGAATATTTCAAAAACAAATTAAGGCATGATCAAATATGAATAGGTAATTTGTTTATTTCAATAACCCTAGTTAGGTACACTTGGGTATTTTTACCCGAGCATTTTGTTGGCGGGAGACCACAGCCGACTTGTTGGAAGGAGGGCGGCGTGGGTCCAGGAATACCATCACCGACAGTCTTCTTTGTCATCCAGTTGTGACAGGTTGCGGTCTGCAAGAATGCCAAATCGGTAAGGCGCATGGTAATTTTTACTCATGTCTATTCATTGACGTAAGTTATTTGTAGTCCTCTTTTTCATCAGACCGACGATAAATGTTAAATGATAAATGATAAAATAAAACACGCACGCATAAACGATTTTGCTCTTATTCCAAACAAAAGAAAGACAGCCACTTATTGTTTTATGGAGATATGTTCACAACCTAACTGCTACGAGCATGCGACAAAAAACTAGTCCAAAGTAAACAAAAATTGATATAAGAGCCATATCCTAATGGCTCTTGCATTCTTTTCTTGCGCTCTTTCATTATTTTGGTTTTATTCCTCAAAATATGTCATTTTCCCAGTACCTATTTTTTTGTTATTTTAGTGGAACGGTTCATATGTATCCTCCTCTCGAATTGCCGTTTATTTAGACTGTAGGTAACTTTCTGTGATGAAAATGAGTAGGTGTCCCAATTTTATAATACATATGTATGTACAAGTACATACCTATGTACCTACCATGAGAGAATTGTAGAATAGTCAGCCATAAGACCATCTGTTTAGAGAGGCTGGACTAATGGACGTGCGTCAATTATTTGGTTTATCATTGATTTTATCCCAACAAAAAAATGTATCGAATAGTCAAAATATGTCATACTTATCAGACAAGGTACAAAAGTAAATCTGTGTATGTTCCTAAAATGACTAAAACAATCGGACAAAAAGGGCATACTTACCTTGGACCAAAAATACATAATACTGTACTTAGTCTAAAAGAACTAAACTCCACATTTATGTTTAAAACCAAAATAAAACAGTGGATATTACAGCAGCCAAGAAAAAAATTCCAGCAACACATGTAATTTTTAAAAGTTCGTTAAAACATATATATTTACATATATGCAGATGTAAATGATAAAACTAGTCTTTATATTTGTCCTATAACTCATATAATTATTTATTTATCTGTTTATTACAGTTTTGTCATTTCTTTTGTTTGTCAATTATAACTGTATGTTACATTTTTCTGTGTTTGTTAGTCATACATTTTATTTTATTTTTTGATTATATGTTAGCCAGTTCACTTCCGCACACCTTTTTTAAGAATGGAAATTATACATATATGTTTAACACACTTGCAGGGTTTCCTTTGTGGGTCTCTATATGTTTACATTACCATCCTACAATAGTACAAGTCACAATTTACAAAATTTTATTATTTCTATGTACTTATTTTACAATTTCTATGTTGTATTTGTATTTTATTTTATATTTTCTATGTTTTCTATGTATTCTATATTATACACTACGTATTTGAAATTCTATATGTTATTTTATGTCCATTTGTAACTTTGGTAAATAAACTTTTGTTTTTTGTTTGTTCACATTTATCATTTTATTATGAGTTCAATTTTATAATGAGGGTTTATAAATCTTGATAAGTATATCTAAGCTTCGCGTTTTTTGAAATTTTTTCCAAAGTTTATATTTAAAAACTGAAGTCCGAAGTAAACAATAAATTAATGTAGTAGATGCATATGGCTCTTGCATTCTTTCCCTCGTTATTTTGCTCTTATCCTTCTGAATATGTCATTTTACCAGTACCTAATTGTTTTTTATTTTAGTGGAACGGTTTATACCACTCTCGAGTTGGCGTTTATTTAGATCGTTGGTAACTTTCCGTGATGAAAATGTGTAGGTATCCCAACTTTATAACATATACATACCTATGTACCTACCTACCATGAGAAAATTGTGGAATACTCAGCTATAACTTGATAGCCTGTTTTTTGTTTTTTGTTTGTTCAAATTTATCATTCATTTTATTAGAGTTCAATTTTATTATGACAGTTTATAAATCTCGATAAGTATACCTACGCTTCGTGTTTTTTTCGCGATTTTTTCCAACGTTTTTACTTAAAGACATTGGAACAAAAGGTCTGATTTATGAATAAAAAAGATTTAACTAATCTTTAACGAACTTTAAAGAACTAATACACTCGAACCCCTCTTAAGTCGCCAAATCCGTGCATTATTACCTCGCTTAAGTCGCGAAATTTTGCCTCTCTTAAGTCGCGATTATAACCTCAACTTTTTTTGTGTTTTAACTGCAAAAAAAAAGAAATATTTAGAGATATACCACAGCACTTGTTATAACGAAAAATGAGCCAACTGAACGAAAAATCAATGTAAGTATACCCAGTCGTGCGTGACAAAGTTCAATTTTCCACTTGAATGAATATTTTAAAGATTAAATATTTTTAAAAGACACCTAACCTATTTTAAATCAATAAATGTATTACACAATCATTTTTTTCAATTAAAATTGTACATATTCATGCGAGAATCCAATTTCCAAACGTAGTTCTAAAACTTTTACAGGCGGCAACTTAACCGGGACGGTTTCGCGACCTAATAGGGGGAAACGTGGTGAAATAACAGAGGATGTGAATTAAGCGAAGGTGAAATAAGAGGGGTTCGAGTGTAAAAAAAAATCGTTTTAATCCCAAAAAATGAGATTTGTTATGTGTGGGTAATTTTTACCCAGGTCTAGCTTTTCCTGCTTACTAAAGTAGGTCTAGCTTACTAGGGTTAACAAACAGCGTTCATACCAAATTCAAAAACGTAGTTTTCTTTTTTTTATTGATTGATTAAGTCGGAATCGTTTATTGTCTATTTTTAATTAACTTTATTTTTAATAGAACCTTTCCTTTCTTCGTAGTTTCTGCCTGGCTGTCAGCGTGGAGCAGCAGTAACCGCGACCGGCGGTCGGCAGACAACCCCAATTCGTGCGAGATTCACCCGCTGATTTATTATCGTCGCCAAAAAACGACCAGGATCAAACGCGCAGTCCGCTGGATAGCTCTGGTTTCATGGCCCATTTACAAATAGCTCCCGGTTTTTAATGGTGTTTCAGGATTTATCGATGGTCTGCCAGCGGTTATGAAGCCGGCGCTCGGGTTTTCCACGATTCCAACAGAGCGCCGATAACGGTCTACACGAGAAGAGTTAAACTTTTTTTTTGTTAAATACGTCGGGCTGTAGCCAATGCTTCTCGCTGCGAATAAACTCACGGTTTGATTCATCGCGTACAATTATTTCCGAAATTACGTGGTGGATCTATAAATATCAATACCTTTCTTTTTAAAAATATTTATTATTTAACTATGGTAGGTCTATAATCAGCCTAAAATGAAAAAAAAATGTCAGTTGCTCTATTACGATGTTATTTTCCTGTATTTTGTTTCATTTACCTTCGTAATCTCCTTTTATGGTCTCTGTCTCTTTTCTGCCCATTGTGTGTATAATAAGTTTTATGTTAAAACTTACGTCCACCTAATTTTTCAAGTTTGATCCTCCAAAACCTCTTCTCCAGTTTAATCTACCAACTTAGTAAACTAAAAATCTAGATTATTGTACATTTTATTAGGGTGTGAACACTTACATCTAATAATCCTAATGGATTGGTTCAGTAACACTTACATATAAAGTAAAAGTATTTTCCTTCATTTATTCATCAAGGTTGAAGTCTCCAGAATCTTGTAAGATGTAAGGATGAACAAAAATTCAACGTAATATCTCTAAGTTTGCATCCCTATCATTGCCGGACGATCGAAAACTCCACTAGAATTTCTCAGTAGGTATATGCCATTTTAAAATAACTCTACATCTGATAACGATACAAGTGTTTCGTCTACTTTGGTCAGCTTCTTTTGTCCATAAAATTCAATTATATCTCTACACTTTAGCCGCGGCGATAGCTCAGTGGGCAAAGCGCCAGGTGAGTAGATGGCGATTACTCCGAGAGCTATTATTTGTGCAGGTTCGAATCCCGCCTGTGGCAATTGGCACCTGTCACAGGGTTTGGTTGTGTGTCCTACGTCTTTTCCATGTGTATTCTCCCTCTGCACAGTTGTAATGACTTAGAGGGAGAATGTCAATTTATGTGGTGTGATTTATTTATTTATTATGATTTTATTTACTATGCTGGGTCTTGACGAAAATCATTGGCCGGTCGTTTAATTGTTGTATAAACAACATTGATTGTTTCACTAATTCTGATCTGCTCGTTAATAGGCCAGTCAATAGAGCTTTTTGACATGACACGATTGATACCTGAAATCCGACTACGGGATACTTTTAAGTTCAGTCCTTAGATGAAAACGTATATGAATTGGACTAGGAAATAGTTGCACTTTTTTTTAATAACAAATTAGTGAAAAAAATTTAGTTTTTTCAGTTTTTTGCTTATAGAAGAAAAGCTATTGAAGCAATCACATCGCATCCAGTAGGATAGTTGTAGATAATTCAAAAAACCTTTAAAATGAAAAAATAATCAAGTCAATCGGTACATTTTTCGATGAGAAAACGCAAGAAATTACCTTTTCTTAATAAATTCGTAATTCGAGTATTTTTGCATTAGAAGAGCCAATCTTGTGGGAAAATGTAAGTAATATCTCGAAGAATGAGTGTGCAAAAACTGGATTATGTCTGATGAATAGTTTTTGCACAATAGTCGAATAAAGTTTTTTTACATCGTATTTTGAATATTCCATAACACGTCGAGCGACAGATTAAATAACATTTTCTCGACGGATTCGGAAACTACAGAGTGTAAACTACAATTCGTCCATTTACTTCGTTTCGTTTCATTTAAATGCAATTAAATTGGTGTAAAACGCCTCTGAACACCGCGCGAAATTTGCTGGTCGCTGCTGCCGCTTCCCCTCGCTCCCCCGCCACCTATACCTCGCTCGGCTGTCAGCGCGCCGCCGAACATTTTGCGCGGTGTTCAGAGGCGTTTTACACCACTCTGTAGTTTCCGAATCCGTCGAGAAAATTTTATTTAATCTATCACTCGACGTGTTATGGAATATTCAAAATACGATGTAAAAAACTTTATTCGACTATTGTGCAAAAACTATTCATCGGACATAATCCAGTTTTTGTACACTCATTCTTCGTGATATTACCTACATTTTCCCACAAGATTGACTCTTCTAATGCAAAAATACTCGAATTACGAATTTATTAAGAAAAGGTAATTTTTTGCGTTTTTCCGAGTTTTCTCAACGAAAAATGGACCGATTGACTTGATTTTTTGATTTTTTTCAGTCATTGGATGCGATGTATTTGCTTCAATAGCTTTTCTTCTATAAGCAAAAAACTGAAAAAAACTAAATTTTTTTCACTAATTTGTTATTAAAAAAAAAGTGCAACTATTTCCTAGTCCAATTCATATACGTTTTGATCTAAGGACTGAACTTAAAAGTATCCCGTAGTCGGATTTCAGGTATCAATCGTGTCATAAACTCACCCCTTTTCGAGCTCTATTGACTGGTGTATAAGTTACATTTTCACATTCTGCTTGATAATGCATCTTACTTTGGTGGGGGTTTTAGGCACCATGTATGATTAAAGTCGTCCTAAAATGTATAACCAGAAGTACAGGTAAACCTCGTTTTACGCCGGGGTTCCGTCCCGACAGACACCGGCGTAAAAAAAATCGGCGTAAAATGAACACAAATATAATGGACGATATAAGGTTAGGTTCCGTGTCAAAATTCTAAGAACAATCTAACATGTTTATTTAATACATGTATTTAATCCTTTTACAAAATAAATAATAATCTCTTAATACAATTAATTAATTTTTTAAAATAAATACTAATTCACTAGTTCGTCGGTACGAAATTAAATTCTCACTCTCATTTTTAGGATTCTCCTATCATTTTCTTTCTCATCCTCCTCTTCTTCTTCTTCAGGATTTTCTGATTGAAGGTTATTTAATTCCTCCATCAACTCTTCTAATTCTTAATTTGAGAGTGGTTGGTCATGCACTTCTAACAGTTCGGTCACATCTTCGGTTGCTACGTCTTCAAATCCGCATTCGATCAGTCTGATAATGTCTAATAAAACAACGTATAAAAGTGTGTCTGGTATTAGAATCGCAGCGCCTACTGTCATCTAATGTAGGCCGAATCGGGGAATCCCACGGCCGGCAACAACCGGCATAATTGTGAATCGGCGTAAATCGAACCGGCGCAAAACGAGGTTTACCTGTATTTTACAAATATGCTCCGCATAATTCTGTGCAATCTTAATTCATTACTCAATAACTTCGTTGGATCATCTATACATAGATTGCGCCACTATTGACAAATCCATATGATTTTTAGATAGTATCTACCAACCTTCGCCTGAGATGTGTCAACATTTTATGACATTCCGACCATTACCATATTTTGGGATGCGCATGGTATAATATTCATCGAATATCTTGAAAAGGGGAAAAGGTTCAATAGTGAATAGTGTTCAAATTCAATAGGGTTCAAAAGTGAATATTACACAGCATTATTACTGCTGTTTGGGACGAAATCGCGAAAAAAAACGGCCCCAAATCAGGAAGAAAAAAGTACCCTTTCACTAAGATAATGCATTGTGTCCCAATTCGATCGCAACAGTGATAAACTTACACGAATTGTACTTCGAGTTGCTTCCGCATCCACCGTATTCTCCAGATTTAGCTTCCAGCTACTATTACTTGTTCGCAAATCTCAAAAAAACGTTCACCGGAAAGAAATATGGCTCCAATGAGGAGGTGATCGCCGAAACTGAAGCGTATTTGGAAAGGTTGGACAAATCGCTCTATAAGAAAGGTATAGAAATGTTAGAGAAGCGTTGGAATGAATGTAACACTCTTGAAGGAGATGATGTTGATGAATAAAGTCGAATTTTGCCTAAAAGTTTTTGTTTTATTTGTCATCCTACGAACTTATTGAGTAATGTTATAGTTTGCAGAGCGAAAGACATCTTTTCAAATCTTTGGCTATACAGTGTGGAACAGCCAATTGGAATAAATTCAGTAGCTCCTTTATTATGCATTTTTTTTAGAAAATTCTGAGACACGTCAATTCTAAAATGATATCCCTAAATTATTTTTTTAAATTTTATTGTACCTGTGAGATTAACAAGAAAAAAGTTTCACCAGCGTATGAAATTCGTTACATTAAAATAAAAAACAAATCATTATTTATGCAGCAGATCAAAATGCATGCCTACAGCATCTTGGCAGCATCCTAGACGTAAATAGAAATGTCTTCTAACGTTAGTTAACATCTGCGGGGTAATCGACCTAATTGCAAGTGTTATTCTTCTCCTTAAGTCAGCTAAATCGTCAGGTTTGGTTTTGTAGACCATACTTTTTACATATCCCATAGGAAGAAGTCTAACGGCGTGAGATCAGGTGATCGTGCAGGCCATTCTACAGAACCACGTCTCCCTATCCAGCGATTTGGAAAGATTGTGTGGAGATATTGCCGGACATTGACTTCGTACTGTGCTGGTGCACCATCCTGCTGGAACCATATTGCATTACCTGGAAGTTGTGGGTTTCCTTCAGCTGGATACAAGTTTGCCATCGTTGGTACAACATTATTTTGGAGCAGCGCTAAATAAGTTTCTCCATTCAAATTGCCACCAATGAAGAAGGCACCAATGATATTTTCTCCAATTATTCCTGCTCAAACATTAACTTTCTCAAGGTTTTGCGTGTGTAGTTCCTTCATCCAGTGAGGATTTTCTCTCGACCAGTAACGACAGTTTTGGCGGTTAACATGGCCGTGAAGTGTAAATGTAGATTCATCCGAAAATAAAACATTTTCTATTTGTAAAGTATTGTCATCTATCATTTGCATCATTTGTTCACAAAAGAGAATTTGTCTATCAAAATCGTCTTCCACGAGCTCATTTGATGGTACCAGTTTATATGGGTACATCTGATTTTCTGTCAATACGCGGAGAATCGAGGATTGGCTAATATTTAATGCTGAAGCTGTTTGACGATTCGACGTATGTGGATTTTCTTCAAGGATAAGCATTCCATCCAATTTCTGATCATCACTGAGTTTATTGGGAGGATTTTTCTTTAGCTGCCGTACATGTCCACGTTCCCGAAACTGCTTCTCTATTTCACTTACGGTACCTTGAGGTATCGGCGGCAACTCCGGCTATTTTTCTTGAAATAGGCAAACAACTTCGGCCTGCGTTCGTGTTCTGTCTCCGTAATCAATCATCTGCAGAATCGTTGTCTTATGCATTTCTATTAGATATCTCTCTGAATTGCATCACGAAAACTAAAGCAAAAAGTTTAACACCGATAACTGTTAACTACTGTTACAATGACAAGGATGTTTCTAGGTAATTTCACTAAAGCTGATAATGGCCAACTTCTTAAATTTCAGGTTTGTTTTTTTGCTTCTTGCTCGTTTTTGTCGTTCGATTGTCAAGCAAAAAATTGTACGTATTTGTTAGTAAGTTTTTGTCTTATAGTAGGGAATGTCGGCAATTGCAGACATTTAATTGTTGCTATTATTAACATTTCAGAACGTAAAATTGACAAATAGTGTTACTAATTAATGTTTTATTTAAATGTAACGAATTTCCTACGCTGGAGAGATTTACCTTTTTTTCTTGTTAATTTCTGCAATAAAATTTAAACCATAGCAGTTTTGAATAGAGAATGAAATGACCTTTCAAATGAAGTATCACAAGCCCCTACTTCCAATTTGAAAATTTCGGTGTTGTAGTTGTCACCTGAAGGGGGTTGAATTTAGGGATGAGATTTTTATGTCGCAATATGTCATTTTAGAATTATAAATTGACGTGTCTCAGGATTTTCTAAAAAAATGTATAATCATGGAGCTACTGAATTTATTCCATTTGGCTGTTCCACACTGTATAGTAATCAGCGCCACCGTTTGAACTAGAACGACTCCACGCTGCATCCATAGAATTAAGAAATTAACCGTTTATTATTGGCGATACAACTCCAAGTTAAAAGTATACAAATAGGTCCGATTTGGGTAAGCGGGGCGTTTTATAATATTTACGGCTCACAGAGGTTCACTCCTCCGTGACTGAATTTGAATTAGTTTCATTATTCCTAAATAAAACAGACTCCTGCGCTGCCACTAATTGTCTCGACCATTGCGGAAGGACCTGCTGTCCGTGCGTGACGGAGACGTGATTCCCAACCAGTTATTTGTTGGTCTGCAGCGCAATCCCATCGGTGGCGGTTTCCCTTTATCAGTCGACGTGACCCTAAAAATAGACATCTCCCTAAAAAGCGGGCAGCGGACGGGCGAGGCGCGCGCGCTAAATTCGGCAACGCCGCCCCCGAAGCGCCACCACAGCCGGGCCGGGCGAGATCGATTTCCCTCGGAGGGCGTAACATGCCGACGGTGGCTACAACTCCGACGACGATGGGGCCTCCGCCGATTTGACCTACTTTCCGATGCCAGCCCCCCACCCTCATTCATCCAGTCTGGATAATGAAACGTCCGAATTCTGGGTTATCGGCACAGCCTCTGTATCGACGATGTACGCCAAGCTAACGTGTATTAAAAGAGGTACACCCGAGAGTGTCCTCGCCGGGGACTCGTTCACTTAAACGAAGCTGTAGTTAACTCATTCCTGAAGTTGATTGACTCAAAGGAGGGGTTTCGATAAGACCCTTTACCGGCCCCCCTGAAATTTTTTTTAATTTTAATATTGTGTTTATAGGACTACACTTAAAATTTACAAATATATATATCATTAGCCAATATTCGCTCTATTTATGTGTTTAAGGTATATGTTTGATTTATAGTTGATGAGAATGAAGTGACAAAATATACTAAATAATATTATAATTATCGTTGTTTTTTTTTTTTGACAAAGCAAAGTAATACAAGGTGCAAAAAACATTAATATATTACGTAGAGTCCTCTTCTTCTTGATCTGACCATCCAGCTGCAGCATCTTGAATACAATCTTCGTAGTGAGAAGAGTACTTTACTTGTTGACGCTCCGAATGCCTATAATAGCTAAGGAACCACAACACTGAAGCTATGTGAGCACAACATCCAACAACACGTGCTCCAACCTTGCACTGGCAATACCAAGATGTAACTCCAGTAGGATGATATTGTATCCATAAATTATATATTTTTGATGAGGTGTGACGACTTTGGATTAGAACTCTTATGATATCGGGATATTCTTTGTGAAAAAAAAACTTATCCTTGATTATCAACTTATCCTTGATTATCAACATGCTCAGTAGCGTATGAATCAGCTTGTTTCAACTGATAAACCCCTAAGGTTAAATGTTTCAGTTCTTCGATGGTTAAACACGGAAATTCCGATAACGCATCATCCGTCACTTCTTGCCAAACAACCCTTTTTCTTGCCCAATTTTCCTGTATTACTTTATTCCGTAATTCATTTGGATATTTAGATAGTTAACATTCTTTCTGCAATTATTGCAGCACTTTGATCATCTGTGATTCTTGGCGGCCGGAATGCATTCAAAATACTACATATAATCCTTACATAGTCCCCAATGTATGGAACTTGAGAATTTGGGATAATATTAACTAGTGATTTAATATATAAATAAAGGAAATATAAAAAATGGTTATTGTGGGTTATCCCTAAGAGATAGACATATACCATCGCGGACTTTTTTGTAGACCTTTTTAAGGTGTACAATATTGTAGTACATTATTTTGATCTATCTCGTAGGGTTCAGCCAGCGTTTGCAATGTAAGCGGAAAAAAAAATGTGTTTATTTACGACATCACATTAGAAACCTCTAAAATTATCAGTGTTTCTCTACTATATTATGCATGTATTATACATATAAACCTTCCTCTTGAATCACTCTATCTATAAAAAAAAAAACCGCATCAAAATCCGTTGCGTAGTTTTAAAGATCTATGCATACATAGGGACAGACAGCGGGAAGCGACTTTGTTTTATACTATGTTATGATTATCCGAAATCCAATTAATTTATTTTTTACCATGAGCTCAGTATAGTAACACGTCAGTTTTTATATATGTAATAGCTTATGTATTTGTGCACCACATATATGAAAATCGTTTTGTTACTCGGTTGCGCTGTATATGAAATAACTAGATAAAGATTGCAAAAACCACAAAAATCACGTGTTTTTGTAAAAGAATTCAAGTTAAGTGGTTCTTTTCATAAAGATCCTATTAAATAACACAAACAATATATGTATTTTTAAAAACTTTATACTTTTCACATTATAAAAAAAAATAAGAATGATTCAGATAATAACCTTTAAAAAACATGATTTTGGGGGGCCGGTAAAGGGTCTTATCGAAACCCCTCCTTTAACTTGTATTTTACACAATTAATTCGTATAGATTTTTATTGTTATGTGTTTTTGTTGTGTCTGTTCTTCGTTTGCCTCTTCTTTCTCTCTAGAACTGTGTCTCCTATCGGAGGTTAGCTATCAACATGACTACCCTACCCTACAATTACAATTACGTATGGGGTAGGTGCGAACCTTGTGTACTTAAGGGGGTCACCCCGTGTAACGGCCGTTTTTTAGCTTTTTTGGTGATTTTTTTTTGAAGTACGATAAAAATATAGAAGTTTAAACTTTTTATTACATGTTTATTGACATTTCAACAGTGAATCGAAATATTTTCAGACTAAAATCTTCATGCCATTGCGTGTTGCACCACTCCGAATGCATCCATGTCGAAAAGAAGTTTGTCGACGGTCTCCATGATTCCGGCTGATTGGCTTATCTGGAATCAAAAAAACAAACAGCATTTTAATCTGGAAAGCTGTGGCTGTCGAATGAACTAGAATCATTCGGAAATATTGGAAATTGAATAATTGGCATGCTTTTGAATATTAATTTTCGAATTTCATGATTTCATTCGATTATTTTGTTACGGAAAAAAAAACTGCTGGGTATTTTTGCATTATTTTAGTTTAAACGATGACTATACATGTGCCGAACCTACCATTAAAATTTCAAAGCAATCGGTCAAACCGTTATTGAGGTATCGTGGAGGCCAGTTAGAAAAATACAGTTTGGAGAAAAACGCGTTTAAAAGTTCAACTACGATTTAAACTATAAAATCTTTACTCACCATTAATCTGCTATGCCTGGTCCATAGAGAATTCCTTCTTCTTCCTCCTGGAAGTCCCCTAAATTCCTCTCTATATAGGTATATATAAGTGTACATCTGTATTGAAAGGTCTCAGGTAGCAACCCCAAGCGTCACAATAGGCCCCGTACCCCACCCCGTCAAGCACTTGACTAAGCGCTCTGAATAGTTGGTCTTGTAACTGCTGTAACTTTCCAACGACTTTATCGAATATTGGAAAATCATACGCTTTACCAGCGTATTCTACATATATTTAGGAATCAATTTATGCAAAAAAAACAAACGATTTTTTCAAAATGTCACACGGGGTGACCCCCTTAAGCCCTGATGCTTATTGTGCCCCCCCAGGCTAGTCATTCCATTAGTCCTGCTTTCTTAAGAAAATTAAGGACAGTTTCTAGTGGAGCGTCTGTTACTTCTTTTGGTTCCGTAGCCTCAAAGTTTGAATGCCTAACAATTGCCAGTGCTGGGTATTCGCATAATATGTGGAAGACGGTTTATTTCTCCTCTCCACACCTCCTGCAGTCGGGATCATTTTTCACCCCAATTGTGGTGAGATGGGCTGTGTCGCATGAGTGGGCTCGCATGAGTGGGCTGTGTCCTGTGAACAGTCCTATATCCATCTCAGCTGGTTTATACCTAGTTTTATCTAACCACCCTATCTTGATTGGCAGCTGTTCTATATAATAGATTTGACGTCATTCCAAACCAGTCTCTAAAATTCTTGAGCCAGAATGTTTTCTTCTCCCTTGACCCCTTCTGCCAGTATATTTTGGAGTAGCGCTTATTTTGGTCCCCTCATTACAAGTCCAAAATATTCGAGTTTCCCCTTTTTGAGAGTGTTAATTATTTCTTCATCTTTCTGATTTTTTTCATCATTTTCATTATTTACACCATAGGAAATTATATAACAAATAAACACAACATTCTACAGAAATGACATAAGACCAATAAAGACGCACTAAAGTTGCCAACCAAAAAAAGCGTGTTTTTTTCTGAACTTGCAAAAGTTAAAATGCAAAAAAAGTTTCAAGGCGGTCAGGTGATTTGACTACTTTTATTGTAAAAAAAGCTACTTTTTATCACAATCTTATTTTGACCAATTGTTTCAAATTTTGTCGACTGCTATTCATTTGACTACGATTCATTTGTTGGTTCAGATGGGTATTTACTGTTCTTTGATTGTCCGGTATGATTTGCCTTACCATTCCACCGGTTTCCTATATTCTTGAATTGGAGTTGATACAAAATAAAGTGTAGTGACTATCAGATACTCTGGAACTCCTTTTACTATAAAAAAGTTACACCTCTTTTTATCAAAGTCTAGTCTTGTCTAACTAGTTGCAAAATTTGTTGCCACGTACTGTAGGTCACATTGATTCTTACTCGCTCAGATGGCCAATTGCTGCCTATCGTTTTAACCTTTTTTCTATTCTCTTATTGCAGACGATATGGATGGACGTACAATTGGTTTCAGATAGCATTGCCAGCATTGCCATGTACTGTAGAACACATTGACTTGCTGGCTCAAATGGCCATTTACTTTTCTTGGACAGTTCGTTATCAATCACTTGCAACACCATTTCACCTGTTATTATTCTGGGTTTGCCATCTTGTTTCTAACGAATTATGCTTCCTGTTGCCAGTACAAATCATGAAATTATTTTACTGAATAAAATGGGTTAAAACGAACAATGAAGAAACTTTTCTTCATGAAGCGGGTGAAGAAACGTTTCTGGAGTTTTCGTATAAGTCTCTCAATGGTTATACATGTTTCTCATTGATTCTACTACCACTTCTAATAGACTTTTCGAATGAAATTTTTTTAAATTTAATGGAAATGTAATAAATTATTGTTCTTGCCTATTGAGTTCAAAAAATATGTATTCAATATGTAGATAATTTTCAAGATTGTGTTTTAATGGAATCCTTTTGGTGTTGCCTTTTATCATTTTATTCGCTTTTAAGGCGTACATTGCACAAAAAACGTTTAGAAACAACACTCTGTATAAAATAAATTGTACGTTCAATACTCACACCAATATATTTTGCACACTTATTCCCTTTCCTTAGCCCAATCTTCTATCCTTTCCTCTACACGAAAGTTGAAATAATAAAAGGTGCTGGCCATTGAGCACAAGGGCCTATTTAGGGCATAATTTAATTTCGGAAGGGAAGTCAAAATCGATCCAGGGCCATTCCTGGGGAACGGCACAACATTTATTTTCTTAATTGTTGCGATGATCCTTCTTCGCGTTTTATTTGCGGAGCTCCGGAACGAAGCTGCGTAGACAGGCCGGTTCGAGGTCTGAGAATAATGGGGAAAAACGAACAGATCGGGTATTCCAATAGTTCATATTCTCATGCAGTTGAAAAAAGTGGTGGGACCCACATCATACCTTATTTTAGTGGATGATTATATTATAGGTTCTTACGTATAGTGAACAAACCTCAAACCAAACTTAGGAAATAAAAAAAATATTAATAAGATTGTTTTCACAAATACGTTCCAAATATAAATCACCAAGTGTTTACCACTTGGTTGTAACAAGAGTTTACCAATCTCGTTTTAACAAGGCAAACTACAAACAGTTTAAGAAACATGTAAATGTTTCAAATAAACACTTAAAAGTAGTCAAAATAGATGACCGACTTAAGTGAAAATTAGGTTCAGTTTGAGAAAACCCATGGATATTGAAAATAACAACCTTTGTGACTTAAAAGTGCGCAAAAGATAAATTTACAACGCACTTCATCATTGTTTCGCTTAAAGTACATAATACCAGTTTTTTAAACATTGCTTAAGTAAAAAATATGACGGTGCAAAGAGCAATTGATTCCTTCAAGTTCCTTCTCTATGTCGATGATTTAAGAATAGGTTACACTATACATTATGTTTAGTACAGGCTATAGTATTAATTCTATTTTTCCTGATAAACCTCAGATTCAAACAAATATACAAACAAAGGGAAAAAAATAGCAACTTGTTAAATGTGCCAAAATTTAGAAAATTAGGTTTCATGTATTAATCATACATTTAATAAAAATCAACTTGAATACAAATAGTCATTTTTGAAGCATTAGGTGCCGTATATTATTTACAACTTTACTCTTTCAAATGTCTTGCTACAGTTGTTGATTAAGGTATTTCTTAAAGTTTTGTATGTTTATACCAGGCCATTAAAAACATTCTTGGACATTCATGCCGCATTTTTATGTTAAAGTGGGACGAATTTACCTATGTACTGTGTACCAAAGCCCAGATCACGCCTTAATGTGTACATGAGAGTTGCGGACCTTCCCACCATCTTGATCGCGATTGGTTCACCTCTCACTCTCATATTTGGTTAGCGTTTATCTTTTTATCTGAGGCTGTAGTTCAGTTAAGAATCTCCCTTGATCCTGTGCAGTACAGTCTATAGTATAGCGATGGACATCTTTGGTATTAATTAATTATACTTATTAAGTATATATCTGTTGTTCTGGAAAACCTATTTGGATAGCATTTATCTCTGTATTTGAGAACTATAGGTCTATTTATGTGACAGAAATTATTTTG
Organism: Aromia moschata; assembly: GCA_029963805.1. Classification (NCBI taxonomy): domain Eukaryota; kingdom Metazoa; phylum Arthropoda; class Insecta; order Coleoptera; family Cerambycidae; genus Aromia; species Aromia moschata. The sequence continues at coordinate 1,961,706 of JAPWTK010000040.1, forward strand.
ATATTTTTACTTGGTTTGGTTAAAATTAAAATCCAAATGTTGCGCCTCTGGTTAGTAAAAAAGTGATTTTTTGTGCGTTCAAAGCATCAATACCGCAAAGGTCGCAGTGTGCACCTGACACATCCGATTGTCGATTGGCTAAAGGGCATTAGATCACGTGTTATATCAAGATATCGCATAACATCGCTCGTATTAGTAAAGCCCTGATAGGGATTATTTCGTTTTGCTCGTTTTTAAAACATAGAAATTACATCAAAATTCATTTTCGTAAATTAAAAGTTCGTACTGCGCTGTAATGAAAATTGCCAAAAGTCAGTGACATTTTTCTTAGTAATAAATAAATAAAATGTTTAAGTTGTATAGTCAGTTTTAAAAACATTACATTTGCCGATCGTACACTCTGTGTAATAAAGTTTATTTGTGAACTGACGCGCCGTTAAATGTTTTCAAATAAAACTATTCATTGTTAAAATAATTCGTGTGAACATTATTTCATCTCCAAGAAGCAGTCGATTTTGAAAACGTTCATATATAGTAAAAACCACTACAGTATTTTTTGTAACCTTTGTTCCAGCTTTTACAGTTCTAGTAGTTTTAAATATCTTTAATCCCTTATCTCCTGGAACTTATTTAATACTATTTAAGTAAATAAATAAATAAAATTTTGAATCACGTGACTAGTTTATGTATTCAGAACAGGGCGTTGTCCAACAGGGATTCGGTATGAATTCCCTGCCCATAGACCTTAGGGACTCTAATCAGGAGTCCTGGTAAGTAAGTATTCGTCTTTAGAGACTTTCCCTGGACGTGGATCGGCTCTCTAACACGATGTTATAGAAAACGTTTACGGCCAAACTTCGGGCGTCCTCCAGCTCAGGTTAATGTTTTTAGCCTGAGTAAACTTTATGGACAGACACGCGGATGAAAGTTTACGATATGGTGTCTCCTTTCACCGCTGTTGAGCAAAACAAATTGGTGAGCTAAAAAATATCGTGCGTCCAAAAAAAAAAAAAAAAAACAAAAAAGGCCATGGTGTTGAGAACGTAACACGTAGCTTACGATACCTTATTCGAAATGTACGAGGTGTGACTATTAAATAACCGAACTGCTGTCATAACACTTTTTATTCGTTACCAATTACAGTAGTAACTTTTTCGCCTTCAATGCACCTACTCCCCTTGGCGATCTCTACAGCGCTCCATACCACTTTTTCATTGTTGAAAGCAGTGCTGGAAGTTCGCTTCTGTCAGCTGGTTCAGAACCTCCGTCGCTTTTGCTTTAACTGCTTCCACATTTTCGAATCTTGTCATTACAAGTAATCATCGTGTCTAACAAGCCTGGATCAATGTCGATGTTATTTAGAATGTCAGCGCAGATGTTCATTCTTGAGTGCTTTTGCTCGGAAGTGAGGAGTTTTGGCACCATTTTTACGCAAACTTTGCACATGTTGAATGATTCATGCCAAATCTGGCGAACACATTCTTTGTCGATTCCTGTTATTTCAGCAACCCTGGATGCTTAGACCACGATCTTCGCGGATTAATTTACCAATTTTTTCAATGTTTTCGTCCGTTTTTGACGTTGAGGGTCGTCCGGGGCGCGGATCGTCGTCGGTCATTTCACGTCCCTCTTTAAACCGTTTAAGCCATTCAAAAACTTGTGTGTGGGATAGACATTCATTCATGTACACTTCTTTTAACATTGCATAAGCTTTTGCAAAAGTTTACCCCAGTTTAACAAGAAACTTGAGATTAACCCGTTGCTCCATCTGAACGCATAACATTTTTTTGACGTGTCACTGGTGCGTAGACTAATTCAAAGGACTGCTACAGTCACACTGAGCGACCCACTGGCTTGTATAGCGAGTTCAGGGTGGGGAAAGTATCACCAGACACAGTTCTGTTCAAACTTGTCGCGACACACTCGCAGCGCGCTGGTAGCAGCATCAGTTCGGTTATTTAATAGCCACATCTCGTATGTAACATATTTATGTAATATATTTATGTTTCATTTATCATTTAAACTTTCTTTACATCCCTCGATTTGAAACATATTTGGATATGTTACAAACATTCTTAATTCCAAAATTACGGTAAATATTTTCACTTTCTGTTTCTTTTTTCTATTACTAGATATGTTATAGTTCCTTAACAATTTTCAGACACATACTTGATATCGAAGATATTTTATTTCTTCAATGGCTCAATACGTTACTGCATTCTAAAGGAATTATGAATTCTCGTTAATGAATTGTTAGTAAGGGAGCATTTTATGGATTTCATATTTTCTCATTACGTGAGCTTCGTGCAATCTTTAGAGGGAACACGTGATGAAACGTAACGTGATGTGATTTGCAACTGTCGATTTTCGAAGCCTGACAATGATTTTATTAACAGCGTGTAATACGAGAAAATGTGATTAAGACGGTTGCACGTGGATATGAGGCTTGTTGGAAAATGTGTTGCTCTGTTATAATAATTACTATTACTTTCATATATAACATACATAGTGGAGTAAAAATATAGTATCGATGAGCAAAAAAAAATAAAAAACACAAATTGGCTAAACCTAGAATGTTCTACTAAAACATCGAGATCTAATGTTTAAGTGAAAGAACATTTTCTGTCTATCTGTTGGTCTGTGGTTTATTTGTCGGTCTCTGTTTGTCTGTTAACCTTTTTTGTGTACATGGTAATTCGAGACCGCGTTAAGATATTAACTTGAAATTTGAAACACTTCTGTCAAGGGGTTGAGTATATCTCACGTATATCTCAGGAGTAACGTAATGACTGTGTGTATGTTTCTAAGTAATATGATTTAATTGGAAAATCATATTTATTTTCCCTCTAAAAATAACATTGTCATTTGAAACAACTCTCTGTATAATAATATAAAGTTGAATGCATAGAATATGTAGTATGCGGTGTGTAAATTAAGTAATGAGACTGGCAACGTAGCGCCCGATGTAGCAACACTGCGGAGACGGAACTTGGAAGGGCGGTAGGTTAACATGTAGTGCACCTTCAGTACAAGTTTGAAATTCTACTGAAGTCATTTGCGAGTCATTTGTTTTTTTTTTGTATGTTTTAGTAAACCGTTTTTTTTTCTAGTGCGTTTTAAAAATGAGTGACATTAGTTTTGAGCAACGGTGTATTATCAGGTTTTGCTTCAGATTTGGACACAGCGCAACAGATACTTTTGCAAAACTTACGGAGACATGCTTACGGAGACAGTGTTTTTTCAAGAGCCCATTTTTTTCGGTGGTTTAAGGTATTCTCAGAAGGAAGAGATTCGATTGAAGATGAACCATGCAGCAGAAGGCCTTCATCTACAAGAACCGATGAAAATGTCGATAGAATAGGAGATCTTATGTGTACAGATCTTCGGTTGACAACAAGAATGATCGGGGAAGAGTTAAATTTGAATCACACCACTGCTTATCAGATTTTGAATAACGAATTGGGGATGCCAGGAATTGGGGACAGCCAGTAAAAACATTCATTGTTTTCAAGTGGCCATTCAACAAAAATGGCGACTTCAAAGACAATACTGAATTGTAATTATATTCTAATAAAAAAAAACAGTCTACTTAATTTACACACCTCGTATAACAGACAGACCTCGGATAATGTTTTTCTATCAATATGGTAATACAATCGATCTGTTTGCTAGTAAACAAAGTGACACTATGCAAGAAATAGCAATTCCGCGTTTTCCTATCCTTGTTTTATAACACAGTAAACGTACTTAAAGAAAAGAAATAAACCCGAGTATGTGTCCCAAAAAACATATACACAGGTGAATAAATATTTCATTGATTTAATGTATCCGATATTGTATCCGATCAGTTTTAGTGTGTTGAATTATTAAGTTAAAGGTGTGTTTGCCATTGTGACACCACCGTTCGATTCAGTGTGATTAATGAACCTAGAAAACAATCAACATACCGTCGAATTAACCGAAAAATATTGCGCAGTAAAATACCGAGACCCATCACTTATTCGGAGTAAAATAATTGTGACATTTGTGAAATGACATTAGTGACAACTAATGGCAGTTATTAAGTTTAATAGTTTATGTATTAAGTATATTTAGTTTATACACTACTTATTTAGTAAAGAACTGCGTAGAATGGCAGATGAACATTTTAGAACGGGTAAAAAAACTAAATAGCGGTGATGTTGCTTCGTTAGAATTGTGATTCGAATGTTATAGAGTTGTAATCGAGGAGTTATAAAGGGTTAATAAAAAGCGTTTCAAATAGAAAAGTGAATTATTGAAGGTGAAATATATATATTTTGGTGACAGCGCGCAGGGAGGAAAAGCGACGATAAGAGGACCGAAAAGAAGCAGAGATGCGACATCAGAAATTTAACGAATTTTCCGAACAATTAATTGATGATGTAGGTACATATTACAACAAATGGGCCAGATAGGCCTAGAAATCAATTGAATCGAAAAGGAGTTTCAAGAGAATAAGGAAGAAATAGAAAGAAAACTAGAAGGAACTCAGGAGCGACTTTTTCCCAAATTTATGGAAGATTTGCGAGAGAGAATGGACCGAGGATTTTCCAGGGAGAAGTTGAAAATGCAGAGCGGCAAAATGAAGCAACGTCTCGACACTGCATCACCAGAAACTGCATTCAAACCTGGTGACGCAATATATTTGTCCATCCCAAAGAGAATGGAGGGAATAAGTCTAAAACTCGAAAGTCGAAAGTAATCGGGAAGTCAGTATACCACCATAAAGAAAATAAACGACCTGCTCGACCGCATCCGGCTTACTTCTTGGAGAAAGCTGGAATCTGGCATCTCTCCATCCGGAAAGACTAGCAAGATACACAGGATGTACGAGGGTGAGGTGAAAAAATTTCTGGCCTGACCTAGAGATGATGCATATCTAATTTTTTGTTTTGTTAAGCTTGTATTCTATAATACTACTCCTGACTAGCTTGTATACAAATTTTTAGGTCGATTGCTCTGTTAGTATACGTTTGAGACCTACTGAACAAGACGTATCGGTTGCTAACACGAAAAAAGTAAAATCAGGGAAGCGTGCGGTCCTCAAATTCTTCTATTTAAAAGGCCTAACACCCTTTCAAATCAAAGAAGAAATTGATTCAACACTGAAACAGTTAAACAGTGGATTTCTGAATTTTAAAAGGTCGCACGAGCACTTCTGATGAACCACGTTTAAAACGCCCCGTGAGGTCACAACTGCCGGAATGATTGAAAAAATTTATGAAATGGTAATAAAGTACCGGAGATTAAAGAGATAGCTGAGACTACCAGGATGTCAACTCAACTGTCTTGTTTTACCATGACAACGCACCCGCCCATTCGTCGGTCGTTGCGATGGCTAATCTTCGATGGCTTCAATCAACGGATTGAAGTTCGAATTAGTACCTCATCCACCATATTCACCAGATTTAGCCCACAGTGACTATAATCTATTTCATTACCTCAAAAAATGGCTCGGGGGTAAGAAATTTGGGAGCAACGAGGAAGTCATCGATGCTGGAAATGAGTATTCTGAGCAGCTTGACGAATCAGCTATAAAGATGGCATCACTGCATTAGAGCATCGTTATGAAAAATGTATTAATCTTGATGGAGATTATGTTAAAAAATAAAGCGAAAAAAAAAACGAAAAAAGTTGTTTTTCTTTATCAGGCCGGCAACTTTTCACCCCACCCTCGTAATTCACCCGATTGGTTTGTCGTCGAAGATAGACCGAATAGGGTAGAAGATACTGTTATCCAGGACGAATAACCTTAGAGAGAGGAGCCCAAGGAAACCAAATAGAGAAGTGAGTAATTGAACGCGAAATATGTATGTATATAACATTTTGGTGGCAGAAGTGGGATAATCGAAGAATTTGGAGAGACAAAAATTTTTATGGTGAATACGCGATCTAGAAAATACAGCGTAGAAGTGGATAAACTGATTTAGGTGACTCATTTAGGTGACCGAATTAAAAAGCATGTAGATTCTATCGGTACAACATTCTATCGGTACAATTTACGCTTATTGGAAAATAATCATTGAGCTAGATACTGCGTAGATTGGAAAAACATTGAATTGCACAATGAGAAACTGACATAATCACCTCACAATGTTTACAATGTTTATTGTATGCCAAGAACAAAGGTCTAGAAAATATAAGAAACCGACTATTTATCTATAACAGCAAATAAAAGCCAAGATCGTCGTGTCGACTTCTCTTCCAACAAGGTATTAATACGCTGTCTATAATAACATTATTATGAATAACATTGAATAACATAAAAACAAGAACATACAGAGAGTAGATATATGTAAGTATATACATATTTTTAGAGCCTTAAAAGTTCTAATGGATTCAACATATCTAACACATTTTTTAGCACGAGCTGCCACTGATGTTTATTAAGGCAAATGTAACCCCTACTTCCCCTCACGTTTATTCATTTCTATTTGACTAACTTGAATACAAAAAAGCTCTCTGAACTCGACGTCAAAGTAACAACACCTTTACAGATAAAATAAATCTTTATACAGGAGTAGGCGGCGCATAAAATTTTGATAGACTCGTAAGATATACGACTCTTTTTGGAATTTATTGAGGTATATTGGTCGTAAAACGTTCTCCTTCTGATATTTTATGAAACAGTATGGATAGCACTCAAAGCAAAGGCAACAAAATACCGTTTAATACGTTGTTCAGGATGTGTGTGTACAAAAAGTTGAGGAAACGGGAAATTCAGGTTAGAAAAAAAACATGCTTTATATATTTTTTTAGGAAACCATTCATTTGTTGAGTTTTTTTAGTATCACCTTAAGTTTCTTAGGTTATACTAGATATAACTGTAAACAATATTAACAGTAATATTTGATATTAAAAGTGGTTGGTTAAACGTTTCCATTTTATTGTGGCAATACGAGGGGTGATCAGAAAGTTCCAGGACTGATTTTTTATATATTTATTAAACAAACTTACACGTTATTGGACATTGTCTCTTCAAAGTATTCCCCTTGGGAAGCTATATATTTTCCCAACTCCGTTTCTATTCGCTGTTGTTCACACCTTGACAACTCATTTTCAGGAATGCTGATCAGCTCATCCAGCAATTTTTCTTTAATTTCTTCAAATGAGCCTCTGCCATTTCAAGGGTTCAATCGTCACAATGTTTGTTTGTTTATTGTTTATTGTTTATTATTTAATCACTTCACAATTTACAATTGACGCGAAACGTCAGAAGTGGGATGGTATGACTATGCGACTGTTAATACAAAAATAGATACAAATGTGTAGATATTAAACTTATAAAATATACACTAATAAAACTTATACATATTACAGTAAGAGTAGAGTTCACCTAAATGTCTATTACATATGGAAGACAATATCCTTTTCATCACCCAAAAAGCTCCCCCCAAATTATTTTTTATATAAAGAACGCCCCCCCGTTTTTTTCCTCAGGGGGGGGGGGGTGCCCAAAAATTTCATCACGTTCACTAAGCGTTGCTCATTCGCGATTATTGCATAAAAAATGCCATCCAACAGTCCTCCTTCAGCCCCCGTACTCGCCAGATCTGGTCCCTGCGGACTTTTTCCTACTTCCAAAACTCAGGAGACCCTTAAAGTAAAGAGATTCATTTGGCGAAATTGAAGAGAATTCGCTGGAGGAGCTGAACAGTATTCCAGAAGACGAGTTCTCAAGATCTTTCCAGAAGTGGAAACGGAAGTGGGAAAATGTAGAGCTTCCCAATGTACTTTGAAGGGGATACTGTCCAAAAAATTTTATGTTTGTTTAAGAAATGTATAAAAAAATCAGTTTTGGAACTTCTTGAACATCCCTCGTATGTAGTATACAACAAAAAATAACTTTTACAACAACAAGTAACAACTTTTAATGGCTGTTGTCTGATAGCTTCCGAGCATTGCCACATGTGATGAATTTCCATTGTTGACGTTTCGTCAATCATACAAATGCCAGCTTTTTCAGTGCTCAGCCTGCCATTTCCGTGTATCAGTGAGTTCTGAAGAAGTCGACACTGCGAGGTGTGGCTATTAAATAACCGAACTGATGCTGCTACTAGCGCGCTGCGAGCGTGTCGCGACAACTGGTTTGAACAGAACTGTGTCTGGTAATACTTTCCTCACCCTGAGCTCGCGGGACAAGCCAGTGAGTCGCTCAGTTTGACTGTAGCAGTCGTTTCAATTAGTCTGCGCACCAGTGACGCGTCGAAAAAATGTTGAGTGTTCAGATGGAGCAACGAGTTAATCTCAAGTTTTTTGTTAATGGGAAGTTTTTTGGGAATTAATGTTTATCCCGGACACAAGTTTTTGAATGGTTTAAACGGTTTAATGAGGGACGTGAAACGACCGAAGACGATCCGCGCCCCGGACGGCCCTCAACGTCAAAAACGGACGAAAACATTGGAAACAATTAGTAAATTAAACCGCGAAGATCGTCGTCCAAGCATCCGAGGGCTTGCTGAAATAACAGGAATCGAAAAAGAATGTGTTCGCCAGATTTTGCATGAATCGTTCAACATGCGCAAAGTTTGCACAAAAATGGTGCCAAAACTCCTCACTCCTGAACAAAAGGAATCAAGAATGAGCATTTGCGCTGATATTCTAAACAACATTGACCCTGATTCAGGCTTATTAGACACGGTGATTACTTGTGATGAAAGTGTGGAAGATGTTAAAGCAAAAGCGACGGAGGTTCTGAACCAGCTGACAGAAGCGGACTTCCAGCACTGCTTTCAACAATGGAAAATTCGTATGGAGCGGTGTAGAGATCGCCAAGAATAGTACAAGTTGCTACTGGAATTGGTAACGAATAAAAAGTGTTATGACAGCACTTCGGTCATTTAATAGCCACAGCTCGTATGATCGGCGAAGCGTCAAGAATGGAAATTCAGAAACGGAATCAGATCCCTGCTGATTTCTTCCTGGGTATTTGAAGTAATTTACTGCAACTTTTCCAAATCAAGTCAACTTATTTATGGAGTGCTGTTCAAATAGTGGTAAAAGAAAATGAACTACGACACTTGAGCTTTTATTTTGTCTGTGTACTTGTTCAAGGATTGTATAAATTCGTTTAATGTTACCAGATAATTTGGACCTTTTCGCCAATGCCATATTTACTCTTAAACACGGGTTGAACTTACTATTCTTTGTTCCTTACACAATGGTTGATTAAGTATACAGTCTGTGCGAGATGCTCGTACCCCGTAACAAGTTAAAATAATAAATTGCCAGTCAACGCAAAGTAAAATATACATCTGTACGGTAGTCATAATTGGATGATATCCTGACAGTTTTTCTTTACGTTTTTTCTTGTTTACGCGTAATGTACAAATCGTATATCGCTGAGAATGAAGGATGAAAGAGAAAAACTGGTTAATTTTAGGATACAACAAAAAAGTTGTTTCTTGAGAGCTTGGCAAAATGTCCGTTGGATAGAACATGAAGAGAAAATTATTTGTATAATACAATTTCTTTCTTATTCAGCTTATTTCATAGATGTGTGGAAGAAATACATATATGTAGTTTTAATTAAAAATGATATACATAACATTATTAATTTCTCCTGTGTCTTGCATCTAATTTGATATGTAACGGCTCTATAGTTTGTGAAATGGATTGCTTTCTAAATACCAATCCGTTTTATGGTTGAACAAATTAGTTTGGAAATTATGTCTTAGTGCTGAGTTGGGACAAGTAAACTTACCCGAAATAATATCTTTGGCATCAAAAACCTTCTTTAAAAGGAAGCACTTTTTCAGAGATAACTTTGCAACTCTGATACTTTTATAATACGTACATAATGTACTTAATTCTATCTTTAGTGAAAAACAAAGAATTCTAAAAAAATATTTGTTAATACAATCATAAATACAATGTATAAAAACAATTAAAAGCATTTAATTAATATATCGAATTGAAAACATTGTGTAAGATATGAGGATGATCATTTTCATTTTTCTTTTCCGTAACCTTGGAGATGCACTAAAACTATTACTGCACTAAAAATAAAGACAATAAAGATAAAGACAAAAAAAACGTCATCAAGTCTGGCTATAAATGAGAAAGATACAAATAGCGGTCATGTCGAAGCTTTTTGGTTATGAAAACTTTTGACAAGTGATTGTCACAATTGTAATTGAATATATTATTATATTTTAGAGGCAACATGGTATCTAAATTTTTATAAATGGTCTCTAAACATTTTGAAAACTTTTTTTATTGTTTTTTTTACTACTAACAACCTATTTTATCGCGGATTCTCATACGGTAATGATAAATTTAAGTCATAACATTAACAGTTGTGGATAGTCTTAGTATGTCCCACATCCAAAGACGAAACAACGGAAAGTTTCGTCTATCTGAGGATCTGATCTAATTTAAGACCGGAGAAACTTAATATATCAGCCGCACCGCAGCAGCGCCCCTAGTGGCAGAAGAATAAAATTGGAGATACGTTTCAAGCGGTGCCAAGAGACTAATTAACACAACGATAAGGACCCTGAGGAGAAACTACGACAAATCTTCGACAGGACCAAAGGAAACTCTGCTTTTCGCCGTCATGGGCGCGCTTGGAATACATTTTGAGGTTTTGGGGTGAAGAGAGAAAATAGTGTAAAATATCCATCACTACATCATCATATTAATTAACGTCAGGATGATTTTTCACAAAAAAATGCAGGAAGCCATCGAACAGAAGAAATCAACAGGAAATGTGACATAATAACAATGAGAAGCGCATGCTGAACAAATTCTGAATGTAGTCTACCTCCAATGTGTCTCAATCTCATATTAACAGTTCTTTTTTTCATTCCGAACTTGTGGTGTTTGCTGTTTTTTTATTGACCCACTTTGTACAAATGATCTGGATGCTCTTATTGATCAGAGTATACGCTTCTTAAAATAAATCGATAATATTTTTTCATACTATGTTTTCAAATGAAATATAAAAAAAAAACCATTATACTGAATAGGGTTTTCTATTTCTCGTATTTCTTCGGAGAATCTACAACTCAACAACTCATTATTAAAGTCCATAAAAGCATGCTGTCACGCAGAGCTGGCAATATATAACTCTCTGATAAAGTATAAGCCATATTTTTTAAGCGCATATTTCTTGCTCCTCTATACCTACGCCTCTGTCCGTGCGTAGAATGTTATCCCGAATGAAGGCTTCACGGGAACTCAGGACTCAGTAATACACTTTCTTCGTAAGACAGCGAGTTATTATTGATAGCGATCTGCGGTGCAGCGGTGTAAACGGGTCCACTGCCGCCTTGAAAACAATTTTTTCTCGCGAGTTAGTCACTCGTGAATTCATGTACTGTATTTACATATTACCTGATTTTGTGTGGATTTCCTTCAATAATGGCACAATTGTTATTATTTGTGAATAAAAAAAAATTAAAAAGATCGTTGAAAATTACAAGAGATTTTACAAAAGACGGATCACATATTTTATGTATTCCTTGCAATCATCCATATACATTTCGTGATCGCCGAAAAAAAAAAAAAAAACAGAAAAACTAATCAAAACCAAGTTTTCCCAACTGTAAGTGTCGTGAATTATGAAAATAGGTATCCCAACTGGAAGAAAGTAGTATAAGCAAACAAAATTAAATTACTGAAATTCCTTAAATAGATTTGCTTTTGTACTACAATGCATCTGTAGTCTTCATCTTTATTGTTGCCTAATTTTACAAAAAAGGAAAGAAATATCTACAAAAACTACGTTAATTAATGCATTTGAGCTGTACTTTCTCGATTCTTTCATCTTGATGTAAGTCCAAAAAACCTTGCAGATTCCATGAGGAGCATGGGGATATTTTTCACCAGGATATGGAAAGGTGGGACGTGAATTAATTCAACCCACCTTCCTGCAAATATTTCACCAGGAAGGTGGGAAGTGAAAAAACATAAATCTACTTCCTGTAGACCTGTTTCTGTTACATCAGATAATATGTGCCTCAGACTAGTTCTCCTTGTTTTGACCACAAATAACTGCATTTGAAGACAAATAACTGCAATAACTTTTACTTTTGACATTCTGTAAGAGTTTAACAGGTCGGTATCTTCCAAACAAACCGTTTGTGCATTACGCTTTGATAGTACGTCACTGTTAAAGTGGCAAATAAGGATATTTTTCCGTTCTGAGAACAAAATAACTGCTATAACCCCCGACTTTGGACATATGGTTGTAGCGGTATTGGTATACATAATAACGTTTTATATTTTTTCCTCTTGGCATAGCCTTTTCTATAGTTCACGCAATTAAATTTGGAAAAACGTGATTTTGATTTTGAGTTTTTCTGATTCGTTTCTTCAGGCTAGTGTTCAAGAGGTCAAAATACATATGGTCGCGCTGTGGAATAACCTCAGCACCGACTACTTTTTTTTGTTTCTTGTGAAGACAAATTGTCAGCCCCCCCTTAGCGCCGTCTTTGGTTGCCTTTAAAAATCTAGGACTGCGTAGGTGGCTGGTGAGATGATGGCGGAGAGTACGGGGTTTATTAGGGACTCCTTTAAGGCGAAATAATGAAAGGTGCTGTAAAGCGGGAAGGTTGTGTAGGCGACTAGCGGCTTAAAGAGTTTAAAGTCGCGTTATCTGCGGCGAAATCTACTGTTAAACTTGAAAAAGGCGTAGGACGGTTGTAATAGAGTTGGACAAATTATTTCAGTTCTCCTGTTTTCTGGTTTATAAAAGTTTTTACGGAGTGAAAAGTTACTTGTTCCTTAACTTTTTAGGTGTTCGTTTAAAATGTTTTTCTTGATAATGCACGTTTATGATAATCAAAGTACACGGCTTAGTGTTTATTGAAGTTTAGATCAGTGGCGTCTGGTGAAATTTGAAATTCTTGAATTTTTATATTAGAGCATGGGACCGGCATAGGATTTTAAGGGGTTATTACTAGTCCCAAAGGAAAGAATATGATGTAAAAAAACCTTCAAACGAAACATGTTCTGTGTCACTAGAGATCTTAAAAATGAATTTGGAAATATATTCTTAATGTTATTTTATCTTAAATATTTTTTTATTTGCTTGGTAAATAAAAATACTTAAATGGTACACCCTTTATTGTTTGCACAATTTTCTGAATTTTATCAAGCAGAGTGTCGGATTTAAGGACACATTAGAGAATAGGAAAATACATGCAGTTTTATTAGGACAATTAAATGCACAGTTTGGTTTTAAAAAAAATCATCGTAACTAGATATTTCGAAACAATCCATTTTCTGTAATTTTGTTAAATGCGTATGTCTGTTATTTATTTTAAAGAAAAAAAAATGTGGAGGAGAAGGTTGTAGATAATTGCAGTCTGTACTATTACTCAAAGTTGTTGTTTACAACATATTGAAATTATGACATAAACTTGTGTTGTTTTAAATGGTAATTAACTAGTTGTAGTTCACCATAGTTGGCTATGGTGATGGTGAGTTTAATTACATGTCCCATTTTCTCCTATATCGTATCCTCTTTGCTTCAAAGGATCTCCGCAATGGCTGTCTTTTGGAAGTGCTCTGACCTGTGATATCCCTCCTGATATTCCAGCAATAGTCAGCCATCACGTGTTCATCCCAGCGTCTCTGATCTCTTTTTTTCCATCTCATTAAATCTTGATGAAATCGCTCTCCCTTGTTCCTCACTGTAGTGTCCGATATTTTCTGCAAAATAATTCAAATGTGAGTCTAGAAATTGGAGCTTTAAACTCGTCAGACAACCAAAATTTGCCAGTATTTTTCTTTACCTGCCTAACGTTTCTCACCAAATCTGTACTAATTTCGTTTAGTTGTCATCCCTTTTGTTTCCCAGAAATCAGTCTTGTAATCAGTCTCGACAGGACCTAATTGGAGGATCTTGCTGTGTATGGAGATAACTAAAATACCATCGTAGTGTACCTTGACGTAACCAAGATGATCATTACGTGCAAAAGTAATGGCCGAGTAGAGAATCTCTTGCTGTTGGTGAAAAAAATGTAGTTGAAGAACCATTAATTTATCTACAGAAAGTTCTTCTCCCTCAATTACACATAAAACTAAATATAATGAAACAATTTGTGAACGATTTGGATAAAGATGGGAAATGCTTTCAATATCTGCAAGGCAACTTTGGAAATCCTACATCTTTGGAAATCTTACAAGATTAGAGTACCTAGACATTCGACGTGTGTAAATTAAGTAATGAGACTGATTTTTTTAATTTTTTTTATTCGAATGGAATTACAATTCAGTATCGTTTTCAAATTAGCTTCCTTGAGAAGCTACACAGCGCTGGAAACGGTTCTTCCATTCCTCATAGCAGTGCTGGAACTCATATACTGGAATAGCCTTCAGGTGGTCGGTTACAGTCGTTTGAATGTTTTCTATTGTCCCAAAATGACGTCTCTTGAGGTGATTTTTCAGTCTCAGGAAGAGAAAAAAGTCACAAGGACTCAAGTCAGGCGAATAAGGAGGCTGAGGAGCCACAGGAATGTTTTTACTGGCTAAAAACAAAAAAACTCGTTTACTGAAATGGTTGTGTGACAAGACTCATTGTCGTAATGCAACATGCAGCTGTTCTTGATATTTGGTCTCACACGCATGAAGTTTTTCAAGAACCTCTCTGTAAAAGTGTTGATTTACTATTTGCCCTGGATGCACCAATTCTTTGTGGACAATTGGCTATCAAAAAAAAGCAAATCAGGATGCATTTGATCTTCAAGTTGCTCATTCTTGCTTTTTTGGGTTTTGGAGAACTTGAAGTGTGCCATTACATGCTTTGGCGCTTGGTTTCCGGGTCGTACTCAAACACCCTCAAAGTGTCATCACCTGTAATAACACGTTTCATAAAATGGGGGTCATTTTCAGTTTTCAAGGGAACACCTTTCTCTCCTGGTGGCCTTTTTTAATTTTTTTTTTGGAACTATTTTTGCGCAGATTTTTCTTATCCCCAATTCGTTAGTCAAAACCTGATGAACAGTGGTGTGATTCAAATTTAACTCTTCCACGATCATTCTGGTCGTCAACCAACGATCTGAACGCACAAGATCCCGTATTTCTATCGACATTTTCATCGGTTCTTGAAGATGAAGGCCTTCCCTGTGGTTATCTAATTCTTTGAGAATGCCTTAAACCATAGAAAAATATGGGCTCTTGAAAAAACACTGTCTCCGTATGCGTGTTGAAGTTTTGCAAAAGTATCCGTTGCGCTGTGTCCAAGTCCGAAGCAAAACCTGAAAGCACACTCATTTTTAAAACGCATTACAAGAAACCATTTTACTTTCAACTTTTATATACAACCATACATTTATATTATATTTTATATTTTATTCTTCTATTTTATATTTTATTGTATCTTTGTATATTTATGTTTGTATTGTAATGCATCCTAATCGTCCCCAACTAGCTTTTATGTGACATGTAAATAATAATAATTAAGATTTGTTAAATGGTAAAAACAAATGGTTTATGAAAACAGTCACAAAGAACAAACAAATGACTCTCAACAAGTTCAAACTTGTACTGAAGGTTACATGAACATTACGTGTTAACCTACCGCCCTTCCAATTCCTGTCTCCGCAGTGTAACTGGATCGAGCACTACGTTGCCAGTTTCATTACTTAATTCACACACCTCGTAGGACTAGGGTACTTAGTCGTCGGATTCAAACACCTTTTTTTTGTGTGTGGGTGTGTAATGCTTCGACTCTACTCATTATGTATAATATAAAAAATCTTATAAAACTCATTACCCTTTGGGCAAACATGTGGAAGAATCGTATACAGCTTCCGCAACGCTTTTTTTAACCGTTTGAAAGCCTCCCCTCCCGCTGGGAAACTTGACCTTCAGCAGGGGGCGGCTTTTCCACGGCGAGCGCGACGAAAGGGCACAATTAGGGGCAGGCGTGGGCCGCGTAGGGCCGGAAACGGCGCGGGGCGCGGGCGCGCTGCCGGTCGCCCTGCACCGGAGGATGCACTCCGGTCGCCGGAGCGCGCGCCCCCCTTTGACGTCAACTCTCGAAATGCCAAAGTTCGGCGCGTTCACAATCGATATAGCGCCCGCGTGGGCCACCCGGGCCTCTCCACTGCCGCCGCACGTGGGGCAAATAGCTCATTTTTCGGACAAACGATAATTCCCAAGCCTGGAATTAATGAAACTTATTTTGTTTTTAAACTATTTGCTACCCCTTTTTGTTATATTTACATATATATTTAGCTGTGGAGAGAAATAACAGTATTAGCGAAGCATTCCCACACCCCAATCACCCCAATTAATCCCACTTCCCAGAAAATATGGATGAATTGTTTCATCCCCAAATAAAGTGGATATCTTCACACTGTGATTGGAAAAGTTTTCCGAGCACTACTTTACTGGCCAAAGGTTCGATGATAAAAGAGGCAGAGGATTATATCGCTCACCCCACCCAGGTAATTTTATCAAGCGCATTCGTTTCGTCCTACCGTTTGACATTCAATGACTGTATATCAGTCACGTTCGATTCATCAGAGCCTATACTTACACTACTACTGAACAAGTATTTGATCGATTTACAAATCGGGTTTGCGATATCGAGTTATTACCAACATAATCGAGATCTATTCGAATATATAATCGAATCGAATCTACTAAATAGGATACCCAAGTATTCAAGTATAACGTTACCTAATGCTTTCAACACCACCATCTCAAGTTAACTCAAACAATGTCCAGCAAATCGACATGAATCGCACATGGCACATCCCGTTAGTGAAAGAAACTAGTGACTGTGAAATTATGACTTCTGTCGCTTCTATGCAATCTCTACCGGTAGTTCTGTGTTAAATCGAGCGAATTTACTAAGGAGAGAACTGTCACCTCTTGAAGCAACAGGTTAGATAAAGTACAGGTTATATCAACAATCTATTATTATAAACATTTAATGATTAACAAAATGAAGGTGCTATAAGATACAGTGGAATATTTAGTTGTTACGGTATGATTGAAAGGTAGGTGTTGTTTATTTTAACTGCTTCTAAACGTGATATTTATTTTGATTTAATAAATCAAAGTCATCTAGGTGTATTACATATTTTGAGTGAAATATAACCTGCATAATCAAGAAAATAACAGGACGTACAAATTAGTAGGGTACAAAAGACTGAACTGAAATACACCTAATATAATATATTACTAAGATATACCTATATACAAAAGTACAACCATAGAATGGCACCGAAGGGCAACGAGTGTCACATGTGTACCATGTACCAAACATTCTCGATCTCCACCAAATCGAGGTATTCTTAATGCACATATTATCAGAGTATGTACAAAGTAACTGGGTAGTGTAAGGGAAACTATAAGATGGGTATTAACGATGTTCACGAGGTAAAATCAACTTGCTAAATATATATTCTCAGGATAGATATAAAAGTACAAATTCCTTGTACAATCACTATGCAAATTTGGATTGTAACATATTCGCTATAAAATTGCCTTTAATTCTATCGAGCTCGAATTTTGAAATTTCCAAATTAAACATGCCTAATCCAATATGGCGGACATAAATTTTGTAAGTAAATTAAAATTTTATCAAAAGACTGTTTAAAATTATAAAAAATTGTCACTTGTTTTTTTTTTGGTTTCTAATCTCATTTCTGATCCCAGAATTTGCGATTCAAAAAACCAAGATAGCGATTCCAATATGGCGACCATAATATTTTTTTAAATGAAATGTACATGCGCGAACTGTTAAAAATTGTTACTTAGGACTTTTAAGGGTTTCTGACCGAGAAGTCCACAAGTAATCTTGTAAATTACATAGTATCGTAATCAAAATGGCGAATCTAATACGGCGACTATAATATTTTTTTAATTGACATGTACATACATGCGCAAATTGTTAAAAATTATTACTTAGGGATTTTAGAGATTGCTGATCATGAATCGGAAGTCCAAATTACGTAATATCGAAATCCAAGATGGCGGATCCAATGTGATATCCGTAAGTTAAAAAAGAATGATAAATAATGAAGGAAATTTGTTTTTCCGGGGTTTCGGAGTTTGCTAATCTTGTTTCGGATATTAAAATTTCGATATTTTGCAAACCAGAAAGTTAAATTGGCAGCCATATTGAATTTAACACCGCCACGGATAAGTTTTTTAATGTTGTAATACTGCTGTAATGATGATTCCATTAAACTCGAATACGAATACAATCATCCGGCTTGGAAATAATAATCTGCAAAATATCTAGGGGGAGAGTCTGGAACAGTGGCCACACAGGAACAGTGGTCAATTTCGTGATATATTTTTATTTATACAGAGTAGAGGCTGCCATCCACTGTAGAGGAGTCCAATTAATATCCTAAGAATATTAACAGAGTAGTATCCTTGGGTTTCAAAGTTTATTCTTTTTTACATGAACTTAACTTTAAATTGATTACAAAATAAAATACAATTAGCGGTGAAAATGTCCTTCATATCGAAGTGAACTAATAGTGACGATTTATACCTAATACATATACGCACGTATTTATATAACAATATTTTGATTGTATTAAATCACACTTATTATTACCCGTTGTTTCGAAAAACATGTGGTCGATGATGCAGTGGTAAAGTTAAAATTAGGTACAGTGGCCACTGCTTTATCATATGTATGATAATGAGGTACGATTACTATACAGTAATGAGGGACGATTACTATACCTCCATTAGAAATAGGACTATTTAGAATGGCTTTAGTAGGTAAATTCAATTATACTCTTGTTTTCTACCTTAGTTTGGTCAATATATAATATTTGTTAACGTTTATCCGTTAAACTGCTTTGCTGTATACGTTTCAGTTGTTTTTAAAATAAATTTAATCTGCATTATTAAAATTATTGTTTTTGTGAGACATTTTTAACATAATATATCTTTATCATGACAAATATCACCCATTTGTTTCCAATTTTTTTAAAGAGTAATGGCCACTGTACCATATCTTAATGGTCAGTGTGCCATTACGGTAGGTACAGTGGTCACAAATTTTTGCTCCGAAATTTTAGTTGAAATAGTAATTTTTCAATCTTAGTATGAGAATCTGTAGAGAAGCTTCTAGAATTTGTCACTTAGTGCTATCAGAGTCTGGAAAAAGGTTAATTCTAGCTTTTATTACAAGTTTTATAAAACCGTGGCCACTGTTCCAGACTCTCCATTACTGATTTTCATTGACAATTAAGGCAGTGAAAAGTTATGTCCATTTGGGTGTCATAATAAGCTTCAATTTAAGTTAGTTAGAAAGGACTATCTCTGTCCTGAGACTGAGAAGTCAGTCTCTGAGTCTTAATATCATTTGGTCCAATTGTTTGGTAAGAGATATTCAGGTGAAACTATGTATTCGTATTTTTGACTTCATTAAATAAGATGAATTGCATTTCTAAAAAATATATAAACCTATAATGCATTCCTGTCCCTAACACTAACATGAAGACCACATGTTTTTATTTATTAACTTTGTTGTTCTGCAAATGGATACGTAAACTACATATTTAGAGCGTTTACCATTTTATGTCAAACTATAACAGAATGAAATAGACTAAGATAGTTTTCACTTTCGGGATACGAAACTGGAGAAACTAGGAGCTTAAAAAACATCATTAATATACGTGTAGTCTCACGAATGGCCTCTAGAGGTAACAACACTTTGCTAAAGCAATGTGCTTATTGTTCACGACAAGGACAGACGCAGTGAATAAATCGCTTGTTTTTCATGGGCATTTTCAAAACCGATCCGTCACATTTTTTCCACTCCACAAACACTAGGCTTACTGGGTCGGCCTAATTACCCCGCTCCATCCCACTTGGGGTGTACTTTTTGCTCTCGACCGAGTTGCTCGAGACCGCGACTCTACTGTGTCACCATAATCATTAATCCTCGAAATTTATGGTCGCGTAGTACCGAGCCAATTTTAAATCACTTCTCTCCTTATTCCTCGGAAAATAACCTATCTTTCGGTTAGAGCGTTTCGCTATGATTAATTAGAGCTGGTTTATAATTGTGCCAAGTATCGCGCCGAGGCGCTAGTCCAGAGGCGGCTCGTTATGGGTGTAACATATGGGATCCATGGGCGCGCGGAATTACCCACGACCCCGAGCTTGTTGAGATTGTCTTACCTGATAACGCCTGTCAGCTGACGAAAGGTACCCAGCCTCCTTAGTATTCCGGCGCGAAATAAAACGCAGCCGTGCAAATAGGGAGTCTTTTATTTAGACGAAACAAACAGTACAAATACCGCCAACCAACCCCAGTCACACGTCTTATTTCCGACGATAATTAATTAATTCTTGAGTCTCTGTAATCAACACAACAGAAAAATATTTTTGAACAAATACAATAATGGCAAACTTCAGGAATTTATTACAGCAATCACGAACACATCGGTAACCATCGAGCGAAAGAGAATAACTAACTTTTTCGGGTCTATTACCCTGTTTCATGAACTCGGTATCTTTCCTAAAAAGACCCTTACTATCACCCCACTAGCGTATCGAACCTTTACGTCTTCATAGCCACCCAGTGGCGGAGGAAGTCGTTAGACTTTTCATCGGTCCCGAGCTGACCACCCATTAACTACTTTTGTTATTCCCCGATAGACGGCGTGACCAAAGGTTTTACTTATATTTATGGACGTTTCATCAGGAGCAACCTGATCTCTCACATAATGTTTACATACGATTTTCACTTAATCATTTTCTCCGTATAACTTTTAAATTCACATTTAAATAAATTACTCGACTGCCGTAACCGCCCCGCGAGTTTTATTTCTAGTCCGCCCCTGGCCTAGGCTTCGCTGTCCATTCGCTAGCCCCTTATGTTTGCCAGATGTGATATAGGTATCAAACTATGGGCTATTTCCTCGAATGGAACAATTTAGAAAAAATATCTAGTAAACTCATTCGTCAACATATTCACTTAACGCGCCCAAAGTTTCTAAAATTGACCGGATATACTAAATGTACGACATACTCCGTGACGTCTCTCGGCGACGCTTTCTCCTAAATAAAATATTTATAAAAAAAAAACTAGCAATGGCTTCTTCAAATTAAACGTCGTTGGAGTTTATAAGTACTTGTGCATTTGCTACTATGCAATAGTGATTGAAAAATCGCCATCGTTGAAAGGGCTTTGTTATCTTTCCCAAAGTTCACTCGATAATTCAATTTCGAATAAAATCTTCACGTACTTCTTCCCAAAACTATCCTTTTAAAATTCTATCTGAATAATTCGTTAATTTATTGTCACACAGAGGTGACCTATTTTCAACTTTTTGATATTGAACATTCAGTCAATAACGTCCAGTGGCAGCGCGTAGGTAAGTTGTGAGGGTTATGTCTACTACAACTATGACTTCCTGAGAATACAGGCACACACAAAAAAAAAATAAAGGTCGTGTAATCGACCTACATATCGGTAAGTATTTTCGCTCGCTGAACCCGAATCTGGTGTCATAATTGGCCCATATGATCAAAATTGGTCGAAAAAATAAAAAAAAGGCCAAAGTCGGGGTCAAAGAACATTGAATGAGGTTGAAGTGACTTTCCCAACGAAAGCCAACAAATGGCTCGAAATTGTCCAAAATTTGGGCCAAAGAACATTCAGGTGACGTTTAGGTGACTCGATTATTGTGTTAGTATGTATTTTTGTCCACTGAATCTGAATCCGTTGGTCAATAACATCAAAAGATCGAACAAGTGCGCTCGGCCTCCATTTTTTCCATACCATATTGCCCCCGAAACAAACAAGTCCCTGTTGAGCATCCATAAAAAATCTGCATTCGTCCATAAACATAATGCATTTTGAGAAATGTATGTTGTCTGCAATCTTACCTTGTATTAGCGCACAAAATTCAAATCTTGGGGCGAAGTCTCTTCCTTTAACGTGTTAATAAATTTAGGCTCATAAGGGCGATAACGGTGTTTCTTTAAAATTCCTCTTACAATTGTATTGGCTACATTTGAGGAGCTTGCGTTCAAAACCGGCTATATCCATATTTGACCGAAAATTATTTTTTGTACTATCTCATAACTGCTCATAGAGCTCTATCGATTCCCGCAATCATTTTAGTCCAAAACCAACTATTTCTGTATAAAAATTCCACTTAAAAGTGATGTTTTGAAGCATAACCGGCTATATCCCAATTTTGAAGCAAAACTGGCTATATTCAATGATACGTTTTAAAACGTATGTTATATGTGAAACGATTGGGACATGACTGGCTATACAATATTAAGGATCTAGAAAAAAAAATACAAAAAAAATTAAAGGAATTTCGGATGCCAAGAGAATTACTATTAAGAAAAAACACATAAAAACAAACAGCAGGCCCAAATAACAGTGTCTTTACACAAATACTACAGAAATAATAAAAAGTTTCATGTAGCTCAAACTCTAATTAAAAAGGGAAAATACCGTGAATGTATGGAGTTAAAACAAGTCGAATTTAGAAACCCTATACCGGAAAAAAAGAAGTCGAGTCTATCTCATCTAATGAAAGAACATTTCGGAAAGAATTGGGAATCCCGTGTTGACCTTGAATGGTACAAGAAACTTTTGTTTCAAACAGAAGAAGCAACTGCATAGGAAAGCGGATCTGGTGCTTCAGAAGATGATGGTATAGGATGTGATTGCATTCATGAAGAAACCGCAGTAAAAATTTAATAAAAACATTAGTTTTTGAATTTTATATGTTCCATAACCATAGAAGTTAGGATATTTCTTTTGTTTTTTTATTATTATTATTATCATTAATAATGTAATATCAGTTTTAAGTTTTGCTTCGTTTTACATTAGATTTTAAAGCATATTTTGTTTTTTTTAATTAGCTTTATCCTATTAATTAACCCTTAACAACTTAAATGAAAACCCCTATTAATACTAATTAGCTATTATTAATAGGGGTTTTCATTTCTTTTAACAGGATTTCGAAGCAAAACCGACTATATCCAAAGCTTTTTTCAAAATTTTGAGGAAAATATAAGGTATAAGTTAATTTATCTTAATCAAGCCAAATCAGTATACTGGATAGAGGAGGTGTGTTTTTGTTTCTTTTTTCTAACTTTAAGGGTCATGGTATGAGAAGTTTTTGCCTTCTCCGTAAAAAAAATCAAAAATGGATATAGCCGGTTTTGCACGCAAGCTCCTCATTTGTCCTCCTCCTGAATAATCCGCACGTTTCCGCATCTAGTGTGCGCCTAGCCTTAACGCTGAGAGAAACGCTGGGTTTTGTTACTCGCACATAAAATCCCATGGATAATTCTGTATAGCATTTTTTTATGTTTCAATTGTTCCCGGATGCCTTGATAAAAACGTTATCGATACTTATCGCACTACGTAGTTCGTAGTGTACTTGAGCAACGCAACGCCTGAAATATTGCCGCCGTAATGAAGATTTACAATGTGGCACTTGTACGAAACTAATTTACAACGAATAAAACGGGCGAGGACAAGAGTTGCGCCGTAAATCTGGAAAACGTGCAGGCGCAGTAAAAGTTTGCGAAACACAAACTCCGATTAATTGCAATTCATATCTGGGAATGTCTAACGCCAAGCCGTGGGAGCAGTGTTAAAATTTGAAATGCATTTTGAACGCCGGCGTCGTTTGTATTTTCGTGTCTGTCGAATGGATGTATACAGGGGTCAGTTAGACAGAAATTCGTAAAATGTTTGACAGTGACGGCTGATGGAATTTAACATGCCCAAATAATTACAATTACGTATGGGGTAGGTGCAAGCCCTTTGCACTGAAGCCAAATGCCGATTGTGCCCCCACAGACTAGTCATTCCATTAGTCCTGCTTCCTTAAGAAATTTAAGGACAGTTCCTAGTGGAGCGTCTGTGGAGCGTTCTGTTGCTTCTTTTGGTTCTATTGTTGTAGCCCCAAAGTTCGAATGCCTAACAGCTGCCAGTGCTGGGCATTCGCATAATATGTGAAAGGGTGTTTCTTCCTCCTCTCCACGTCTCCTGCAATCTGATCATTTTTCACCACAATTGTGGTGAGATGTCGCATGAGTGGGCAGTGTTCTGTGAACAGTCCTACTATTCATCTCAGCTGGTTTCTACCCAGTTTTATAAGATCTATTATAGACTTTTCTCTGGATGGTTCGAAAATGAACATCCGCGACAAACCCTGGGACTTTCGCCCAGTGAGAAATATGTTTTTCTCTTAATGTTTCCTTTAAAGCCCTCCTGGCTGTCCGGTAGGCCAGACCGCAAGTGGGTTCCGGCCCTATCAGTAGAGCTTTAGCCCCTTTCTTTGCAAGAATGTTCGCTCTTTCGTTCCCTTCGTGGCATTGGTGTCCTCTCATCCACTTGAGAGTGATACTGTTGTGTTCCGCTAGTTGTGTTAGCGAATCCATATAGTCTTTAACTGCCTGGGAATGTATTTCTATAGCTCTCAGGGTTTTGAGTGCTGCTTGGCTATCAGAGATAATCTAGATCCTCTTATTTGTGTAAGACCTCCTGGTTATCTCCTGCGCACAAGCGGATATTGCAGTTATTTCTACCTGAAATACGGTTGCTGAGTTCCACAAGTTTATGCTGATTTCGCACTCTGGGTCTTTGTTTGTTGCACCCGCTCCAGTACTCTGTTCCGATTTGGACCCCAGATGGTTCTATTCTGCTGAACTGGCACGTGTCTCTTGTCTTCCTCTTCCTCATTCGGTATAATCACCCGAAAAGGTTGGTTCCAATTCTGTCCGACCGCATGTTTAATATTCGGTTTTGCTTTTTGAATATCTCAATATTGAATTCCCCGTCTTGTAGTGGTTACTCCATATCCGGAAATTTATAGTCTGTATACTGCTGTCAGAGCCTCCGCTTAAAACACAATGTATAGAGACGGAAGACATAGCATTGCCCTTGTGCATTCAATAATTTCAGATATACATACCTACGTAGCTGATCAAAATGCTATTGATTTAAAAAAATGACTAGTAGTCTAACTCAGTTTTCTATACCCAATATCCAATGAAAAAGCCGCTAGACTGACGAAATTTTAACTATTATACAGGGTGTCCCGGAAAATGTGGGAAATCTCTAGGGTTCAGATAGAGCATGAAAAAAATAAGATGACAAGTTCCTATAAATGTTTTTCCTACGAAGATATTTGTCCCTGAAGGACGCCGCTGGAAATCGGTTTTTGTTGAATAACTTTTAAAGTACTTAATAGAATTTTATAAAATTTTAATATGATAGACACTGACATAGATAGTCATTGACACATTATTAGCTTGTTTAGTTTGCCAGTGGCGGACTAAGTTTTACAACATAATGCCTAAATTTTTAACACCCTGTGTGATAAAAACTTAAAACAAATAAAATTAGGTAGCTCGAACCTTACAGTAAAAAAAGCTACTCTTGTTTATTGTCGATAAAGTGGACCATTTTCGAGAAAAATAATAATACACCAATTCATGTTTTATTAAGTCATTCAAACAACAACAAAAAAAGTTTCATTGTAAGTCGTTTAATTCGAGAAAAAATCAAACTTAAAAAAAACGCAGTGGTGTTCCAGGAGGCATCTTAACGAAACTATTGAAAAACTTCATAAGAAGTCATCACTACCATCACCATGGCCCCCGTGAAGTCTGATCACTAAATCGTCGTGACACTAGCGTGCACGACGAATTAATGACTACTGTATCGGCGAAAATGACCCAGCGTTGTTCCTAGTGCCGACCGGAGTGGAATATACCAAGTTTTTCAGGTGTCCCCACAGGCGTTATCCAACGTAATCCAACGGCGTTAGGTCGGGAGATCGAGGAGGCCAGGCAATATGTCCTCCTCTACCTATCCAACGGTTTGGATAGATGTTATTGAGGTGCTCCCGCACACCAACGCTGTAATGAGCTGGTATCTATGTCGTGTATAAAGTACATGTTTCGGCGGGTTTCAAGTGGTAAATCCTCTATAAAATCCGGAAAATCGTTCTGGAGGAACTGCAAATAAAGCTATCCATTCAATCGTTCCGACAATACGAATGGTCCAATCAAAAATTTGCCAATGATCCCAGCCCAGATATTAATTGATTGGAACTGATGTTGATAATGCGAAACAACAGTGGCATGAGGCTTTTCATCAGCCCATACATGTGCGTTGTGTAAATTGGTAATATCATTTTTAGTAAAACTTGCTTCATCCGTGAAAAAAATATTGCTAATGACGTTTACATTGTTTCGATGCTGATCCAATAGCCAGTGTGCAAACTGCATTCTACGAGGAAAATCTTCAGGAATCAGTTCATGTACTTTTTGCAAATGATATGGACATAACAGCTGTTCTTTAAGAACTTTATGTACTATTGTTTTCGATGCATTTAATTGTGTTGATAATCTTCGAGTTCTCGTTGATAGAGTGTCATGTACAGCATTTAAAATATTTTCAACTAATTGCGGCGTACCTATGTACGGTTCTTCTCAAACCAGCGTCAGTACTTTTTTCCCCAAACTTTCCTACAATTGAATAAAGTCAATATGTGTATTACCTTATTAAGATTAATTGCCCACCATTCTCCCTTAGACGTTGGTCAACCCGTTGAAATGTCTTCTGGTTTGGCAAAGTACGATTAGGAAATATTTCATGATATAACCTTTTTTGCTTCTAAAGTATTGCAAGATGCAAGTCCATACATCAGATGCATATCTGCGTACTCGATAAACGTGTATTCCATATTTCGAGTTAATTACAATTAAATTCACCACGAAATCCAAAAATCAGTAAATTAATAGCGAAGTAAAGGATCAATCAGCGATATGAAAGATGACATGAAGGATGTTTTATTTATTTCGTACCATGGTAACGTTTGCAAAAACAATACTTTTTTTTTGTTCCGATAAATATTGCGAACATAGGCCTTCTGCAATTTATCGTTTATTATTACTTTTCTCGAAAACGGTCCACTTTATCAACAATAAACAAGATTAGCTTTTTTTTAGTGTAAGGTTCGAGCTACCTAATTTTTATTGTTTTAAGTTTTTATCACAAATATCTTCGTACGGAGGGCCTGTGGGAAAAAAATTTATAGGAACTAGTCATCTTATTTTTTCATGCTCTATCTGAACCCGAGAGACCCCACATTTTCTGGGACACCCTGTATAATTAATAAGTAAGATTAATAAATAAGAAATAACAATTTATATCATAACATAGTATAAAACAAAGTCGCTTCCCGCTGTCTGTCCCTATGTATGCTTAGATCTTTAAAACTACGCAACGGATTTTGATGCGGTTTTTTTTTTAATAGATAGAGTGATTCAAGAGGAAGGTTTATATGTATAATACATACATAATATAATAGAGAAACACTGATAATTTTAGAGGTTTCTAATGTGATGTCGTAAATAAACACATTTTTTTGCGCTTACATTGCAAGCGCTGGCTGAACCCTACGAGATAGATCAAAATAATGTACTACAGTATTGTACACCTTAAAAAGGTCTACAAAAAAGTCCGCGATTGTATATGTCTATCTCTTAGGGATAACCCACAATAACCATTTTTTATATTTCCGTGCGAAGCCGGGGTCGCTAGTAATTAATAAGAACTTTATGTAGTGTTTTTATTTCTGTTCTATATTAATTTTTATGTGTACGCATTTAAATCTAAAACTGTTATTCTAGAAACTTGTTATTCAATGTTACTTACGTCCACAAAATACCAAAGGGTGAGTCAACAAAGTTCCAAATGAACCACAGTCAAGAAAAATCGAGATTCGACAAGGTAAACTTAATTTAAATGGTGAGGTAAATAACAGACTTCGAATTTAATTAGAAAGTCGACCAGGAATCGCACGCTCCTCGTCCGGGGTATCGAAGGGCGCACTTGGAGCGAATCCGGAGGGGAGAAGACGCCGCATCCGCACCCTTAATCAACGCGTATACATACATACATACATATGTATGTAACGCGCCTGTAAACACACGGAGGGCCAGCGTAAACTGCCTAACCCGACCGACGCGGGTTTAAATTTATGAGTTTTTGTTTAGGTCCGAATTAGCATTGTGACTTTGCGGGTACTCAGGTTTAAGGGGATCGTGGCGAGGGTTTTATCGAGGCCTAGCGCGCGAAAATAGATCAGATCCGAATAGATTAGAATTATATTATAAGCAGACTTCAGACATACGTGGTTTTAACCTTGAACGGCTCTTCAAGTAAATATAAATATGTGTTAATCGGATGTAAGCCTTATGTTTTATTGGTGTAAATTTTTTAGTGTATTTGGGTATACTTGGTTAAAATAACTCATTTGTGTTCAAATACCTTAATATACAGCGTGGCAAAAAAGTCGTGCAACTTTTTAATAACTTTGTATATGAAAAAATATCCATTTATTTAAGTATCAGTTTATTTCCCTTGTTTCTGTCAACATGAAATAATTGTGTCCTTTCGCGTTTGGTGGTTCTGGAGACAAACTTTTTTTTAATGATAACCTGTAGGTCTTCTCTCAGTATCTGAGAGCAGTTTTTTCTCTTTACTGTATGTACACTAAAAAATTGATACGATTACATGAAGAAATTTTGCAAAATATACTTTTTATGTTAATTTTTGTAAAAGAATGTAATTGCTTACTTAATTATTTATTTTTTAAAAATGAAACAACAAAACAATAGTTAGCGAATGAGGTGTTGAAAATGCCTCCATTTTCCGCTAAACAAGGCCTAAGCTTGTTGCGAAACTCTTCAATAAGATTTACTACTAAGTCTTTAGGAATGGCCCGGATTTCATTTGAAATTTTCTGTTTCAAGTCTCCAATGTTACCTGGGCGATTGATATAAACTTTACATTTTAAATACCCACACAAAAAAAATCAGAGAAGGGATTTAGATCCGGGGAGCGCGCTGGCCATACAATTGTACATATTCTGCTTATCCAGCGTCTTGGAAATTGTGCATTTAAATACCTGCCCTGATATTTGCGGCAAAATGTGGTGGTGCTCTATCCTGTTGGAACCATAGTTGTTGGTTAATAGCATAATTTTCACCCGGAAACAAGATAGAAGAATTAGCAGATGTAAATGTTTTCCAGTTCCAATTCTTCTAATTTCCTATTTATGTATATTTCCATCTATAAATAAAGGTTCAACAATACGTCCTCCAAAAAATGTCTGCCCAAACATTAACTTTTTGGGGATAATGGGTATGCGCTTTGGGGATTATGTCGATTAATAACACCATTTAAATTGAATGTAGTTTCATCTGAAAAAAAGGATATTTCCTTATTCCGGTGTTATTATTGTCATTGCATTTTTCCATCACACATTCGCAAAATTAAGCCCTTCTATCGAAGTCATCCCCATTTAATTCGTCAACAAGTTGTACTTTGTATGGAAGTAACTTTTCTCGTTTAAATAAATTTTTAACTAACCGGTGAAACACATTAAAAGTATTTGCCAACCCTGAAATATTAGATTGGATTTTCGCGCACTGAGAAGAAGATCTAATGCTTTAACTCCTCCGACTGCAGTTCTAGGTGTACCTAAAGTATCTGATATCACCAACAATTAATATTGTGAATTAGTTCACAACAACTAACTCAATTATTGCATTTAACAGAAAACAATTTTTGAACCCAGTTTATAAAAAAAAAGTTTGTATGTTGAAAATGTTCCTCATTCTAAACATTTCCACATTTCGAAAAACACACGAACAAAAAGTTTTTATATTCGCTTGGAAATTCTGAAAATTGTTGGTATTTCAGCTTTATAAATAAGTTATTACATCAAAAATATGATGTGGCTCCCATACTTCCTTAAAAAATAAGAGAATATCAAATTTCACCAGCCGCCACTGAGTAAATGTCTTAAATTGTGCTGAGTTTTATAGTAACACTAAACTAATTATCTAGAATTTTGTATTTCCTAAAGCTAAAACTGAAACAGTTAATTTTTATTTTATTATTAAGAATGTATTTGGGTTTCCTCTTCTTTTGTTAAACATTGGGACCATAAAGGAGGCAAAAAAAACATAATAACTAGAAATAAAAAAGGAGGCTTGTCTCGCTAATAAATAAGACTTCTACAAAAAAGCATTTGTTAGTTTTGTAATGTATTTGACTAAATTAGAGCATACAAGACGAGCCTTTCGATCCTGTTTTATAGTCATAATGTAAATAAGGGTGGCATGTAGCCCGGGCAAATCAGAGTGGAATCTCTGTGAACACCCCGAGAAAGAGGAAAACGAAAGCCTTCTGAAATACGGTTCATCCTCGGGGAAAGTAAAATTTCCTTATCTGCACAGCAGGATGATTGCTCAGAGTTATCACCAATCTTACGAGATGCGCCCCTGATATCTCACCGCCACGAAAGGCAGCATCAACGGGGGGTAGGAGGGAGGATGCCTCCGGATAAAGAAAGCCTTGTGTTTGTCCACCGCCTTGGAGGGAGGCGCCGCCGCGGATCAAACGGAAAATTAAGGGCGGATAAGGCAGTTGGAGAGTGTTTTTGACACGGATTTTTTTTGTGATAAAGACCATAATTGCTTTAGACGAATTCCTGTTCTTACAGAAATGGTTCAGGACAGTGTCGCCGACTGTGATGATGTGTAATAGCCTCGGTTATTGACAGACATGTCCTTAACGTTGAAGGCTGATTTTTTTTCTATACATACATACAGGGTGTATATATTATTTTTTATGTACATTTCCATATAATCCTCATTTTTTAAGGTAGTCGATGTAACTTCTTTTTTTGTTTTAAAGGGCATCGAAAACTGTTTCTCTCCTGATCGTACCGTCGCACAGTGGGTTAGAATCGGAAAATCCTGGCCAAAAATCGATAAAGCTGGAAAATTTGTCAAACTATATCGAATTTAATGTTTTTTGGGTCGCTGATTTCAAATTTGTACTTTATATTTCAAAAAAAACAAAATGGCGGCCCGAAAGTAACCGCTTTTTTGCGATAAAAGCAACTTTTAAAAATCCAAATTCGAGTATTCATATTTTCTGTAAATAAGATTTCAATTTAATACTCTCCTCGAAAGGGAAACAAAATGGCGGACCGGCAGCAACCGCATGTCACCATTTTTTCGCGATAAAAGGTACTTATTATGATCAAAATTAGAGCATTTCCATTTTCTGCTTATATAATTTCAACTAAATCTCCTTACCGAAAAAAAAAACAGGTGGAGAACCGGAAGTAACATTTTCTTAAAAAAGCTACATATTTTGATTCAAATAAGATTATTTATATTATTCATTAATACGATTTTAATAACTCCATGAAGAAATGGAGGGCCAAGAGTAAGAACTCTTTGGAACCTACAATTGCACGCAATGTGTCTTCAGTTAAGTTACATTAGGTTACTAAAATTATTTTGTGTTAAAAATTGATCGCACAGAACCGCAGTTAAGATGGATTAGGTTAACTAGTATAAAATAAAAAATATATATTTCACGGAACATTGAGACACCCTATATTCTCCTTCCACTTGTCAATAGTGTACACCAGGTACATATATACATTTCCCCCCTTGGTTGGGAACATTTTGAGCACACAAGGAAAGTACTGAGGCAAAAATTAAGTTTAAGCAATTCGAGATAATTTAATTTCCTTGACATAATTTCATGGCATACTAAACTGGTCTAGTGGGTTTAAAATTGTATATTTTGCACACTTTTGTTGTTTTCTTTTTCACTTTCTGCTTTTTTTTATAAAAATAATTTTTTTTTCAATTTTGTATAGAAAGAATAACTTGCAGGGTCAGGAGAAGCAGTTTTCGAGGTTTAAAACAAAAACAAAGTTTATTCATCCATCTTCAAAAAATGATGATTATGTGAATTTGGACATAAATAAAAGTAAACACCCTATATGTAGATAACTTTTAGAGGAATACTTCATATTTATACAAAAATAGTGGTTTCTATGTTATGTCATCGAAGTTGCCTTTGTAATGGATATGTTTTACTCTTTTATTTCACGAACATTAAAGAATGTATGAAGTTTTGGGTCCCTTGTTTCTACCCTAACACGCTTTGATACGCCTGGCGCTTTATTCATGACAGGGATGTGGCGAGTTTTACGCCTTGTTTATAAAATAAGTTGCTTGTAAACCGAAAAATTTCCCAAGGCACGAAAGCTACCAATACATACTCCGCAGCGCTGTTGGGAATTCTCTCATTAAATATGCATTTAAAAAGGAAAAAAGACAATATTACCAAATTTTGGGTGAATGTCTTTATTGTATTTTATGATTAAAACTGACACAGTTTTGATTCTATTGTTATTTGAATAAAAAAAAAACGCAAGAAAAAACAATTTGTTTTCTTCGTTTGAATAACCCATTTTTGTTAATGGGGAATTGTCTTAATATCGCTTTTTATGGCACCCGATTTATAATTTAGACGTTTAGTAGCAATGCTTATCATGGCTAACTGTGATAGATTTCATTGTCTTCCAAACTATACATGATTTAAAATTAAATATTTAAAAATTGCTGAACCAAACATAGACAAACCCTATATATCTGAAAAGATGAGAATAGGACCAAGGACCTATCAACCTGTCGAAAAATATACATGATGTTCCAATTAATAAAAACATGTCTCCCTGTTTCTTCAAGTTGTAGTTGTTCGTTTGTTTTTTTCTGATAATGCCAAAATAAAACTAAAACTATCATGGTTCACCCTCTAGGTGGGTGTCAAAATATAAAAGGACACATGACATGAATGTTTGTTAATTTTTTTTGTTTTAATTAACGAGGAAATATTTGTGCCTACGAAATCTCTAGCATTTCAAAATATATAATACGATTACATACTTACGAGGTGTGTAAATTAAGTAATGAGGCTGGCAACCGATGAAAATGTCGATAGAATACGGGATCTTCAGCGTTCAGATGGTCGGTTGGCGACAAGAATGATCGGGGAAGAGTAAAATTAGAATCACACCATTGTTCATCAGATTTTGACTAACGAATTGGGGATGAGAAAAATCTGGTTCCAAAAAAACCTTTCGCAGGAACCTTTTTGTCCTGATGTCCTTACATTAGAAGGGAAAGGTGCCTTGACCTTTTGGAATCGATTGAAAATGATCCCCATTTTATGGAACATGTCATTACTGATGATGAGACTTGGGTGTTTGAGTACGACACGGAAACCAAGCGACAAAGCATGGAGTAGCAGACTTCAAGCTCCCCAAGGCCCAAAAAAGCAAGAAGTCGAAGATCAAATACATACTGATTTGCTTTTTTGATACCCAGGGAATTGTCCACAAGGAGTCTGTGCCTCCAGGCTAAACAGTAAATCAACACTTTTACAGAGAGGTTCTTGAAAAACTTCAATAAGGGTCATGCATGTGCGACTAAACATCAATAACAACTGGATATTGCATTACGACAATACGCCTTGTCACACAGACATTTCAGTAAAGGAGTTTTTGGACAGTAAAAATATTTTTGTGGCTCCTCAGCCTCCTTATTCGCCTGACTTGAGTCCTTGTGACTTTTTTCTCTTCCTGAGATTGAAAAATCACCTCAAGGGACGTCATTTTGGTACCATAGAAAACATTCAAACGGCTGTAACCGACCAGCTGAAGGCTATTTCAGTGGATGAGTTCCAGCACTGTTATGAGGAATGGAAGAACCGTCTCCAACGCTGTGTGGTTTCCCAAGGAAGTTATTTTGAAGGAGACCATACTGAATTATAATCCTATTCGAATAAAATAAATTAAAAAAATCTCTCATTACTTAATTTACGCATCTCGTATGTACATCAATTAATGTGGGGTTGTGCTATTTTGTTTATTGCCTCTCTAAATACAGACATTACTATATTACACATACGCAACCAATTATACACCTGTGCGCTTTACCAAGCTGAAGGCGATTTCGTTAACATTTGTATTATACTCAACGATACACGTTTCTTATGGTTTGCGATCGATCGTACGATCCCATTTTGAATTAAACAATCCGCTTTATGTCAAAAGTAATACCGTATTATATTGCCCATTTGAGGACCTTTAACGCGACGATTCAGTCACATAACGACCTTAATAAAACTGTTATATTCGTGTATTTAGTAACCATTAAACTCTAGTTTATAATTTCATTGTCCTCCTGTATTTTTCGAAGACGAGATATTTACCTAATAACAATTTATTTTTTCAAAGACTGTAAAATATAGGACATTAATTGCCAGACCATAAAATTTTACGTAAATAAATAAAACATGTATTCAAAATAAAAACAAAACCATGGGGTTATATCACCACTACGTCCTCGTCGTTAACCCTGGGGTAAGCTAAAAGTGGTTTAAAATATTCAATTTTTTCCAAATAAAATTAATTTATGATTTTAAAACTACATTTCATATTAGCTTTTATACTTTCTTAAAAAATAAGTTGAAAATTTATGTTTGTACGAGAAAATACAATTTTTAGATTTTGATAATTTCCAAGTGTTTTATAACAAATGAATTTTAATTTTTAGTAACAGAATATTGTCGAGTAAGTTTTTAAGTAATGATAGAACTGTATTTATAAGATATAATAAACTTATTTACGATGGTTTTATTTCTAAAAGTGCTAAGTGCTCGAAGAAAAAGTTTATGTATACGACTTACTGTGTTGCAAAGGGTTAAAATCCAAAAATGTGGATAAAACGCGAAAGGGATCAGCTACGATTTTAAATTTTATAAGTTTTGAATCTACTTTTAATCTAGAATCAGCGTGCGCAAACCGATTTTGGACTCATTTTCATTATAATTTTTCCACCTTCAAGCACGCTGTGTTACATAACCATTATTAACTTAAAAATTATCCGGCCTGTATTTCTTTCGATAGCATACTGAATCGATAAACAATCATTTCGTCCAGTCGGACACTTATTCGAAGTTAAATCGACATCGATTATACGCTGCGTGGGAGGGAGCGTTCGAAGGTTAATGATGAAAGCTGTGGGCTTGACGAGGGTATTTTTGGACTAAATTTCAGCCCTTTTAAGCCTCGTCGTTTTATCTGCATCTCTCAGCCGTCTGAGCTAAATAGCTCCTAAAGTCTCATCAATTCAGGCCCTTACGGATGTCATTAGCTGAATGCCTCGGATATTGAGCATTCCGCGTGGTTAAAGCTGATGGTCTCTGATCGGTATAGACGTATTCGGGTAAGTGGTGCAACGAAACAGATGTCGTTGGGACTAATGACAGTTTTTTGACCATTTCATGAATGAAAAGAGGATAATAAAAAGGTGCATTTGGCCAATGTGCTAACCCAGGTTTGACTGCAAATGACCCGACTTTGCTGATACTATTTCAATTATCTTCTAGAGGTAGCTTATTTGGAAAACATTGAATTGCTGGTCATCATTTGGCATAATACGAATAACGGTCATTATTGTCATGCATTTCTTTGGTGAGGATAAATGATACTAACTGTAAGAGGTGAAAGAACCGATCCGAACAGAAGCGCTATTTTTCACGCAAAACTTGGCGTTCTTACACCCATGATAATTTTGAGTATGGTGGTACCAACAAGGCATTATTATTATTATTGTGATGCTGACTTTATAGTCACACTTCTCAGTGTAATTGCTGGAAAACAATCACCTCTTGCTGTAGACAGTGATGGCCTGAAACTTAACCTCCAGCAGAAATTAGGGTCAGGCGAGGGTAACAAATTCATCAGGTCCCAAAACCTTTCTTACAATGTGACAAGTTTGAAATAATAATATTGCCTTTTGGCCATTTCTAATAATATTATAAGATACTCCTAATGCCGCCATGTTCTTGGGGAATCTGGTCGTCATCATTGCCTCTACCGATAGTACTAGGGTGTATGCCTCCACCT